>CM076574.1:218667787-218980287 GCA_034641835.2 Pinus albicaulis
CTCACATGATTCTTGAATTATGTTTCTAGAAATCTAGGAAAAAGCATTTAGTCATCTAAACAGGTAAAAATTACTAATGAATAATAGTGGCTCCACTTGGGGAGGGCAACTCCTTTTCAGGAGGCGTCCAGAGTTTCAAATCTCTTGGTTTATGAAGACCAGTGCCTCATCCATTGGGCATATTTTCTTCTTTTCTTTTGCTGCTAGTTTCCTTGAAATGGTGATTTTGAAAATATGGAAGCATGATTAGCTCAACTTCACTTTTAGCTACCCAATCTACTTGCCTAACATTTTTTCTGCCTTGGGTGTTTTGGGGTTCCCATGTTTTGGCCAGATTGGCAAGACCAAAAGATGAGACAACATCAAACCACTTTCAGACCTCAGGATCTAGCCCTCCTGGGTCCAGAGAGGGATATCTCTATATAAGCAAAAGTTTTATGTCTTTGAAAGCTCAGTGTTAAAATGTTAGGCTAGTTATAAGGCTCAGGGTTTGTTTGTTTGATTGTTTGTTTGGTTGTTGGTTATCAGGAAAGAAGGATTCGATGTAAGACCAAGATGAGAAAAGGGAAATAAGGCAGAAGTTAAGTATTCCAGGGAGCATTCAAAACCATTGGGCAATGGAGTCAGGAAAGGATTTGCTTGCTACTCAATAAGCAGGCTTTCAATTGGGCTAGTCATCTAAAACGTTGGAACTTAAAGATGACAGTATGATATGGAATGGTAGGAGATGAGGAGACAACACATATTTTAGGGCACAAAGTTAAAGACCAACTGGTCGCACAAGGATCCTAGTGGACAGGGCTAACTCTAATCTCCAGTGTTCCCAAATCTTCCAGCTAAATCCTTAACAAGAAACATCTAAGAACAGATTCATTTAACTCATACATCAGAGAGCAGGCAATAACATCCACTACACTGGTTAAATTATCTGAAATCAATTCTTAGATAACACATTTAGAAGAAAAACATCAATGGCAAGGAGAGCAGAAACATAGGGTACCTAACAAGGGTAAATCCTATGCCAATATTCTGATGCAAGCCAGTAGAAACGAAATGAAATGAATTAAACATAGAGATAGGAAAACATCACCGCTGCTTTAGATCAGGATCCAAAGAAATGTGCTTGTCATATTAAACAACAATACCAGTCAAGTACAACATTTCCAATAGCTGAATACTCAGTCTGAAATAATATTCCTCAGCCTATCTTACTACTTTACACAGAGACTATGTATCAAAGAAACTACTTGCAGTTCTCTGATAACTGATCAACAACCTTTACAATGAGTTTTCTTCATGAATTTATAGCTCCAGAGGAGCGGAGAAGGTAGGTGAAAAACTAAATGCTGCATTAAAAAATTCAGAAGAGGAAGGAGGCCGAATCACCTATTCTCCTCGGTCGACATTAATGGGACACCCTTGAGTGAAAGGTAGTCTTTGTCAAGTTTCCATTAACCCAGTATGTCTCGATGTACTTTAGGTTTAACGATGCTACGTAGAACTTTTGGCGAACAAAAATAAATCAATGATTCAAGTACGCCATGCTATGCAACTAATGCTTCGATAGTGTAGAAGTTGTTGTGGGGGTGGAAAATATCTCTTGGAAACAATGAATACGAACCATAATGTGTCTTGTGTTCGTGCTCGGGAGAAAATTTTTGCTGATTTGAAACACGATATACATGAATTTACGTATGTTTGTACACTCAGGTGTGATCGATGATGTCGCTTCAATACGAATTGCTTTGCCTCTAAATCAACGTATTAAGGCTCCAAAGATCTTCGTTAGTAAGTTGATCAAAAAGTGGTATTTCTCTTGCCATATAAATTTCTTGATGTTTGCAAAATCTGAGCTTCAATGGCACCAGATAGGTTTCGCGGAGATTGAACTGTTCTTTGGATAATATTTATGCCGCCGCTACCTTTCTGGGAATTTCCATTGTAGTACCAGCTCCCAAATTCAACTTTCTCTACGCAACACGCCATTACAATAGTACAATTGAACCATGGCGGTTTTATGCCTCTTTGAAACCCTGCAAAAACACGAAAACTGTTAAGAAAACAATGCATGGAGTCGGATGATGTGGACGGCGCGGGGATGATGGTGGGATTGCGAAGAAATGGTGAGAAATGCGAGAGGGGATGGTCAGGCCTTTCACAGTGGAAGAAGGTTGGCGGAATGTGAAGATTATTCACAAAAACACAAATTTGACCTTTTGAATTGGAGGGGCGAATTTACGGTGAGACACGTGGAATGGTGACGTGGCGAGACCGGGCGATGGCAGAAAAGTCAACAGTGGGGAAACAAAATCTGGACAGTCAGATCTCAAAGGAGATCGAGGGTTGAAAATGCAACGGAGGGTGAGGAACGGTGGGCCAGGAGTACGGTGACCTTGGATTAAACCCCGCGCAACTTCGTGAAGCAACAACCGTCGGATGAGGCACCCCAGATCGGACGACGGACATGCATATCACTTCGTATCCTGTGCCGAACGTTAACGCGCGATGAGCGGGCGGTTTTGAAACAGTGCTGCCACCACCATGCGTCACGTGATGAATGAAATCGGCCCATCGGAAGGCCGCCCACCTCCGGCGGTGTAGTCGCTCTTTTGCAATGGGAACAGTGTGCGGGGACCACTGGGGCAGGGGAAATATGGACCGTCGATCTGTCGAGTAAATGAATGGTGGAGATGCGATCGGAGCGCAGGATAGGGTGAACAGTGGACGTTGCGGGGAATGCGACGACCGTCGAATCTGTATAGATCGACGGCTAATACTGCGCCCGATACATATTTGAGATAAGCGCTTTTTGGGCTAGCGGGTGGTTCTAGCGCTGCGGTCGCGTGGGGGGAAATACGGTTCAGGGGCTGGCCAAAAGGTGCTAAACCCATGCACATGGAAAATATGGTTTATGGTCCATTTTAAGCGCATTTTAAGGCTAGGGGAGGGTAACGGTAGGGGAAAGAGGGGGAAATAAAGAAAACCAGGGGTATTATGTATGGTTTAGAGGGGGTTTTTTGGGAAGGTTTAGAAGGATTAGGGGAGGGAGATTTGGGGGTAAAAAGGGGAATTTGGACAAAAGGGAAAAAGGGTTGAAATGGGACCTTTGCGGGGATACAAGGGAAAATTATAGCCTTTTGGGGGCTGTTTTATGTGCAGAGAGACTTAATAATTGGATTAAACAAAGGATTTCATCAAAGAAAAAGGCACAAGGAGGCTTCAAGGATGATGTGTTTTCGGGGGAAATGCATTCCTTGAAGGCTCAAAAATGACCCCAGCCCCACAATTTTTCTTGTCAAAAAATTTATAGGGGCTAACGGTGCCTTGAACTGGCAAACCCATTGACACATTTTTTTTTTGAAAGCGCAAACAAACTATCTACTTCTACACTTATCTATTCTGGGAGTTCAAATTAGGCTATTGAAATCCTTTGATTCTCTAGCTATTCTATTCAACTATCAAGGTTAAACTGTTTCATAGGATTTATTCACTAAGCTAAAAACACCAAATTGAAAACATGACTAAATCAGGATTAGACAATCTTATTTATCATGATTTTGTGGCATAAAAACAAGTTGCACGCAAATGCTATTTTTGTACAAAATAAGACTAGAAAAATCAAGGCTAAGATACATAGTTTGCTATTCATTCCTATTTTTCTCCTTGGTTCTGTTCTAAGCATGTGGAACCAGTACCTTTCTTTCCTAATCTATTTTCTTTGACAAGTCAAGCTTCAATGTTTTGACCAACATTCTTTTTACTAAATTATCAACAATAAATTTTAAAACATGTTCAGCCATGATTAGGCTAAATAGTTGAACAAGACATTATTTTTACATCAGTAGTGGCATTTAGGCTTGCACACTTTCAGTATTACTATTTTTTGGTTATGGGGCTGTACCTTGTTTTGAATTTTCCCTCTTTTCTATTTTTTCTATGTTTTTGTGTTTTCTCTCTTTTTGACTTTTTCTTCACACAATGGTATGTACAATGAGTGAAAATTTTAAATCTAAGGATCTTGAAAAATGTAGTGTTTGAGCATCCTGTCTTCAAAAGGATCTCCTAACATCTTTTGTTCATTCAACTCTTGAAAATAGAAAACATAGTTACCTCTATTTGAAAATATGGTATAAGGATTATTCCAAGAGCTTTTAGAAAATACATGATCCCCTTGGTTCTTCTTCTTTTACCTTTGCTCTTCAAATCTGTTTGAGTCAAAGATCCTCTTCAAGTAGGCAAGGTACTCTTTATCATCTTTAAAACAAATGATGAAGTCATCCATGTACACCATAGTAGAGAAATTTAAAACTAAAGGCACAGTTTTTCGGAGAGTATCTCCAGCAATTTCTAGCTCGGGAGGTATTTGTTTAAGCATGCAACTATCCCAAGGAAATTTGAAAAAATCTTTGAGCTGATTGATCTGAAGTGGTATCATCTGATGGTAACCTGAAAAACTATCGTGCAATGAGATTTGGCTAGAAAACCCTACCCTTTGTAAAGTATGATCTTTTTTGGTAAAAAGGTATTTGTTCTTTTGGAAGGGTTGCTCCTGGTACCTAAAATCTATACAAAGCCTATGTCCCTTTGCCTTCTTTCTAAGTGAACTCAACTGCTCAAAATTTTTCTGATTATTTTTGAAGGAAGGCTTTTTAGAACAATGGATGTGTTACAAGGTTTTAGACTAGCTTGCCTACACACAAGCATTCTAAACTTTTTTGCACAATCTTGTATTCCTTTGTTTTGTGTGTAGTGATAAAATTTTAGACAACTTAATTATTTCAGGCTTCTTAAGTTTACCCATGCTATCTTCCTCTATATCAGCTTCAACACAAATTTCTTTAGGATTTGTAGCAATATTTGTGAAAATTGATAATTTTTCTAAAAGGGAAAATTTCTTGGATGATGAAGTATCTAGGTAAGGTATAAACATCAGACTATCTTGTTCCAGATTCCCAAATATTTCTGTTTTGTGAGGGTGTCTCATTTTTTCTAGATTAGCAAAAGGAAGAAGTTGTGTTCTTGTGATTTGTATTTCTTTTGAGAAACTTGTTCCCTTTTCTAAACTGATTCTTATTTCTAACATTTCATTTTCAATTCACAGGAAATGAATTTCAGTTTTATTATCTTGTGGTGTTTCAAGATCATGATAGTTTTGACTGTCGAACTCATCATAGAGGAAGTGATCTGATTGTTGTAATGCGCCTAGATCTTCACAATTTTCATTTACTTTCTCATCAAGGTCATTTTCATTATACAAGATGAATGAGTCCAAGTCTGAATGAATCGAATAGATAGGGGTGTTGTTGGGTCTATCTAGGTTGCTTACCATATACTTCATATGAGATTTCTGGTGGAGTCTCCTAGTTTGGTTAAAAATTGGGATGGTAGCATAGGACATGTCAAGTTGGAGGTTCCCAAGAAGTTTGTCTCCCCAATATCGGGACAAAAGCATGCCATATTTGGGGGGATGTCAGCCACGAATATATCCATGACCAGGCTCTTAGCAGGGATTTGTGCCAGATTGACACACAAGTCCTTGACCAGGCCCAATCATTTAACTCTACTTGAATCGAAGGAATACAGATATTTGTAGGGCCTAGTTATTTCTAGGCCCAATATTTCCATCACTACCTTCGACATGAGGCTGTGGGAGGCACCAGAGTCTAACATGGAATTATGTAGGATATTGTCATGTATGTTCAAGCTAACATAGAATGGGGGAATGGCTCCTTCTTGGTATTTTCCATCTACTTCAGGTCCAAACAACAGTTATGGTTTATCATCTGTCAAATTCAGAGTGTTGGTATCATTTCCTATGTTCAAGACTTTCAAGACTTGGGAGCGGTAAATATCTTGAGCTACTAGTTCAGTGAGAAGGATGGTTATTTTGATTTTAGCAATCTCTCCTTCAAAACTGAAAGGTACTTGAGTTTTAGACATATTTACATCAGTTTTATCAGCCATAAATTTCTCCACATTTTTAATTTGCTGATTTTGGTTCGGGGCTTTGGTCATTAGAGTTTTCTCAAGGCCACTAGCAGAGGTGCTAGGACAGCTTGTGTCAACTCCTGGTTGGTTAGTTTTATCCTTGTTGGGATAATTTTTCTTAGTCATGGTGCTGTTATTGTCTGTTGTTCTTTTAAGAATGTTTTCGGGAGTTTTCTTAACAACAGTGTTTGAGTTGTTTTTTCTGGATTTGTCTTGGTTTTTCTTACTCCTAAGATCATATTGTCTATGGACTTCCATTATGGCATTTTCTAATCCCAATTCGTGGTCTTCAGAATCTTCATAGCTTGTTTCATCTTGGTTTGAGGAGAAAAAACCTTGTTCTTCTTCTGTGAGAAAAACCTCACCCTCACTATCAGAGCCTATTAAGTTTAGATGATTCTCATATGGTTGTTCAATATCTCTTTCCCCTTCGTCAACATAGTTATCTTGGAAGGGTGGCCTGATTTATTGATCATTTTCCCTTGGTCTGTTTTGGGGCGGGTCTCTTCTAAAATTTTGATTCCAGTTTCTATTTTGGGGATTTGTTTGGTTGTCCCTAGGGGGTGTTCTTTCATTTATTCTTCTTCTCTCCATCATTATTTCCATGGTCCTAAGAAGGTTGTCCATCTTGGAATCAGATGGGGAGGTGGAGGGCATGTTGTCATATTTGTATGTTGCCCTCTTTTCTAATCTTAGCCTAGATATTTTTTCAATTAAGTCGGCCTCTACACTTATAGCTCACTTTTGCATGTCTTCTAAAGTTAGGGGCTCTGTTTCTCTTAGTTGATAGGCCATATCGGGGTCAAAACCCTCTGGGAATTTAGCGAAGGCTAGGCCTAATGGGGGTTTCATATTTGGAGGTAGTGCGTTGTAAACACTATTGAACCTAGTGCAATAGTCTTGGACACTTTCTCCCGTGTTTCTTTTGAGATTGCTATATTCTGAAAGGATCTGAAGAGGGTATTTCTTGATTTCCCATTTGTTTATGAAAGTTTGGTAAAGCGAAGGGAGATCATGTATGCTATTGGGAGTTAGGCTTTTGAACCATTTCTTAGCTTCTCCTCCTAGGATTTGGGAAAACATCCTCATCTTCATGGTTTACTCTTCTAATTCCATGTAGTCAAAAGCATCATTCATTCTATCTACATTTTGTTGGGCAGCAGTGGATTCAGCCCCGGTGAAGTGTGGGATTCTAGATTGGTAATCATTTGGAAAAGGTACCAATGGTTGCGGTAAAACAAGGGGCACATACCATGTTTCCATCGTGGGAGCTAATGGTGGATTTACAAGTGGAGGATTTGTGCTATGATATGGAGTGGTTTTCAAAGTGGTGGTGTGAATGGGTGTGGCAAAATACTCGGACCAGTAAACTGATTCTGAGCAGACTTGGGGTGAAAAGAGCTAAAGTGGTGGAGAAGTTGGAAATCAGGTGGTGTGGAAGGAGAAACTTCTCTGCTAAGTCTCTGCTGCAAGTCTATGGGCTCAAGATCAGTATGGTTGATTCTACTTTGTAACTTGGTTCTGAAAAGGTTTTTGGGATGATGAAAGTCAAACTGGGAATCTTGCAAGGCTGTAAGCTATTCAGGTACAAAGCTTGCTTTATGAATGGTCCTATTAGTAGCTAAGTTTCCAGTTTTAGAAGTTTTGCCACAAAATGTTTTCTGGGTCATCAACTATAGTAGGAGGGTTTGGGTCCATATGAGATCTGGTATTGATTCTTCATAGAGCCAGATTTCAAATTCAAAATTTAGAGAGACTGAAATTTTATGACTGCTTTCGGAAGGCTGAAATCTCTACGTGTTATTAAACTAGCATAGTGTGTGACTAGGTTTCTGGACTTCTCAAGGCTAGTTTGATGCAATCCTACAAGAGTCTATAGATACTTAGCAAAATTTATAAGGCCTACTGGAGGCTAGCACAGGCACCAGGTGGATATTTTTAGTTGTTTTGAAGATATGTTGTCTATGGTCCACCACCAATACTGACAAAAAGACAATCTAGAAATGTTTTGGGGTTTTCTGAGTTTCTTTATGTAGCCCGAAGGTTTGTAAGCGTGTCCTATAGCTGAGTCATCAATTCTCTATGATGGTGAAACAAAAATATTCTACTCTTTGGCTAACAGTTTGATTTTTATATGATTTGACTGAGATTTGAGAGTTCATAAGGGATACCTAGGATTGTTTTTTTACTCAATGTCCCACCACGATCGCCATTATGTTAGGGTCCTGTATTTTGGAAAATTGGCTAAACCAAATGACAGGGTAACATCAGACCAGTCTTTGGAGTCCTAGGACCTATCCTTCCTGGACTCAGAGAGGGATCTCTCTATTATGCAAAGGATGTGAACTTGTTCACTTAGGATGATTGATTTTAGGCTAGTTGTTGAGTGTAATTTTTTTGTTTGTTTTGGGTTGGGGTAAGATGACTAAGCAGGATAGGTGGAATGAGAGATTATCAAATCAATAGGGCTATGGGGTCAGATGAAGTCGAGGGTCTAAATGATGAAGCAGAGTGTATTGCAGGGCTGATTTAGTAAGGTTAATGGATCTTTTAGGTGAGGTATGAGGTGTAATGAACATTAAGTTTGGGAAAAACTAAGAGGTCTTAAACATATATAGTCTAAAATAAATAACTCATGAGGTAGGGCAAACCATTAATCTCTATGAACAAAAATCAAACTAATAAACATGTAAGATGAACATTCCGGTGATACTTAGAAGCATTAGAACTCCTAACTTTAGAAATTCACCTTCAGATTTTTGTGAAAACACATAAGATAAACACACAACTCAATATATGGAGAGGGAACTCCTGAAAAACATATATCAAACTATCGGGAACTCTGAAACAAGTTGGTAAGCATGGGAAAAGGGCAAGATTGAAAAAATACCTCTTTGTCTTAACCTAATAAATCAATATTCCATAGAAAAGCTTCAAAATAGGGTTTTGAAAACTTTAAATAAGCAGGGCATACCATGAATCATATTTATAAGCTAACATACTAACCACAAACAAGTTTTAGTGGGCACAAGGAGAAACCAAAAATTCCTTAAGATGACTAAAAGAGGAAAACATCAAAAATATAGCAAACAGGAGGTTTGAGGTGATTCCATGAGAATATCTCAACCTATACCTTTCTGATATATAGAAACCAAGCATACTGAAAAAAAATGAGGACAAGAAAACATCAACAAGTTAGGAAAACATCACCATTCACGAAGCTATGGAATCCTGCAAGCAAGCTTCTCCAACATCAAGCCAAACAAGTCATCTTGTCCAAGCTCATAAAACCATGTATTTCTCTTAAACACATCAAGTCCGAACTGTTTACAAATAATCCTCATGTCTTATATAAGAAATGAGGAGAGGATAGCCTACTAGAGCATCTAGAAGCCTATTGGCCAAAGAGAAATATCCTAACTTGTCCTTGAGGCTTTGCAAAGCCCAAGGCACAAAAATATCTAAATAAATATCTTTTCCGACTATAAATGGAAATAAAATTGACTTTTAGGCCTGAGATGCCTAAGAAAACTTGCCAAACTCACATTTTTCCTACTCAGCCATAGGAGCATAGCACATGTGTCAAACAATGAAAAAATGCAAGGTGCGTAGCGCAAAAATAGGCCCTGTTGTAGCAGTATTTTGGAGGTCTTCCTGACATCAGATTTGGCTTCGTGATGGATGGTGGGAAAGCCTGATGAGTATAATTTCAAAAAATGTTTGAGTTCTTCTAAGTGGATGCCATTTACCTGCTCAAAAATAAAATCTCCCAGCACGTCTCGGTGCATAACACCTAGTCTGAAAAGGAGGTAGAAAGGTCAAATTTTTGATATTTGTTTGACCTTTTGAGGGGGTAAAAATGCTCCAAATGATCTGAAAATCGGTGAGTAGGCTTTTGGTGATGTGAAAAATCCAGAAATGTAAACTTTGAGAGCTGAATATGCACCAAATGTGTCCGTAGCACCTAGGGTGCTATGCTCCTAGGGGTCAAAATTTGGAAAAAACAAAAATTTGTCCAAATTGCCTCAAAATTTGTGGAGAGACCCCTCAAGAGGTTTTGGATACCTGTTGAGAAGCCTCAGCCAAGAATCCAAGGCTGTCATGAAATTTGGCTCTTTTTAGGTCTTCTAGTTCAATGAGGGCCTTCTTTAGCTTGGCACTTGCAAGCATGATTTTCCTTGCATAATGTTTGGCCATTTTCTTTTGTAGGGAAAAGCCCCTCTTGACCTACTTGAAATGCTTATATTCCTCTTTATAATAGTATATGACCCTTTGAGCCATATTAAAGTCCGTTTCCCACTCCTAAAGTTGTGCATATTTTTCCAAGAGGAGCAACCTAGTTTTCATCTCTTGGTCCTGATTGTCACTGTCTAGATCAATGAATTAAGATCCTTGAGAAGTATTCCTGAAACTTTTGCTCCTTCTTACCTGTACCTTCTACTCACCTTTTTCCACCTTTCACTTTCCTTTGTCTTGATGCTTAATTGCTAGAGGAGAGATGGCCCCTTGCCTTTTTGAGGCAGCAAACACATCTCTTCTGCCTCTGTGACAGGTGCATGTGGGAGGTTTTATGATGGTGTCTCTACCTTTGGAGGTGCCACAAGCCTTGTCATATTCTTCATCATATGACCCACTGTTTTGGCCCTTTTTCTCATCATGGGGCTTACTGATTTTAGCTCTGTTTTCTTGCTCATTGTTTCCTTCTTGAGAATCTGCCTCTTCTTGATCATCATCACTCTATATTTTATGGTATTACCACTGTCAAGATCCTTAGGATTGTCCTCCTTTTATTTTTCACTATTAGAGGCACCTTAATCTGTGTTGGGCACATCTTCATTTCCATGACTATCTTCTTCCCCATCTTTGACCCATTGTATTCATTGTCAAATTGATCCTTTGTAGCACCATTTGCATTCTTTGTAGGGTCACTATCTTGGGTATCTTCATTAGTCTTCCCATCACTATGAGGGTAATTTCCTTCTTCATTAGGTGAGTTATTTTGGCTGATCTCTTATTCACTGCCCTGCTCATTATCTTCATTACTTGGCTTATTGTTATAATTTTCTTGCCTGCTGAAAACAGCTTCAAACTTTGTTTCTGGACTACTTTTGACAAATTTCTTGTCACTGTCAGCTTTGTTTTCTTCATTTATTTTAGATGCCTCCTCCTCACTACTATTTTTTTTCTCTTCATGATCATTGCCCTCATCATTTCCTTTAGCCTCTTCTTTTTTTTCCTCATCCATCTCAGTTTCTACTTCACTGTCCTCTCCCACATTTTTGTCATCTGTTTGTTCTTTATTAGAGCCACTGTCAACTTCTTCACTTGGCACATTAGGAGAAGAGATAGGGGGTGAATTCCTATGTGGAGAAGGCATATGGAGAGATGATGGAGGAGTGGAGGTAGGTGGTTGTGAAGTGGAGGGTAGATTCTGCTGAATGAAGGCTTGGGCGTTTGTAAACACATCATGTGAGATGAAGAATTCCCAAGGGATTCCTTGTTGCTACAGCTGGCGTAAAAAATCATTTTGATCAAGGAGTGGTGGAAAAGGCTCGACATTTTGCGGTCATAGATTCTTTTCTTGACAATTGAGGCCATCTTATCAATACTCTGGAAAAGGTAGTATGGTAGGTTCATCATTTTGACTTTGGTGAAGTGCATCAGTAACCTTATATGATATGAGTAAATCTTGGAGTATCTCCCCTCACAGGTGAAATATTTGATAATCTGCTTCATTAGTAAGGCATACCTCTCTAGCAAGCGGGAGAAAGGAAAAATAGCCTTGGAGCCTTGTTGAAATCTTGGTTTCAGGTAGGGCTCATAATAGCTCAACTCCAACTTCTTTTGTTTCAACCATATCTCGCCAATGTTTGGTATACCTATTGCTTTAGAAATGGATTCAGATGAGAGCTCAAAATTCACTCTTGCTAGGCTAACTTGGTGATTTTGTAAGCCAAGGATGAATAATCTAGTCAGGTCTGAGTGGCTTTTGACTTGCTTGAACTTTTCACAAAAGTGATAACACCCAACATCCTGAAAGCATGAAAGGATTATGGGATAGGAAGTAATATGAATGGTGTCTAGGGACTCAAACCTATTTTCCCTTCCTCCCTTGTGTTTAGGCTTGGAAGGTATTTGGCTTTCATCATTGCTAGTATGAACTTCTCCTTCAGACATGGTGGCTGGTTTTAGCACAACAAGACTTTTAGATTTTGTTTGAGGGCTTTTAGGTAAAAAGGCTGCAATGAGTGAGGTGATGGGTGAATTTTGAAAATGGGGGCCAAGATGAAACTCTCCAAGAGTGCACTCAGTGTTTAGAGGTTTTTTTTTATGTCAGTCAGCCTCTTTTGGCACATATACAAAATTTCTCCTTTCTAAACCCTAACCAAGAGATTTAAAACTGATTTCTTAGGCAACCCAGGGTTTGGTTTATTTAAGCCTTTGAATATATCTTTGCCTAGGCAAATGAGAGCTTTGGAGGCAAGAAAATAAACCACCAACCTTGTGTCTTAACTTTCGCAGAAGCTTTGAAGGTTAAAAACTGAAATTTTGACTCCTTTTAGTAATTTTAGACAAACTCTGTCTGTGCGTAACACTGGTGCGTAGTGTCGGGTCAGCTCGAGCCAGTCAGGCTCACAAGAGAGTAGTGCAGGTGTGTAACAGGCCAAATATGGGATAGTCGGGCTTTAGTAATGTAGCGCAGGTGCGTAATAGACAGGAGATGGGCCAGTTGGGCTTCAGGAATGTAGCGCAAGTGCGTAATAGGCAGTTTGCAGGCACTCTGCTGTGTTTGTGTATAACAATGGCCCACTTGAATAGCTCCAGGATCTGGGCATGCAACGTATTGTTAAATAACACTGCGGCTACCTCTCTTGTGTGTAGTGCCGAAGGCCAGGTGCGTAGCGCTGGCCTCAGTGCATAACACGTGGAGATTTTCACTGATTTGCACATAAACTCTTGAAATATCTTGTCAACTTCTTTCTTTGGCTTGGAGATGGAAAATGATGTAGGGGAACATCCAAAAAGGCTTTTATAACCCTTTTGAAAATAAATTTGAAGCCAAAACCCACTTTTGTAATGTTCATGTTTATTTACTTTTTCTCACTGTGTCTTTGACTATTTTTGTGTTGCAGGTGGCATATTTGATTGACAAAGTTTCTTTTCTTCATTTCTGGAGGCCTCTTAAGGCTCTTTTTAATTTGACACCTTTCCTGAAGACACCAAGCCTATGCCTCTCAACCCTTTTGGAAAATGAACTTGTTTTTGAGTTGAACACTTATAAACAACAAACTCATCCCTTTTTTCCATTTCTCCTTTTGACTGATATAAATATTCTTTCCTTTGACCTTGAAACCATCTGTTGTGATGAAGGAGGTTTCTTTGTCACTATTTTGACCATTTTTGTCTATATTCCCAAGCTTCTGAGTCTTTAGGGATGTTTAGAAAAAGGCAAGCAAGGTTGTCTCCTAAGTTCTCAAAGAGGCACTTATCAAACTCACTTATTTATGTGTAAAAGCCTTCAGTGATCATTTGAAGGGGTTTAGGGGTTCTTTGCCTTGGTAACCTTAGAATTTCTCTTTTTTCTTGGTCAAAACAACCATGAAGCTTGATTCCCATTAAACACATACCTGTTGTTTTATTCTTGCTATGAATGGTCCTCTTATGAAGATCCTCCTCTTTTACCTTACCTGACTTCTAATCTGATAAATTTTTGGTCCTTTTTGCAAGAATGTAAGAAAAGGGAAGCTGTCCCTCTACAACATTCATGTTTGAAGCCAAATAACCTTTTAAGGATCTTTTTGATTGATGTACAGTGTTGCTTATGTGCCAGTATCTTTTATGACCTGCATGGACCTTTTGATGGGAAGAACTTCATAAAACTCTCTCATGAGATCATGTTTTTCTTTGTAAAATTTAAGCACGTTTGCATCTTGCCACTTACTGTGAATGTATTTATAAGTTTTTTATGCCTCCTTCTTTGACTCTGTTCTGTTGTTGACCATTTACAAAAACATTCCTGCAGAAATGCTTTGACATGGTAAATTTCTCTTTTGCAGTTTTACTACTTGATCAAGAGGATACCTTTGGAGGTTGTTGATGTTGTTTGGCCAATGATAGGCCTCATCCTTGTGTTCTCTTGACTTCACCTTTGAATACTTGTGGAAATAGTGCATTTAGAACCATGATAGCGCATAACCTAGGTGACCATATTTGACTTATGGTAATGTCCTTGGCATAGATTTTTTGATTGAAAACTTTGAATCAGGGTTTGGATGAGGAGACAGGTTTTTGACACTCTATTATGCACTATCATCCTAGACTACTAGAAAAATTTGCTTACTTTAGAGGGCTTTAGAAAGGGAGTTTTGAAATCACCATTGCTTGAGGAATTTGGTGAGTAGGAGAAAAGTTTGGTTTACTTGGCGAAACAAGGTGTGAAAGTAGAGGGCTTAGGCAAACAGAGATAGAGTGTTATATGCAAAGATGGAAAACATAGTGAGAGTGAGGGACATTGGTCTTGTCTGGGTGATAGATTGGCCATGCTTTGACAAGGAAGTGTGATAAACAGTAAATTTCTCTTTGAGGAGATTTCTAGAAATCACATGATTCTTGAATTCTGTTTCTAGAAATCTAGGACAAAGAATTTAGTCATCTAAACAGGTAAAAATTATTGATGAATAACACTTACAATATCCAATTTCTCCTATCAATGTCTAAAATATTTCCTAGTAACATCAATTTTTGCAATCTCTACCCATTTGACATCAATGACAAAGGGTCATGTAAATTTGTAGAAATATGCCATGAAATTGTATGAGTAATTACTCATAGATGATCTCTTGGACCTATATTGAAACCATGCTTCTACCATTGGTGTAATTCCCTTAAGACCATGCTCTTTTTTTCATCTACGGATACCTGTTATATTCTTTTATTTTTTTTCCATATGATATATCACCATCAAAACATTGTCCGATACTTCCCTCACATTGTGATTGCTTCTTCAAGTTTTGGTTTTACAACTAATGATATATAAGAATATTTCTTCAAGAAATTATATCTAAGTAATGAAACCCAATCAAGGTCCCCATTGAACTCTTCTCCATATGATAAAACTCATAGGAAATATTTCTCTATTGTACCATCGAAAGTTAAGTCTACAATCTCGAGTAATGTGGTCCTCATTGAGACATATACTAACATTCACCAACAAGCTTCAGTACTTGTTTATATGGATAACTCATTGTTTTTATTTGGTCCACATATCTCCATATAGGTACTTGATCATATCTTCTATGCTTGACCATGTCATTGGTCCAACAATCCTACGCTTTGTTTCCAAACTTTGTACACAAAAAAAAATAGCCAAAGAACTTATTTTTATACATGTATATCGAAGGATATCTCAATCTTATGATATGGTTCTTGGATTAGTCACGTTTCCTTCTTGTTCAACCCTTGCATGAGCCATATTGATATGAAATTTATTGTTATTTAATGCTATGCTAATATCAGTTTCAGAATTAACATGAAAGTGATTTGGTTTTCTTCTTATACAAGGGTTTATACATGTGCTTATGATTGAAAATTCAATAAACTTGATGAGATTAAGTGTAATTCATGAACATATAAGCATGGAAAGTCAATAATAAATATAAATATAAAAAAATACAGTAAGAAAAAATAACTGAGTCAAATACACATGGTTTTGATGAAGGAGTTCACCCCTCCTGGGCTACATCTAATTGGTCTAGCTTCATAGCTTGGGCCTTTGTATTAGCTTCAATTTTATAAAAGTGATGGTTATATTCTTCAGTTTCCTCTACAACCTGCTCCAATGGCTCCAAAACATCAACATATACAAAGAATGACTCTTCCTGAGACAAAATCGGTCGAAAATTTCCTCAGTTATGGAAAAACCAATTTTTCCTAGTTTTTCTCCACTAAATCTGGAAGTCTGCCAGTTAAGTCCACTAAAAGAGAAGCTTCTTCGCATTTGGTGGGTCCACTAAAACATCTGCTAAGATAAACCGCACTTAATTAAGGATAAGCAAATATTAAAGTGTGGTTAAGGGCATGTTTAGCGCTAATCGCGTTTTACTGCTGATTGTAGATTATGGAGTTAAGTATGGATTAACGGTAATAAATGCTGCTTACTCGTTAAAAATATTCTTCATGAACAGTTGTGGCCTTTAGCTCTAAGTGATCGAACATGTGGGAGGGGGCTAGCCCCCTTTGAACCCCCAACTCCCGCTCCGACAAACTTCAAGTAGTGGTGGAGTCCTATGGTTAATAAGGACTTGTGGTATGGTGTAACGGTTGGCGCTGGCGTTAGTTTGGGGGAGGTCATGAGGTCGACCTCCACCTCTGCCCTCCGGTCATAAAATTTTGTTGAACATAACCATAGGTATTGGACTTTGGTTTAAAATTGATATGCAAATAATATATGTGCACCATAGTATTTGGTTCAAAATTTGGTATAAAAATCCTCGGATGCAGGTGCTTAATTCGATACAGTAGGTGGCATCTCTGCTACGTGGCACATGGCCTAGCCACATGGCTGTTGGGCCCAAGTTAAGGTATGTTCTCACCCTATAATTACTTCAAATTATGTTACAATTTTGGGGGAATTCCTCTTCATATTAAAAATAAAGAGAGAAAAGATTATGAAAACTAGAATAATTAGACTAATGATGAAAATGATGATTTTATAACAAAAAATTGACTTCTCTTATCTCTGCATGTAGGAAGGCAGAGTGTCTGGAAAAAAAGGAAACATAAGCTAACCAACGGGTGCAAACATATGAGATCTTGGTAACTCCAAGCGGTCGGAAGAAGGAAAATAGATGAATTCGAGCCCAAGGACTCAAATGACAGCCACGCACAGCGGGCTGTCGTTTGGGAAATAATTTCTCATTTTTGAAATCGCCTTTAAAAGGATGAAGGAAAAATGAGAAAAGGGATTTGGAGAAAGGATAGGAAATTCATTCTACAATCGACGCATCAGAACTAACCTATTTAATTGTATTTTTGTAACATCACTGGATGTAATAGAGAGCCTTGAACAATAATATTTTGAAGTTTTTACTGTGCTAGAGCTTCTAGTGGTCTGGGCCCAACCCCTGTAAGTTCATCATAGCTTTCATACTCTGTGTAGTTGTAGAACCAATGCTTAAGTATCTGAAGCAGTTGTAAAGTATATTTCCTTTCAAGAAAGTTACAGTTTATCTTTCTTCAAGATTGTTAGCAATCGTGTTCTTGAATTAGGATAATCGCAATTGTATTTTCTGACTTATGATAATGCTTCATCATTAGTAGATAGTTCTCATTCTTTCAATACCATTGCACTTGAGTATAGATCATAGAATAAGTTGATTTCGATGTTATCTATATTTATGGATTGCATTACTCTTTTGGCACAAAGAAGTGTTCAACTGTCGATCAATGTCGATTAATTAATTCATAAAGAGAATTCCATTGCAAAACTACATAAATAATTGTTGTACAATTCATTTAAATTGTTTCAATTATATTGCTATTCCATTAATGCTCAGCTAGTTAGACTGTTGTTCAATTCAATTCCATTACTGTTCAGTTTAGTTAGACTGTTGTTCAATCAATTCCATTGTTGTTTAGTTTAGTTAGACTGCTGTTCAATTCCTTTCCATTATTGTTCAATTTATTTAGATTGTTGTTTAATTCAATTCAATTGTTGCTTGATTCATCTAGATTGTTGTTCAGTTCATTTAGACTGTTGTGTAATTCAATTATATAGCTTCTCAATCTTGCTGCTCAATCTTAGGTTAAAAATCAATCCAAGCCACCCTTCATTAGGATAAGTGGACTTAGGAAGTTAGCAAATTCTTCCACATAAGTAACAAGGAGTAACTATTAGAAAACCTCACTCGCATTTATTGTGTCAACACTCTTGAAATAAGAAGACTTACCCTGGGTTGATAATTAAATGAGAAAGTACTAGAGTTGTCGATAATAAGCCATCTCTGTGAGCCCAAAAATTTTTGCGCTGTTGCCGGGGAGAGTATTAAGAGTCATATCCTTTATTCATTTTTCTCCATTGCTGTGAAGAATTAGGTATTGAAAATGAGAGGTAAGAACCTGCATAGCGGCAAGCAACATGCTTGCCCTCTAGCCCGCTTACCAGCAAGTCGTGCAAATAACCGTAAGATAGGTGCTCATGTTTTATGTCTAGGAAGAAAAATATATAAACAATCTGAAATCATTCACAAACATCCTTACAATCCAAAGGACCGGTGATCCTTGGAATAACAACATATATAGATGAAATCCTTAAGAAAGATGAATCTCTGGCATCTATAGGATCTAGAACTGCTTCCATTCAAAGTCCTAATACACTCCCTCAGGCGGCAACCTTACCATATATATCCTACGCCGAGATTCACTGTGAGACAGAGGGGTTTGAGCAAAGCTTGCAAATTTTCATTCATATAGGTACTGACCCTTCAAAACAGGGAGGCTCTTGCAACCTACAAGAAGGGGGGGGAGAAACTAGTGGAGGAATTCACATAGAAATATCAGAATGTAAGTCCCCTAAAGAAGTGATCGAAAAAGAAGTACTTAGGATCCCAGATCAGGGAAGTGCTGTAAAACCCCCACAACATTCAACTCCCAAGCCTATTCGAATTACTCCTCCAGATCAAGAAATTCTCAAAGATTTCTAGCACCTCCTTGATCAGATGGAAAATAATCAAAATCAGAATCAGAGGTAGACATCAACATTATAATACCCTATTGTTGATCATGCTGCCAATGCTCCTATGAAATCCATTCCCTTGCACAACATTCCCACCTTTCATGGATTAACCACAAAATATCCTGATGCATTCCTATTTGAATTTGATGTCTTATGTAGAGGAAATGACTACACCACCAATCCCCAGAAACTAAAACTATTTCCCTCTACCTTAAAAGGAATTGTGCTACGTTGGTTCATGGGTTTAGGTGGGGGAACTATAAATAATTGGGACCAAATGAAGAACATTTTTCTTACCAAATACCAATACTATTGCCGAACCTGAGATATAAAGGATGAAATCTTAAATATGTCTGCAAAAGACAATGAAACATTAGAACAATAAGTAGAAATATTTCAATACAATTTACAAATATCCCCATACACTATGCTATCTAAGGACATTTTTAAAGCCATGATGCTTAAAGGGATGAAGGAAGAATGGGTTGAGATGCTTAACATAATGGGGAAGGGAGATATTTACCAAGAATAATATGACGAGATTATTTCCTTATGTATTAGATGCTCTTGGGGTAGCTCAGACAATAGGCCTGTTGGGCATGATTCTATAAAGAAAGACCTTAAGCAGACCAATGGAAATGTGACCAGAGCAGAATCTGGAAATCTATTAGAAAATTTCAAAACTGACATCCTGGGTACCTTGACAACACAAATTGACGTTTTACAAGCTAAATGTAAACAAGCTATAGCAGAACAAAACCTGGCCATCTTTTGCCCAAGATGTCAGAAGAAGCACAACCAGAGGGAATGTCATTTAGAAATGGTTCAGAGTTGTGATATCTGCACTAAGAATCATACCATGGACCAATGTCCTTCATTCCTGGGCTGAAAGTCGTCTACAAGGAAGTAGATGAAGAAACAGAGCCAGTCTATTTAATGAATCAACGTTGGAAATGGCAAGAACAACCTGGCATACCACAAGACTTGCCTAAATACTTTCATTCGCCGTAGTTTAGCCAGAAAAACCCTACAACAACTTGGAAGACTCAAAACTCCTTCCCAACCTGGCCAAACCAGGGGTTTCCTACGCCACCCTGGCCTACACAACCTCCATCTGGGAATAATTGGCAGAACTTTCCTTGCTCTCCCCTTTATTGGAAAAATGTCCCGTACAAAAGCTAGTGGCCAAACCCCCCTACTCAAAACACCAATTGGAATTGGTAGTGACCCATGGGAATGGAAAATCTCCCGATAGGAGCAGGGACCCAAAAAAAACCTACGTTGCCAGCTCCCTATTTAGTTTAGCTTAACCAACAGCCTGCCATACGCCCTCAATTGCCAGCCCAACCCAATCCTAATCCCAATAATAGACCGGTTCAACTAATTTAGATCATAGAAAATCCAAAACCCAATGCCGAACAAAAACAGTGCAACAAACTGAAGTTAAGATTAGGACGTACCATCTTACCTATAGAAGCCACAACTCCACCTCAGTCTCGAATTGAAACCTCAGCAGAACCTAGCTTAAAGAATATAACAAAAATAGGTAAAGATAAGGACATGGTTGATAAAAAAAGACCTAAATAACTTAGGGTGACTCCACCTACATTTCTTGAAATATTAAACCTACCCAGATGCTTAACATCAAGAGAATGAAAACTGATTGTACAACGCAGCGCAAGATTCTCTTGGATTAGGGGATACCTCTTCCACACAGGGGCCGACATGCACATATGTAGATGTATAAGGGAAGATGAAATCTATGACATCTTACGAGCCTGTCACGATGAACCCTATGGTGGCCATTTTTCAGAACGCGAGATAGGGCATAAAGTGTTGCAATTAGGCTATTATTGGTTTACAATTTTCAAAGACGCAAAGAAATATGTCCAGGCCTGTAATAGTTTCCAAAGAATGGGCCGCCCAAGCCAAGCTGATGAAATGCCGCTACAACCACAATTGGTGGTGGAACCATTCAAACGATGGGCATTGGACTTCATTGGGACATTCAACCCACCATCAAACCAGAAAGCCCACATATTAGTTGCCATGGATTATGTAACAAAATGGGTAGGAGCAGTGGCCTTGTCAAGAGCCACGTAAGAATCAGTAATTAATTTTCTCTTTGAACTATTCGTATGATACGGCTTACCAAGGGAAGTCATAACCGATGGAGGGGCATAATTCACAGGCAATAAGATCACATTGACCTTAAGAAATCACCATATCATCTATAGAGTTACGTCTCCTTACCACTCGTAGGCCAATGGGAAAGTTGAAAGCACCAACAAAGTCTTGGAGGCAATCCTTACCATGACAGTAGCAACACATCACCGAGACTGGAGCACTAGACTACCAGAAGCCTTATGGGCTTATTGCACAACCTAGTGAAATAACACTAGATATTCACCATATCAGCTAGTATTTGGGAGAGAACCTATCTTCCCTATTGAAATAGAAATTAAAACTCTAAGAACAGCCCAGGAAGTGGGATTGGACTTAATAGAAGCTCAAGCTAGAAGACTCCAACAAATAAACGAACTGGACAAAATTCGACTACTAGCCCTGCAATGCACAACGATTATCCAAAAATAGTGAGCCAAGTGGCATGACAACCTAATAAAGAAGAAGGTATTTCAAAAAGGAGATTGGGCACTCCTCTATGACTCCAGATTCTAAGACTTTCCAGGAAAACTACAAACAAGGTGGCTCGGTCCATATGAAATTCAGGAAGTACATAGCAATGGTACCCTCACCTTGACCACCATAGATGGGTCTAGTTCAACATTTCGAGTTAACAGACACATAGTATGTCTTTATCGCAAACCTCTCACGAAAGAATCATTCTGTCAACAGGTACGAAATGATCCCACCATCCAAGTTGTGGTGCAAGGGGGTGATAACCCTACAAAATCAAGTACATGAGAGGTTTTCCAGCATCACTTGTAAATAATTTATATAAATGTCTTGTCTTGTTGTACATTCCTGACATTTGAAATTTATTTCCTTGTAAGAGTGTGTTTTTATTTCTGTTAAATTCGTGAACAACGCTATTCAATCTTTGAATGGCTATTGTTCAATTAAATTGAATAGCCGTCTGCTATTTTTTATTTTTTCTATTCAATTCCTAGACAGTTGCTGTTCAATATTTGAATGGCTACTGTTCAACCAAAATTTAATAGCTATTTTCACGTTTTTAATTTTGTTGTTCAATTTGTGAACAACTGCTGTTCAATTCTTGAACGACTACTGTTCAGTCAAATTGAACAACTATTCGTTGGCATTTTTTTTTTGTATAATTCATGAGAAACTATTGTTCAATATTTGAATGACTACTGTTCAGTCAAATTGAACAACCATTTGCTGTTCAATTCGTGGACAACTGTTGTTCAATCTCTGAACAGCTACTGCTCAGTCGAATTGAACAGCCATTTGCAGTGTTTTAATTTGTGTTGTTCAATTCATGGAAAACTGTTATTCAATATTTGAATGGCTACTGATTCAACCAAAATTGAAAAACAATTTTCGCATTTTTAATTTTTTTGTTCAATTCGTGAACAATTGTTGTTCAATCCTTGAACGCCTGTTGTTCAGTCGAACTGAACAATTGTTCGTTGGCGTTTTTTTTATTGTTCAATTCATGAACCACCATTGTTCAATATTTGAATGACTATTGTTCAGTCGAATGGAATAGCCATTCCATGTGTTTTATATTTTTGTTTTTCAATTCGTGAACAGTTGTTGTTCAATCTTTGAACGGCTGTGGTTCAATCAAATTGAATAGTCATTGCTGTGTTTTTATTTTTGCTGTTCAATTTGGGGACAGATGTTGTTTGATATTTGAATGGATGCTATTCATTTGAATTGAACAACCATTTTTTTGAGTGTTTTTAATTGTGCCGATTAATCTCTGAACAGCTGCTATCCGACCAAGTTAAATAGCCATTCTTTTTGTGTTTTTCTCAAATTGAATAACCTTGAGGAGGGAATGGCAGTTGAAAGAGAGAGGAAAATGGTAAAATTACAAATATGATGGCCCTTTGGCACTATAATTATTAAACAGGAAGCTAACATTATGCACACATAAAATGAAAGGCTAAGTCACCCTCAGTTCAAATATGATATCATACAATACATGAACTTATGATGATATATCTTTCTGCACTATTCGAGTAATATGTCCCTATAGCGTGAAGGAATGGAACAAGGGGTATTAATGGTATTGGCATTATTTTCTACTTCTTTCACCATCCCTCACTCTTAAGGAGTTAATGAGCCTCCCTCTATGTATAAAAAGCAATTGTTATGTTTTCATGCAAATCTTTAAGAGGATAGGGGGTCTCATTACGAGCCAACCTACCATGATCATAGGGATTTAACAATTGACATGCCCACAATGGCTACCACACCAGGGTAATGACCTTCTCATCTACTAGAAGGACAGGAGGTCTCATCATGAGCCATCCTGATCACTCTGTTACAATTCTAGTGAATGGCATTGTGACTATCTGGCTACCACACCAGCACAGTGACCTCCTTATAGATCAAGATGTTACAATTAAAAATAAATTAGTACACTTACATGCAGATTTTAAGAGAGGATAAGGGGTCTCATCACGAGCCAGCCTACCACATTCATAAGGGTGTAGCAAGTGACATGCCCATAATGGCCACCACACTAGGGTAATGACCTTCTTAACTACTTGAAGGACATGAGGTCTCATCATGAGCCAACCTGATGACTTTGCTACAACTCTAGTGAGTGGCACAATGGTTATCTAGCCACCATACTAGCATGGTGATCTCTCCATAAAATTGGCAGAATAACTATTTTTACATAAGGATCCTGGCTCATTTTTTTCGAGTTAAAATAGCAACCCTATCGAGGCTATGAATGCCTGCTGGAAGTAGTGGCTCTGCTTATGGTATGATAGTATTCTCCTTCAAATAGCCAATTGCTTTTATATACACCTTGTCTTCCATTCTTTGTCCACAAGCTATTACTTGAATTAATGATAATTATGACCTGCCACAAGAATAACTAATAGAGATATGCTTACATATTTGAACCTAGGGATGACGACACCAATCATTACTTGACTCAATATTTCTTTCATCATAAAGTTTTAGTTGTAGAAGGACATATCACAATAATGGTTATGCTATTTCTCTCGCTTTCTGGTCACTTCTGCACAAGATGCAAGTATGAAAACTTCTAAATTTGACCTTTATACTGCATATGTTAGTAATTACTCAACCACCTACTCCTTCACACGCAGATTATCATTACCAAATTCTGACATTCCCCTGTCTGCATTCATGAGCAACCAAATATCTCTTGTACTTGAGGGTGTGGGCACCCTTTCTTTGAGGGAGGGGGTGTAATTGGTCTTAATTTGGCAAGCATGTGAAATCCCTACACAAATCTTGTTAGATGCATTGATAAGACCATAGCAACACTACAATTAAGGCATGAAGATTATATGCACAGAGCCACAATCTCTTTTTCGCTTGCATACAACATCCAGTTGAAACAATAGATCCAAGAAGAAATATAATTAGAGGAAAATAACATATTAGCTATGGAAGGAAATACCCTTCGAAGCGATCCTGCAAACTTTCCAATTTCAGAGGAAGCGAGTTCCAACCTCTAGCAAGCCGGATGGCTGACATATGTACATCGACTATAGGGATTTGACACGAGAATTACAATCGAGTTTCTGCAAAATTTATAGGAAGGGAAAACTAGAGTCAAAGGTCGAACTGTACCAATCACAAAGAGAATTATTGCGGAAGTTTCGGGAATACCAACACAAGGAGAAAGATGGGCAGAGAAGCATATCCTCCTAAGAGAAGTAGTAACAGCATACCAGGACCCGAAGGAACTATTGGAATGAAAAAACAGAGGGATTAACCCTACCTCTCTACACTAGCCATGGTAGGAGCTGGTGGCATTCATCCAAAATTTTTTTGCATGCGAAGGATGTCGAGACGTGGAAAAACCTTAAAAACTCAAAATTTTAGTTGTACTTAAGCAGAATATTTCAATTAATCTTCCTGTCTTCTTGAATTTTGTATTGCATGATACTGCTGTTCGATCGAGGAAAGACAAAAATCCCCAAGAAGTGGTCAGTCACCAGGGGTTAATAAAACTAATCATCATTCATGAGCTATATAGGCAGCAGATAGCTTGAGATAATTTCGTTAACCCTGCGGTATAGGAACCACAAATAAACCCTGAAAGAACCGAAATTGAACCCCCCAGGGTAAATACACCAAGAAGAAAAAGTACCTGAACCTCAACTGTAGAACCAAGCAGGAAAAAATGGTCCAAGACACTCCAAGGAACCTCGAACCTCATGAAGGAAGCAGGACCATCCCATGCACCCTTTCAATATTTCGAGGAAGTAATGGCTCAAGTCCTATGACAAATAAGGACAGACTACGAATTGAGAAACCCATCAGGGGCAGAAGAGCAAGAGGAAATTTTTGATAAATCCGCCACCCCTAGTAGTTCTGGTCACACTAACGTCCTACTTGACCAAGAAGAACCTCGAGATGATGAGGCTCTATCCCCTATTGATAACTATGAGGTGTATAGTGATGGGCAGACAAAGGAGAGAATGGAATCAAAAGATCAGTTAGGTGAAATTGTTCTTGTGGAGAAAAGAACACACACGGAGACATCCCGTTTGATAGCAAGAGGTAGCACTTCTCCTCCTATTCAGGACCCTCACATTGAAGTGAATTATGAAGATGTAATCAGAAACACCATTTTAGACACCATCCCTGAAAAGGGTAATTCCACTCCCCTACCACCTGCTGAAATCAGGACAGGTGAAGATTCAGATGAAAGGAGAAGTAAGAAACTAAGCAAGACCTGTACGAGATTAAAGAAATGGGTAAAATATCTGAGAAAACAACTGAAGAAATAAATAAGGGCCCGGAAGCCAAAGAAAGAATCCTCCATTGAAGGAACTCAAACAGAACTAGTAAATCATGTTGAAGTCAAAATGAAAACTGACTTAGTAGACACTATTGAGGTTGAAATGCAGACATAACTGGAAAACACCATCGAAGCCTCTACTCAAACTGAGCAGAAGGTTACAGAAGAAAAGGGGGCCCAAACAGAGGAATCCCCTACCTATGCCCATCTAGTAGAGAAAGTTTCCAACTAGAAAGTATGCAATGAACTAGTGCAAGTACGACATGAGCTAACAAAGTGTAGGAAGGAGGTGGTGCCATTACGAGAATATCAAGCACTACTAAAAAAGTTCACTAAAATCTCCTCCATAGAAGACGAAACATTTTCCCAGCTCAAAGGAGAACATGCAAAGGTTAAAATGGTACAAGAGCAGGTGGAGCAAGCTAAGAAACAAATCTCCACAATTTTCTCTCTATATAATGATGCGCTATCATGCAGAGCTCCGGCAACCAACTATGCCTTGTTCCTAACAGAACGGTATTTACTCCTGAAAGTTAAAGCTATTAGGGTAGGAAAATCCACTACTTTCAGGACCATAGAAGAATTTTTCCACTGTTGTAATGATCAAGATGAGCAGGTCTAGTGCCTCCTATGTGAACTTTACATGCATAACTTCTTCTTAGGAGAAGACATGGACAACAACCCTAGTACCTTTATAGGGGATGTGCAGCTACAAGCCTTTCTTTCATTTGCTAAAAACCAAATCAGGTGGGCCAAATCCTACGACATCTTCCAAAAAATAGAGCATGGCCTAGATTTATGGGTCGGGGGGGAGGCTACAAAACCCCTGCCACTGATCATCCAACACAAAAACTTCATGAGAAGGCGAGGTATGAGGACTAGGCTGGGGCCCATCCATAAGGATATCATAGAAAATGGGCGAGAATACTTTGGGGACATTCGTGAAGTAGCCTTAGCAGTAGCTAAGAAAAGATGGATGGCCTCCACGAACAACGTGAAGAATAGGGAGCCATTCAGTTACAGGAATTTCAAGGCTGCTACCTCCAGATTCCTCTCATAACATAGCCTGGTCTACAGCATGGGGGCTGCCTAGTTAGGATGTAGATAGAGAAGCCCTCTCCTCTGGTATCCTCTCGAGGATTATAATCACAATTATGAATTACCAGAAGGATCCACAAGCGCTTCCTTTGCAATCATGAAAAAAAAGCAGGGCTTCAGAGCATACAACGAAAAAGTCTACCCTGCTTACTCCTTAATGCAGTTACATATCAATCATCTGTTTGCATGAGGAAATGCAATTAGGTAAGCAGGGGAGTATGTTGGGCCCAAGTTAAGGTATGTTCTCACCCTATAATTTCTTCAAATTATGTTACAATTTTGGGGGAATTCCTCTTCATATTAACAATAAAGAGAGAAAAGATTATGAAAACTAGAAAAATTAGGCTAATGATGAAAAGGATGTTTTTATAACAGAAAATTGACTTCTCTTATCTCCGCATGCAAGAAGGCAAAGTGGTTGGACCAATATGAAACAGAAGCTAACCAACGGGCTCAGACATATGAGATCTCGGTAACTCCCAGCAGCCAACAGAAGGCGGATAGACAAATTTGAGCCCAAGAACTCAAACAACATCCACGCACAGCGGGTTGTTGTTTGGAAAATACTTTCTAATTTTTGAAATCGCCTTTAAAAGGACGAAGGATGAACGAGAAAGGGGAGTGAGGGAAAGGATAGGAAATTCATTCTGCAATCGACGCATTAGAACCAACCTGTTTAATTGTATTTTTGTAACATCACTAGATGTAATAGAGAGCCTTGAACAATAATATTTTGAAGTTTTTACTGTGCTAGATCTTCTGGTGGTCTGGGCCCAACCCTTGGAAGTTCATCATAGCTTTCATACTCTGTGTAGTTGTAGAACCAATGCTTAAGTATTTGATGCAGTTTTAAAGTATATTTCCATTCAATAAAGTTACAGTTTCTCTTTATTCAGGATTGTTAGCAATCATGTTCTTGAATTACGATAATTGAAATTGTATTTTATGACTTATGACAATGCTTCATCATCAGTAGATAGTTCTCATTCTTTCAATACCATTGCACTTAGAGTATCAATTGTAGAATAAGTTGATTTCAATGTTATCTGTCTTTATGGATTGCATTACTCTTTTGGTACAACAAAGTGTTCAACTGTCAATCAATGTCGATTAATTAATTCATAAAGAGAATTCCATTGAAAAATTACATAAATAATTGTTGTACAATTCATTTAAATATCTTCAATTATATTGCTATTCCATTAATACTCAACTAGTTAGATTGTTATTCAATTCAATTCCATTGCTGTTCAGTTTAGTTAGACTGTTGTTCAATCAATTCCATTGCTATTTAGTTTAGTTAGACTGTTGTTCAATTAAATTCCATTGTTGTTCAATTTATTTAGACTGTTGTTTAATTCAATTCAATTACTGCTTGATTCATCTATATTTCTATTCAGGTCATTTACACTGTTGTGTAATTCAATTAGATAGTTGCTCATTCTTAGGTTAAAAATCAATCCAAGCCACCCTTTGTTAGGATAAGTGGACTTAGGAAGTTGGAAAATTCTTCCTCATAAGTAACAAGGAGTAACTATTAGACAACCTCACTCACATATATTATGCCAACGCTCTTGAAATAAGAAGACTTACCTCGGATTGATAATTAAATGAGAAAGAAATACAGTTGTCAATAATAAGCCATCTCTGTGAGCCCCAACAATGGCCACACATGGGGCTTGTCCTGCAGCTCTTAAATTCACTAGCTGATTGCCTCACGTAAACGTTGATGTCTCTACCCCTTGCCTTAATGCCTGTCTAGTCTGTAGGCCTAAGAATTACTTCATGGCACCGCTCCCTCCTTTGCTGTCATTCGCATCCTGAAGCCTTCGTTTCTCTACTCTCTCTGCTAAGAGCTCCACTTTTCCCTCCAAGATCCTCTATGACCTTCATATTCAGTTGGCCTCAATGCCTCATCACACCTATGATCCCATGGCCTTGATGCCTCTGCAAGCCAGCCTCCTCATTGTCTCACCCTTGGCTCATGCTCATTCCTGCTCAAGCATGCCACGTAGGCATAGGATGCGATGTGGACGAGGTTGTGGTAGGGGCTAGTCCTCATGCCTGCCCATCTCAATTCATGTAGACAGTCGATCCCCACCTCCTGAGGACAATTCGTCTCAGTTACATTATGATTTCTCCTTGGAAAAACCTCGAGTTACTGCCACCATCACTGTGAGGTTTCAGGAGATGCCTTCGAGCTCTGCTAGATCTAGTTATAGAAAAAATCTCAGGAAATCAACAATTTCTCTAGCTCCCCCTCAACACTCTCAAAAATCTGAGGCCCTACTAGTCAAACCAGGAGTGCATTCCTCAAGTAGCGAAGGCAGTGGCAGTGGAAGTCTATAATGTTCTGTGGATGAAAAGAGGAAAGGAAATGGTAGCCTTTTGCACACCGTCACCACGCCTGAGCCCAACGCACAGTATTTGAAGAAAGACGAGGATTATTCTGATGATTACATGTGTCTCAACGTCAAAGAGCCTCCACCTTAGCCTCATGACACATAGCATGACATGCAAACACAACAATGAGAGGTTACCTCTCTCTATTTTGTTTCATATCTTATATATCATGTTTTTCCTAAACCATTTTATAAACTCTTGGTTTTTTTTTTAACGCTAGTTTCCCTACACAGGGCAACAATTTTTGGACCGGTTTCCCCATCTGTGGTAGTCATATTTTCGTCTCTATGAACTTTGCTCCCTCCAAAATTGGCTAGCATAGCAATTCCAGAGGCAAGATTCGAATTCTATATTATGTGCAAATTAATAGAATAGTCTTATTTCGAAAAAAAAAACTTTGGTATAAAAATAATATATGCCCCCCATTCAACTTGAAGTTCAAACTTAGTTAAATGACATGCGATCCAAACTTGCCATGGGGGAGGGCACGTGGCAGGCTCAGACTGCACCATGTGGCCCTTCTCCGCTAGCCCAAAAATTCACCATATAGAAATAATAATCCACCATAGAAGAAAATTGCAACCTTAGGATTAGAAAGACAATTTCAATTTCCCCAAGAAAAATTGATGAATCTGATTGTGGCACTTGTCATAGTGT
Organism: Pinus albicaulis; assembly: GCA_034641835.2. Lineage (NCBI taxonomy): Eukaryota > Viridiplantae > Streptophyta > Pinopsida > Pinales > Pinaceae > Pinus > Pinus albicaulis. The sequence goes on from CM076574.1 coordinate 218,697,613, forward strand.
CACTGGATGAAATATGGAGAATATTCCTTGAATATTCCTGAGGTGCTGACTGGACTGCCAAGTCATCAATCTGTCACTATTTTGCACATTTTTTACATTTTTGAGAAAACAAACAGTAGATCATAACTTATACGAAATCAGATTTTGATGAAACAAGTTGCATTGGAATCTTGGTGACGAGCTCTATCCAGTCATTCTACATTGGAAAAATTCCAAGCACTTTCATTTTTGAGCTAAATAATGAGCCTATGATCATTCCTCCTCACTAGAAGCCTTTTAGACAGCAAAAGATACTATCAGTTGTTCAACAAGTGAGGGTACAACTTCCTCGCCCTTTCACTCTCCATCCATTTGGATTTTGAAGGAATTTGTCTCGTGTGTCCCATTCTAAGGTATTCGACATTCCCTCTCCTTGAAGTTATAATTATTCTATTAAGTATGAGATATTGGTAAAGTTAATCAAGATATTCTGGAGAGAAATCATCTATTGATGGCAGTTGAACATGCTTTCCTTGATCATCAATCAAAGGAGGCTCAAAAAATCTCAAATTCTCAACATTAACGACAAAATATATTTTTATATAAGGAGGCAAATCTAGCTTAGATACTTTGGTACCAATCTTTTCAAAATTTTTAAAGGGACCATAAAGGATTGGCTTGATCTTTTTACCTTCCTCTTGCAATATTTCTTTGTTGATATATAATCAAGCTTCATCTCCAACCTGGAATTTATAATCAACATTGTGTTTATCATGTCTTGCCTTGCAGCTGCTTTGAATCTTTTCAAGTTGTTCTTGCACTGTGTGATGTACCAACTGAATTTTCTCAATGAAATTCCTTGCCTTATCGATGTCACTATGACCATATATAGCGACAAATTTCTCAAATATGAAGTCCAAAGGTGATCTTGGCAAGTACAAAAGACATGCCTCAAATGGTGGTGTGTTTGTGGAAGAATTCTTTGCCCTGTTGTATGCATGCTTGCAATTTTTCATCCCACAACTTGGGATGTTTGTTGCAATAGCCTCTAAGAAGATGAATTAATGTCCTATTTACCACCTCAGTTTGGCCATTTTTTTGTGGATGAAATGTTGTACCCTTATTCAACTTTGTGTCCATCATGTTCCATAATTTTGACCGAAATTTCCCAACAAAATAGGAATCTCGATCACTTACAATAGAAGTAGGAAGAACAAAATGAACCCATACATTTTGAAAGAATATATTATTAGTTTTTTTAGTTGTAATTGTTTCTTACATGGCATCAAAAGACACATTTTTCTGAACCTATCTACCACAACATACAAGTAATCATGACCTTTCCTTGACATTGGAAGACCACCTACAAAATCCATTGAGATACTCTCCCAAGGATGTGAAGGAATCAGAAGTGGAGTGTACAATCCATGTTTCCTATTACTAGGCTTACTTATTGCACATAAATAACATCCTCTAATAAAACAAGATAGACTATCAATCATGCGTGGCCAATAACAATACCTTTGGAGATTCACTACTATCTTGCCTACACTGAAATGTCCAACAATCGATGAAGTGTGCACCTCCCTTATGAAACTGTTTCTTTCTCCCCGTGGTATACATAACTTTCCCAAGTGATACAAAAAACTATTATGGACATGATAATATAACTCTTCATTTTGGTTTCCTTGACTCGACATTTCATACACATCTTGAAAATCACTGTCATATGCATATTGTTCAATGTAACTTTCATGCCTAACTGAATTGTGCTTGAGTATAATAGATGAATTTACAATAGGCCTAGAGAGAATATCAGCTACCTTATTGTAAATTCCATTTTTATTCCTGATAACCAAATGAAATTATTCTAGAAATCCCATCCATCTAAAATATCTTGATTGTTGCAACTTTGACTGTGACTCTAAGTACTACAATGGATGATGGTTGGTATGAATAATGGCCTCTTTCCCCATTAAATAGTGCTTCCATTTATTTACACTTTGTACCAATGCTTATAACTCTTTTTCATAGGTGGGAGAGTTATTCACAACTCCATTAAAAATTTTAGAATGAAATGAAATAGGCTTACCATGCTGCATGAGAAATTCTCCCATATCATAATCACTTGAATTTTTTTGGATCTCAAATGGTTGTCTAAGATCAGGAAGAGCCAATACCGGTACCGAACTTATCTTTTGCTTCAAAGCATAAAACTATTTTTGCTACATATCTCCCCAATGGAAGATTTTCTTAACACTTGTCAATGCATGTAACGGAGCTGCAATGGAAGAAAAATTAGCAATGAATTTCCTCCAATACTTTGCTACCCCAAGAAAGCTTCTTACCTCTGTAACTATATTGGGCTTGGTCCAATTCAGAATGACCTCTACTTTGGAAGGGTCTATCTTCAACGCACATCCTCCAACAATGTGACCAAAGTATACTAAAGAATTCTTTCCAAACTTACACTCAGGGAAAATTTTAAGGATGGGAAATTATTTTGAAGTTTAAAACATTGGCGAATCTCAGTAGTCCCTAATATGCAAACTATAAAATGTTTATTGATATATTTGTAAAATTATTGAAATTTATAATGATTTTCTATATAATCTCTATATAATTTTGGCGATTTTTAAGTTAAAATAATACTATATTGTAAAATTTGGGCGATTCATCTTTATAAAAAAATGGGAATTGGCGAATATTTTTTTTGAAAAAAACATGGAAAATTAGCCCACCTACGAATATTAGCCCCTAAAATTTTCATGCTCACACTTCGACATATTTAAAAATAATTGATATTTTTTCAAGACATCAAGTACCTTTTTCAAATGCATGACATGTTCATCTCTTAATTTTCTGAATATAAGTATATCATGTAAGTAAACAATGACGAAGTCATCTAGAAATAGTCTTAGTACGTCATTCATGACTCTCATGAAAGTAGTTGGAGCATTTTTTAGACCAAATGGCATAACTAGCCACTCAAACAATCCTTGTCTAGTTTTAAAATTACTTTTCCAAATGTCCTCCTAAGCTATTCTGAATTGAAGATAACCACTTCATAAGTCTAACTTATGGAAATGTCTTGCATACTTTAACTGATCTATACAATCATCAATGGATGGGAGTGGGTAGTGATTCTTTATTGTGATTTTATTTAGTGCATGGAAATCTATGCACATGTGCCAAGTCCTATCCTTATTTGGTACCAAAAAAATTGGTGAACCACATGGTGAAGTAGATGGGTGTATAATACCTTTGTTCAAGAATTCTTGAAATTTCTTCTTGATTTCCAAACTCTCTGTTATCACTGGAAAATCAAACAAGCAAAGATGACATTATTAAATGTCAAGCAGAAGGCTTTATAGGGCTGAGACACATTAGAGGATCTAAAAAATTTAAAAAATCCCTAAGCTCCCGAAGAAAAATAAAACTGCGCACCAAGTACTTAGGAAAAATGCACCTTTGCACACATTTTTCGACAAGCATTCCTTTGTGTGCATTTCCCTCAAAAATCTACGTGGTCTTGGGAGTGGTGGAATTCACTTTCCAGGACAAAAAGGCACACTAATTTAGGAGATCATTGTCAATGGTGAATGTATTATAGCTAGGGTTATTGAATGGAAGGAGGTTTTGCACCAATGAATGGGAATAAGGAGGGCGTTGGGATACAAGAACCACATAAGAAGGGAACAATGAGATCGTATGGTTATAATCAATAGATGATAGTAAACCAAATACTGAGATGGTGGTCACATCATACAATCAAGTGGTTGTCGCGGGCTCTAAGTCAACATTAACTAGGCATGAAATGGGAACATAGGGGAAAATATATTGGAACCAAATTTGTTAACTTCCATGGCTATTCTACTAGATATTTAATCATAATAAATATGATAATATAAAATAAAATATACACTATGGCTATTAAATTCATTTAATTTCTATATTTATTAATTACAATTTTTTCGCTTGTGCCTGTAATAGATAAAATGGGGCAAATAGAGAACAACAAATACAATCATACATCATCCAATTTGAACATATAGATTTTCTATAGGAAACAGTTAAGAGCGAAATGCAAGCTAGAAGGGTAGGTTTCTTCAGTCTCTTTTCTCTGGGATGGAAATAATGGAAGTAAAAAGTAGAAGGCACTCTTTATGGAGTTACCTAAAACTCATGGCCTATTAAGCTACTATAGAACACCCACCCCCCTTTGCTATGCTCTCTAAATCACACTTCCAATTTCTCTACTCTACTATGGACTAAGATAAAACAACATTGAATGAAATTCATACTTCTCCTAGTGTCTTGGTATATTACAAAGCCTGATAACGAACTAGGGGCTATATTTGACATCCTCAACTATCAATTAGACTTAAAATTTTGTATTTTATAAAATATTATTCAAATTTCACATGTGGCTAGTACCACATGCATGAGTAACACAATTAATGTGGCATCCACTTGTACCATGGTGATCAACCATATGGTAAATCAACTTATGGGAGAGGTAACTTTTTCATAAAAACTCTGTTTGATGTAATTATTGCAACATTGTAAAGGTATTCAAGTGTATAACAAAATCTCATTGTATAATGCTTAAGAAAAAAAAATTCCACCCCAAAAATGTCATTTAATGCCTCAAAATTTCCCTAAACGTTTTTGAACTCCAATTATCCATATTGGGAACTACTAGTAAAATTGATCCTATAAGTTGATTCCTCCAATTTTTCCACTATAAAAGCATTGAGATAGACGAAAAATAATATAATAATCCAAGAAAGATCACATTTCCCCATTATATGAGGATTTTTGTCCCAAATTATTTACTAAATGGGGAAAGAAAAAAATTTCCCCACCTTCTATTTAGATTACCTTTTTGTTTTTCATGGAATTTGTTCTTTTAGCCCAATCTACCAAAGGTCATGCTGCCACATTATACCTATTTTGGTGTATTCTATAAAATTGTATTCTTTGTCAACACTACTCGGGCATATGGATATAAGTATTTTATGGAATGTAGAAATGTCTCCTCTTCCTTATCTAACATGGAATGTTCATATTTTGAGATTTTCCACATTTCTTATTGTGCAAATGTGCATGTATGGGGGTAGACTAAGTCTATAAGAAGTAGCTCCCACCTTTTCCAATATATTGAAAGGACCATACTATAGAGCCTTAATCTTCTTATCAAGACTCTATATTGTTTCCTTCTTCAACTATGACCATACTTTGTCTCCCACTTTTGAATGAATTTTTTTCATGTATTTTCCTATGACATTTTTAATGTATCCTTTATTTGCAAATTGATATTGCTAATCTTCTCAACAATTTTTTTTTAATCTTAATGCACTGATTTTGAGATATTCCCTTAGTCCTCCTTATTTTGCATATACAACATTTAAAGGTAAAGGTGGAAAATATACAAAATAAGTTTCAAAAGGGGGCTTAATGGTAGAAGCATAGACTACTATGATATATGAGTGTTTTCTATAGACTAGATTTTCATCCTATGTATTTGTATACTTCTGATTGCAATCCTTCAAAATATGCATCAAATCATTGTTGACTACTTCCATTTTACCATTTGTATGTGGTTTGAATGTTATATACATCTTTGACTTCATGTCCATATTCTCTCATAATGTTATCCAAAATGAATTAATAAATCTAGTGTCCTTATCTAAAATATTTCTCCTTGGTTTTCCAAAGTACACAGACTTGTTCAGAGAACAAGTTTGTTTCTTCTTTCCATTTCAAATTCCTTTTATAGGGCATCAGAATGAACATATTGATGAATTTTTCAACTACCACAATCAAGTATTCATGTCGCTTCCTAGTAATTAGTAAACCTCCCTCAAAATCCATGGAAATTTTTTCTTAAGGACAAGAGCATACATGTTAGGAATATTATAGAATTTGCTTCCTATTACTAGGTTTACTAGTACAACAAAGCATACAATGTTTAATGAACCTCGCTATATATTCTTGCATTCTTGGCCAATGTACATACCTATATCAGTTGGAAATGATATTCCTAACACCAAATTCCCTACAACCTTGGAGGTGTGGCCCTCCAAAATCAGTTTTAGTTACTCACCTTTAGGAGCACAATGTTATCATAGAAAAATTATACACCAAGTTGTACATGTCAATTTATGCTCAACATAAGAAAAAATATGTAAAAGTGTACTAATGATATTCGAAAACATCATGAAGAAACAAAAACTAAAGGTTCCTAAGGATCATTTAAAAAATAAAATTGCACAAAGGATATATAGTAGCATATGTATAGATCATCATCACTATTTCTTTCATAGCCACATTGACTTAGAAAGTGACAACTAAACAACCCGTGGAACACTTCACATTGAGTGAGCTAACATCTATTGAAAGAATGAGCTTTGATAACTCAATATCTAGTCACTGTACTCTTGAATTTTAATTAAGGAGCCCCCAAAGGAATTTCCTTCTCTCCCACCAATCCTAATCTCAACAATGCAATAAGGGGAACCAAGGTTTGGAATCACACCTATATAATCCAACATAATGGGAGCCAACAAGAAGATGAAGTTTGTGCAAGGTTATGTTGCCAAAACTTCTAAGGAAATAAGCATTATTTTGCATAGAGAGGGTGTTAATTTTTGGCAACTAGGTCTAAACTCCATGTTACACTACTCATATGACAATGGTCATATTTTTCTTGGATTCCTCTTTCAGAGAGATGAAATATTGATTTAAAGATCATCTTGATCGGATGAACATAACATTGATTTTGAATTTATTTTCCACATGTGCAAGGTTGACCAGATTTATCCCAATGCCTAAGAGATGTGTCACACAACCTCATTGATGGATATAGATTGGAGAGACTTGGAGGTAATTTTCTCATCATCTCATCACACATTCTCATATTGTGATCTGATTAGTTTGATAGCCTTTGCAGGTCTTTTTCCCTCACACGTGTGGAGTGAAGCTACTGTTTTCTGCGCTGATCTGTTTAGGGATTTTCTGTTGTATTATTGACCAACGTTGACCATGGTAAACCTTTGGTCATTTAATATCAATATTTTTTATAAATTACGATTTTAGGAGGTCATACAGCTGGGCACTAAAATCGAAGAATTTTGGGCTATCTAACCAAAGCCCTAGTTTTTTGCGTTAACTTTTCTGACGCTACCTGCATTGAATTTTCTGCACTGCCCCTGGTTTGAATTGCATTGACTTGTGATGAACTGTATTTGAGGGCTGTGGGTGTGACACATGAAAGTGTTGGCTGACCGAGAAAGTCTTTGCTGGTTGAGGCATCCTGTCAATCGTTGTAACGCCACAATATCTCATATCTCTGCTGGACAAAATAATTATAAATATGCTCTATATTTGACTTGTCTTCTATTGATCTATTATTGTGTTCTATCAGCGTTTTAATTTCAAGTTTATGTGATTTCTATTTTGTATTGGGACTTTTATCGCTTATTTAGTTGTAAAAATTTCCTTGATAGGGTCATGCAGGTCATTCACCAAAGGGATGAGGTCTCCTAAGCCATTCAATGTGAAATATGAATTTTTTGCATTTTTTGAATCCTATCCTAAGTTTAATGTTCACCTCCATACATGCCACTTCAGTCAAATAAATCTCATATCATGTAAGTTGTCATTCCTATGCATTTAAACTCAAAAGTGCACACCTGTCAGTTTTTCAAAATTTCGTAGCGACTTACAAAGGAAATCCACAGATTTCGCTACGAAACTGCCTAATAGTTTCATAGAAAATATGTCAGCAGCCTAATGGTCTTTGCTACGAAGCTGCGTTTTTTCAGCCAAGGTTGTCAAAGCGATGTGAGGTGTCAGTTTATGATTAGAGGAGTAAAGTTTGAGGTCTTTCAAGGTCATTATAATAAGTTTCTAGTGTACACAACTGTATTTGATGTAATCATGATCCTTTTTAGTTGCATAAGCTATGATTAAGACTAGAGATATCAATTAACCTTTTAAACCTTACCCCAAAACAACCTTTTTTCATATTACTATTTATCCTTGCATGTGAGTCGATCCCTAGAGAGATTCTTCATCAATCCAAGCAGGTTGTTGTCAAATTCAAATTATGTAGGTGTCATCAGGAAGCGAGGCAGTGAAGACTACAAAGCATCCATGGTTGCAAGAAAGAAAACAAACATGGGTGGCCATTGTCTCAGGTATGAACCCATGTATTTGAAATTACTCAATGAAGACCCTACTGCTATGGAGGTTTTTAGGAGGACTGACCGCTTGCAATTCTGCCAGAGGTTACAGGGTTTCCATGCACATGTTTCAAAGGATTTTGTCACTAACTTTACTGGAACAACATCGAAGTTTGGGTTTCTGAATCTCATAGTGACACCAGAGAGCATATCACTAGCTATGGGAATCCCTAGAGGTGGTGAAGAGTGTTTTAAAGGTATAGAGTTTACAATGCAGAGTTGTAAGGAGTTTCTAAAGCAGGAGCACAGTGAAGTAGATTTTACCAATGGTATCCCTATGAGTTTTATGAAGGAGAATTATGCAAACCTGCTAATGGTCATTCAAAAATATTTCACCTATGAAGGAATATTCCACATTGTTTACTTATACCATCTCACACTTCTTCTGCATTTTGTAGGTAAGAGATCACTTGACTTACCTTTCTATTTTTACAACATTTTAGGGAAAATGTCAGATAGGGTTCAAGTCAAGTCATAAGGCAATGACACATCTATTTTTCATAATGGTCTAATAAAGTTGTTAGTGTTGGAATTGAGAAGGTTAAACAGATATTCAACTTATTTCTTGTTTATGAGTGGTTATGAAATAGATGTGGTCACTCCAAAGAAAATCTTGAAACCTAGAACTACTACATCACCAGCTATAACAGAAAATTTGAAGAAGAAGGTAGACAGTCCCCTGCAGAACTAATGGACATAGGAGCAAAACCTCTGCAAGAGACTGATAATACTCAACCAACACCTGCAAAACATAAACATAAAGTCAGCAAAAAATGAAGTGAGAGGATAAATAGAAGCCAAAAATTAGCCAAAGGGAATATGGAGGATATCTTTCATGTAATTGATATTGAAGGGTCGCCAATAGTGCAAGCAGAAGATATTGAAAGTGGTGCAAGAAAAATGAAGAAAGGTAAGACTACTAAGAAATCAGATTTTGCAGGTGAAGGTGTTGGCTTTATATTCTAGCCAAGGAAGCCAATGACCAGGTTTTCAAAGAAGGACACGGAGAGTAAAAAGAAAGAGAAAATCAGTGAAGTTGTACAACCAGTAAGCATCATATATTTGTCTCCATCAGTAGAGGAAGCAGCTGTTATCAGGCAGAGAAAGGGAAAAGAGAAGATAAGTGAAAAATCATAAATATAATCCCTCAAAGAACAACTAAGGGAAGTAGGTAAAGAAATATTTGAGTTGAAGTTAGAGGCAAAGAAGCATAGGTATGAGAAGGTTCAATTTGAACAAATGATGAAAATATGGGAAGGTCAAATCTCAAGTGTCTCAAATTCTATGGAAAATGCCAAAAGATTATTGAAGAGGACTCAACCATTAAGAGGGGTATTCAAACATACCAGGAAGATGAAATTATACTTACAAGCTAAAAAAAGAGCATTAAAGGATCAATTGGAAGACCTTCAGGAGCAGCTAGACTTGATTCAAGTTGAGCTGGAGAAGAAAGGGTTGAATATGAGAGTGGTTGAAGAACTTATAGGCCAACTCATTGTAAATCAATAAGAAACTTCTAAAGACTAAAGAATTGAGTTGAAACATATTTTATGAGGCTCATGGCTTGCAAATAAACTAAATTTTTCCTCAAGAGATCAATTTTCGAAGACAATCACAAAATCAACAAATTTTGGTTTATTAGGCAATTTCGTAGCATGCTTCAGGCTTGAAGCCAAAAAACGCTACGAAAATTTTGAAGATGCTATTTTTCTTTAAAATTCAGTTTTGTGAAGGATTAAGTAGGGGGTTTGTTTTTTTTTAATATATTTTGGCTCAGTGAAGGTTTTTGACCAACAAAGGTGGTAGTGAGATGGATGAAAAGGTAAAATTTCATATGCTACAAAACTACACTACGAAACTACCTAAACTGCTTTGTTTCATATCAAGGGTTTTTTTGAAGATTTTTGGAGGTTCCAGCAGCACACCAGAAATCTCGAGACATCCAACCTATTAGTGGGACATCCCAACATAGACTCATTACTCAAAATGAGTGTCACACATCCAGCTCAACATGCAAACCAATGATTAAAGTGGAGATTATCCATTCCTGAAAAGTAGGGCTGTGTTTCCTAAATCTGGGAGGTACTTTAAATATGTGAGTGATGGTGAATGGTCTCTCGAACATGTGATCTCTTTCATGTAACTATTTTAATATTAAGAAAAATGAATGTAATAAATAGGAAGTAGAGTCCTATTAGGAGTGTGACTTCTTAAAGGAATGTTATCCTTTTTATATTCCAAGAAAGTAGTTTCAGTTATGTTAGGTGTCAAAGTTAGAGTTCAAGGATCTAGCCAGTTGGGAAGATCATTTGCATTGTAACTAATGTCTATTTATAGACTGAACATCAAAGATAAAAGGGTTGGAGAATATTGCACCAAATTTATACTTGTTATGTTTTTCCATTTTCAGTAATATACAGTGACATTTTACTTCCAGACCTGAGATTCTATTGAGGTATTTAATTTTTTTTTGCTATATATATTTTGTTTAATCACCTACAATGAGTTTTATCTCTAATTACTCATAATTCATGCTATCATGCTATGAATTCCTTTAGGGTTTAAATTGATGTGTTTTCCTTATGTTGTGTGTATGTATCATCCTTATTAAAAACCTCTATTTGCCTTAGCTTCCATGAGAAAAATTATCGTCACTATGTTCATTGATGTTGAATCCATAGCCCAATGGTAGCAATCCTTTCATTTTTCAACCTGCAATCAAGCTAAAACAAGTCACAATTCATAGAGTTAGCCATCTAAATAGTATTTCTATTGAAAATCATAAATCCCCTTTGAGAGAGCCCTCTCAAACTGAAGAGGCTAATATTCAGTTAGAAGTGGTTTGAAAGAGTTATATTGAGTTAATTGATGAGTAGCCTATCAAGATCAATTTGGTGATAATAGGGCCTAAGAAAGATTGAAGTAAAAGTGGATCAAGAATAGAACACTATGGCTATCTAAACTTAACATGGTATCAGAGTTGAGGTGAAGACAAAGTCCAAGATGGTGTTAGAAGCTATCTCTGAAGGAAGAAATCCTATCAAGGACAAATGGCCTTCTCAAAACAAGGGTTTCAAGGCTGATGATAAATTGACTGATAATTCTAATTATCATGCATGGAACATGTCCTTGTATTTCACGCTAGAATATCAAGATTTCATGGACTATGTATAGGGTAATATTCAAGAGCCTCCATCAAATGCAGAGAATGTATAGAAAAGGGGAAATCAAGGAAAAGATGATTATCCGGGATTATATTCATAATAACTTGGTTGCTTACATTTCTGAGCTATAGACATCTAAGGAGATGTATGATAAGCTGGTGAGCATGTTCAAGGCTAGAAATGCTAATCAAATCCTATTCTTAAAGAATTAATTGAATAATATCAAGAAGGGTAAGGACGAACCTATTCAATCCTATTTTACGAGGCTCACTGAAATCAGGAATAACCCACTAGCTATTAGGGAAGAAATATCTGATTGAGAGATGGTTCTTATTGCACTTGGATGTATCCCCCGTGATTGGCATGTGTTAAATACCACTATTCTCAATAATAATGTGATTCCCAATTTTGAGGAAGTATTGACGAGATGCACTCAAGAGGAAATAATAATGATGGAGTATGTCTCTAATGGTAATGGAAGTGACCCTACTGCCTTCACCTCTCATGCAAAGAAGAAGAACCATGGTGGCCCAAGAAATCAAAACCATGGTAGAGCAGGGCCCAAAGGAAGGAAGGGAATATTTTACACTTGTAACAAGTCTGTCGCTATGAAAGAGAGTTCCCTAATATAAGGGACTCTCCCAAGGATGATGACAATAACAACTTGAGTAGGAATGGCAAGAAAAATATGTTCCAAGGAAAAAGGAAGGCTCCCTCCGATTGTAGTGGAAATGAGAAACCTTTCAAGAGTTAAATAAATTCTGAGTACGATGAGTCTAGTGTTTTTGATAATAAGAGAAATGAATTTATTATCGTATTTTCCCTCTCTATTGCATCTCCACCAGACATCCTGGATGTCTAGTTGATTGATAGTGGTGCTTCAAGGCACCTCACTGGTTATAAAGAAGCCCTTTCTGATTTGGTTGAGAAGGATACTAATCTGGAAATTATCCTTGGAGATAATGCCACCTATCCTGTGAAAGCGATAGGGACTGTGCCCCTCCATTTATCTCAAGGTCAAGTCATCCGATTACAAGATGTGTTGTATGTACCTGATTTGAAGAAGAACCTTGTGTCCATTTCGGCAATGGAAGACAAAGGGTTCAAGGTGGCATTCATTGATGGAAGGGTACTTATCTGTAAGAAGAACTTCAAGGAAGTTCTTTCTATTTGTTTTAGAGTTGATACACTCTACCAGGTTGGAGGAAGTCCATTGGGGGCTATGACATGTGATACAACTCTTCAAACAGAGTTAGGGCACTAGAGGTTTGCACACCTTCATTACAAAGCCCTTCCCGAAGCAAGGAAGGTGGTGACATGGAAGCCCTAATTTAGAGATGATCATGAAGGTATATGTCAGGGTTGTGCCGAAGGGAAGCATACAAGGGGACCATTCCCCTCTAGTGTCACAAAGACAACTGATATCTTGCAGTTGATACATTCTGACTTAACTGGTATGCTGCCTGTGACATCCTTGGGAGGATGTTCCTATTACATGACTTTTACAGATGACTTCTCCCGCAAGACCTGGATATATTTTTTGAAGAAGAAGGACAAAGCGTTCAAATGGTTTCGTACCTTCAAGGCCTTGGTGGAAAATAAAACCGAGAAGAAAATCAAAGTTTTGAGGACAGACAATGGGACTGAGTATGATTCAAATGAGTTTAATGAATTTTTTAGAGAAGCTGGCATTAAGAGGGAGACCAAAACTGTGTACACTCCTAAGAAAAATGGTGTTGTTGAAAGAAAGAACATGATTGTTAGTATGAATCTTTTGTCGAAGTGTATGAGAAAATACCACTTTAGCTACGCATAAATTATAGCCCTAACATCAAATATGGTTGCCAATATCTTCAGATCTGCAGTTATTTGATCAATACAAATGCTGTAAAAATCCAGATCTATGCATAAAGAGACATTAAGCAGTAAAAATAAGGTTTTGCTCCATACATCCAATAGACAAGACAAGAACAATATTTTTGAAAGAATTTTTGTATTAAGGGCACCTGGGAGGAAAACAAGAAGGTGTTTCCAATTCTCCTCAATGGGATGGGTTCTTGGAAGTCCTCGGCACTTCAGATCTAGTATTTCTCTCTCTTGTTGGTGTAGAAAACCCAGACAAAGATAGAACTCAAAGGGAGCTCACACAGCAAATAATGGAAAATTTGACAATGATAATGGCTCAAAGTCAAACCAAGAGTATAGATCCAGAGTGATCTAATAGGCAACAAAAGGTGAAGAATGGTAGGAGAAATCCTCCTATTTATAACAAAATATTGGGTCATTCTAGATCTTGGTGCATGATTAAAATAACATTAACCAAATCTAGATCCACCTTTTATGGAATATTTTATTATATTTGTTGGAGGAAAAAGTATTTGACTTGGGTCAAATCCCTTTATTTGTGAATAATAAATAAATAAATGATTTATTTATCATTTTAAGGAAGTGGTTGAAGGATAATCAAATAAATAATGATTTATTTAATTATTTATGGGTGATTTAGTCACATTTAACAAGGAATATTATTTAAATAAGATTTAAATAATTATTCCTAGAAAATAATAAGATAAATAAAGATTTATCTAATTAATTTCTTTGTTTTGGGTTAAACATGACCAGGAATAATAATTAAATTATTGTTTAATTAATTATTCCTTGAGGAAAATCAAACAAATATAGGTTTGTTTAATATTTCCTTTTGGGTTTTCCTGTTTAGACCATAAACAACCTAATAAATGTGTTTTATTAAGTTATTTCACATAGTGAAAGAAATTTTACTTAGGGTAAAATTGGTCTTACATGGTGTACTTGGGTCCATCTAATGATAGTAGGTTAGATGACCAAAAAATGGTGTAACAGATTGCCCCCCGGCGTGCGAGTGTTAGGAGAAAATCGTATGACCGAAGTACGTTGTAAGAACTCAATCACCAGACATCAAAAGGGAAGTCAGAGAGAGAAATGTAAGGTAGACTAATGTGTTGAAGAACTAGACCCTGAGGAGACGAGACTTACAGGTGCAACAAGTCTCTTTTTATGAGAGGGTACCTGTGCTAAAGGCGGCGGGGGAGGCATACCTATGCCCGCCGAGACAAAGTACAAAAGAATAGTGTGTCCAGTAAACAAGGGACCAAACCATAAAGTACAGCCGGCATAAACATGAGCCAGATAGAAATACAATGAGGGATCCCATATACATGTTGTGCTTGGGATAACAGCCAGGACTTATACAATAATATCTGAGTACATGAGATACAAATACAACCCAAATGCCCCCTACAAGCGGGGAAGGGCTCACAAAATCTGACTGATACATGCAAATCAAAGAGGCGCTGCAAGCGGCTAAGGCCTACATCATCAAATATATGGAGTTGCATCGAAGGCTGCAATGAAGAGGTCATCCGGGCATGTGGGGGGCTACCTGCAGGGCCACCCCCTCATGAGGGCTGAGACATCTCACACACACCCGGGAATCACCAAAAGCTACTGCTGCATCACTGAACCATCAAGCATACGGATCTCGATCATGCTGAAAGGAGCTAGAGTGGAGAAACAATCAAGTCAAAGGGAAATGAGAGATCCCTTTGCCTGATTCGAGGCACCGAACAAGAGTGGAAGCTGGAACCAAGGTACACCGCCCTCTAGACCTGTCTTCTGGAATGAAGGAGCTGATGTCGACAGAAGGAGGTCCGCCATAGGTGAGGCAATGAGATATCCTCAACTAAGGCACGAGAGAAAATAGTAGAGCGACGGACAGACTAATACCAATGATGATGATGGAATGGAGGGGACTGAGTAGCGAATGGAAGGCTTCCCTTGCTAGAGCATAAAGGGCATGAATGACATGGCAGCGACTGACACAGTATCATAAGGGATAGGGGACAGTGGGACTGACGGCCATAATGTGCGACACAAGAGAGAGACCAAGCAATGAAGGATGGAGGACTATAGCGGGGTACAAAGGGACTCGGGATAGACTCCATGAATGTGATGATGACTCAACTTGGATGCTCTAAACAAGGACAACTCGATGGTGCTACCACACAGAAAAGGTCCCATGGGGGACCAGAAAAACATGAGTACAAGATGGTATCTCATGATGAAAATCGACATGAACAAAGACAAGTATGGAGGCAAAGTGGTGCCCCAAGTACAAGTGTTGTAAGTGAGGAAATTCGATTTTGGGGGGAGGTGAAGTGACCTATCTTGGACAAAATGTGTCTTGGTGAAGTATCAAATCACAAAAAACTAACAGATACCCATTTGAGGGCTCGGTGAGAGCTTTCCAACGGTGCAGACGGTTTGTCAAATGGAGCTACGGTGTGGTCGCAGCAGGCGAAAGAAAAAAACAAGGTTTCTCTTTTAATAAGGCAGTTTTCCCTCCAAATTCACTCATTTTCTAGTGTTGTTGTGGTGAATGTAGAGAGGAGAGAAGGCCCTAAATCTTGCGGCGAGCATAGCAGACAAACTGACAGTTGGAATCGAGATCTGTCAGTTGCAGGTAAGAGGCCTAACCTTACTCTTTCATTTTGATGGATTGAAAGTTCATATTAGGGCCCAGAATCTTAGGAACAGACCCTCTTTCACCTCTACGGTCGGGTCGCACTTTTTGGGCCAAAAACTGGGACCTGGGAAGCAGTTTTTGAGCCAAAAACTGTGACCTATCCCAGGATTGGGCAAAAAAGTGCGACCTAGAGGATGAATGAGATTGTAGTTGTTTTAGGGCTGATATTTTGGGTTTTTGTGATTGGTTACAGTGTTTCCTATCTGTATACTGACAAAGATGATGTGTTTGTGCAGATATGGCAGATATACGGGTCAACTGAAGAGAGAGAGACTTGGGTGCACTACGGTCAGAGATCTAGGTAGATCAGGGTGTCCGTCGTGTATTGGCCAGATTTGGGGTTCTGAAGTTTTTGGAGAACCCTTGATGAGAGCAGGGGAGCCCTTGTTGGCCTGGATTGTCAGTTATTGGGATCCAGATCATGAGGTCTTTGTAGTGCAGGGGCACAGGATCGAATTGACAGTCCAGGATCTGTATTTCCTGACTGGTCTCCCGCCACTTGGGATGGTGGGAAATACACAGCCAGTGTTACCGCGGGGGCGGAACATCATGGAGTTTGTGGAGCGACATTGTCGACCGGGTCTCCAAGTCAAAGGGACTCGGATACCGATCGGGGACCTAGAGAGATTAGAGACCCATGCAATGGCCGCAGCAGTGCTGCGGATCCTAGGCAACCATGCGCTCCATCACATTACTGGGGGGCAGATGATGATTGTGGAGAGTGTGTTGAGCGGGACCTACTATGGGTGGGCCCAAATGATGTTGGTGTCGTTAAGGCGACAGCTGTTGCTTTGCAAGTGGCAAGTTAACCACGATTGCTCGTATGGGACTTTATTGTGCTCCTTCTTTTTTGAGAAGATCCCAACCTTATGACCTCGTATACAGCTCCCAGATGGGGGCCTGAGAGAGCCCAGGATGCGCCGGTGGGGGCGAATACTGTGCAGAGGAGGAGGAGGGGCGGTCGGACGGGTGTTTTGACCTGAGTTCTTTGCCCATTGGGATCAGATGTCGTTATACATAGATGACTATCCCTATAGTGGGATAAGTTATTGTGGGGATCCAGACCTACCACTTCCGCCTGGTCGAGTATGGGGACCCGATGGTAAGTGACAAGTGACTACTCTTTTTTGGGCATGTTAAAGTTATTGAATAGTAGATAGGGTACTGATTCATGTACTTTTGGTATGCAGATATAGCTCCGGTAAAACCGGCCGGATATATGGGACGACCGGCAGCATCAGGAGCTGCAGGCCCGAGTGGATCGAGAGCGGTGCATAATGAGGATGCGGCCGCCCTCCTGGAGGACATCCGCCATAGATGCGAGAGGTTGCTGACTGATGTTTTAGAGCACGGGTGGAAAGACTTAGACGACTAGTACATAGAGCCATGTATTGGTCTACCCTCGGAATGGCGAGGTGTCATGCGGCGCATGGCGATGGCCGGTCGGGGGATACGTGATCTAAAGGCTGCCGGGAGCGAGCCATTCGAAGAATCAGGGCATGCGAGGGTGAAAAAGGAAATGGCCCAACCTGCCAAGGCTATATTCCAGGAGTAACGACTTGCACCATCGGTGTAACCGATATAGGGTGGGGATGGGAGGTCCTGCGGAATAGTGTTACGAGACAAAAAATGGGAGGAGGAGGAACAATGACGGCAGTGTGAGTGTATAGTAGACATCGAGCGGCAACTGCGGGAGGGAGGGTGATGGGCAGGATGGCTATGACTCATATACGAACTAGATGGTGGTATATGAGGGCTATAGGAGGTATGGCTGGGACTCGGGCTGCGGAGGTCAACATAGATACAGGTGGTGTTATCCCGTTTATGGGCGGGAAGGATGAGGTCATGGGTGGAGAAGGCTTCCAAGAGGGCATCCTGACGGGAAAAGAGGGAATGATGAGAGGAAGGGAAACCACATGACGTGAAAAAGCTACCTATATCATATGTATAGGAAGAAAGGCTAACATACGGGTCGTCACGGGGGATGACAGAGGAATAGATAAATAGATGGTCAAAAGATGTTGAGCCTAGGGTGGTCGCTGAAGGGGGGTCGAGCAAAACAACAGGGGAGGAATTTGAGGGAATGTTCCCCGAGGGACTCATGGACGATGATAGGTAGAAAATGGTGGTAGTAGGCTCCGACATCTGGACATCAGGGGGGGGAATGTCGATGGGAGCAGGTGGATCCTCAGACTGACCGGAAGCATACTGCGCGAGTATGGGAGAGGCAGATTGATTTTGTTCAACCTCATACTCTCGAACTACCTCTAAAGAGGCGCGGTAATGCGTCAGGTGAGGACAATGGTAGGAGTAATGGCCATGGACACCGCACAGAGCACAGGGTTTGTTGGTGCGGATAATCTTGGGGTTCTTGGTTACGGACGAGGAAGGAACAGAGGCTTCAGGGACCGTAGACTCAGGGACCGCGACTTTAACCATGGGTTGAATACGGGGCAATTCAGGACAAGCATGGGTGGCGTGACCGACGACATCACACAAGGCTCAAGGCTTTGAGGGCGGAGGAGGAGCCGGGTCAGTCGGGGTGGCCTTGTCTTTGGATGTCCCCTTGCGAGCTTTTCCTTTTTTCCCGAGAGCCGTCACGACAGGAGAAGGGTCCTGTGGAGGTGCTGGGGGCACAGTGGCAACGAAGGAAGCGAGGGGGATTGGTTGAACCGGTGTCAAAGCAAGGTAGGGTTTGGGGTGACCAGGTGGGGTAGCGGCTGGAGGGTCAAGGTACCAGACGGGTATACCCAGGGTCAAGTTGGGGAGAGAGAGGGTGGCCATGATGGGGACCGTATAGACTCCAGGAGGAGGAGCAAGGAAAGGTATCTGACCAGCGGGATAATGACCAGAAGGGACGACTCCGAGATGGTTGAGGCCTGGGGGAACCGACCCAGGAGGATAGAGGGGTTCAGGGATACCAGCTGTAGGAGGAGGGCCAGAAGGGGGAGGTTCGGTTGGCTGAGATGAATGGATAGGAGCGGGTTGCAGTGGGCGAGGTTGAGTCTGAGATTGCTGACTAGCCGAAGCGGGCCGCTTAAGGGCACCCCGAGACGATTGCATCATGCAAAAATTCGATAAGCTAGGATCAGAGATATGAGGAGGAGGGAGACCAGGGAAAGTTCCAAGTAGGGAGGAGTCTTTGTAGACGCCGAGAGAGACACTGGTCAAGGAATAGACGGTTTTCTTATTGGCTACAGAAGAGATGTTCGTCTCTGGGGAGGTCTGAGACGGTGGCTCATGATAAGTCAACTGGTCGATGGTGGCTATCTTTCCATTGTGAGGAAAAGACATCTTGCGAAAAACCGCGGATGGGATAGTAGACATGGCATAGGTGTAGCTTCGCCCCAATAGAATTTTGTAGTCTAGAGGGCGTCGATTGACTCATCAACGCAGGTCTTGCTCACAAGAGTGACTAGGACAATTATAATAGGCCAATGGGTGGGAGGCATAAGCATCATACTCGAAGGGTGATGATGGGAAGGAGCCAACTGGAAGGAGATCTGAGTTTCTTCCAAACCGAAGCGGACATCACACAGGTGGATGCCCCCTCATCAATTATACATCGAGAAACGTTAGCGTTCCGGATTTTGACTGGGATTTGGAAGGCTACGGAAGCAGGAAGAGGAGGATGCTCTGATTGATGGGCATCGAAAACAATCATTTGGTCATCAGCAGGATCTACAGCGCCCATGGAAGATAGTAGAGCCTTCTTTTGGGAAAGGCACGATTGGAGGAGTTCCAATGTGGAAATGGAAGCAGGAGACTGCGCCAAATCATCTACTATGCTATACGAATGAGTAGCTCGACCAGGAGTAGCATTTCGGCGTAATGGTCCCTTAGGAATCTTGGTATGAACCTCAACTTTGGGTTGAGGGATATGTAAGGGACCATTGGATGTCGAAAGAGGCTCGGTAGAACCTGAAGAAGGGGACTCAGAGGTAGACTGAGAGGAAGGCTTGGGGCGAGACCGAGTTTGAAGGTGAAGGTCGACGGTTGGGGATGGATGAAGTTCATCATGAGATACAGTAATCATAGGAACCGAAGGGAAGGTTGGTGGCTGCCTTACGGTAGGTGGTTGGGTAGCCACAAATCCTTGCGGCGGGAAAAGGATTGGTAAACACGGTGGGTTGGTGGTGGCCACATTGGGGAGCATGAGGGGAGGCATGTTGTCCTCGCAAAGTGGCTTGAGACTCCCACATCTGCCGCATCTGTGGTAGAAGGGGACAATCGTGAGTGTAATGACCGTAAACACCGCAACACGAACAAGGCTTATTTGTGCGAATAGGCCTGTCCGGCTTGGGTTGAGTACCCTGTTGCTGGTTAGCAGTGTTAGGGTCAGTACCTTGAGGATTGGGTCCACGAGTACCAGGGGCAGATTGATTTTGATTGCCTTTCCACCTTCTTTGAGAGGAAGGGGGATTAGTCGCGCTCTGCTGTGCAAATACTTGCCTTGGAGGGGGCTGTAGGTGCTGTTGCTGGGGTTGAGAAGGCAAGGGGGGTGGAAGTGCGAATGTTGGAGGAGCTGGAACACCAGGCTGTGGATAAGGATAATGGTTAGGGTGGGCAACATTGAGGTAAGCAGGAGGTTGGGCAAAACGATGAGGCATGCCATATCCTGGATACACGCTACCTGGAGGGGGAAAAGTGCTAGAGGTGTTGGCCCCTCCCGGAGGGAGACCATAGCCCATAGGAGGTTGAGCATACGAATGAGAAAGGGCTCCAACGATACCGTCGACAGAATGAGATGCCCCTGGGGTGTTAGCGCCACCGGGCCTGGGGAGGTCAGGAAGGACGGTATAAACATAACCAGACTGAGCGTAGATCAGGTCATATTTCAAGGCTATTTGGAGGGCGGCTTCTTTGGTTTGAGGGAAATGGGAGGCGACATCTTTGCCAATGGGAGCTAAGAGAGAGCGAAGGAACTAGTCCATATAGATCCGATCTTCGAAGGGGGGAGCTCGACATAAGCTTCGTCTTCGTCGCCATTCCTGGACATGGGCGGAAAGGCGGGTCGAAGAGGTTTGCTTGAAAGAGGTCAAAAGCTCCGTACCAGTATCGTATCGGAGAGGGAGCTGGAAGTAAGATAAAAAGGCTTGGGCAATGGTCACAAAGGTGGTATGGGAAGAGGTGGCTTGGTCTACATACCATTTAGAAGCTTCGCCGGTAAGCGTGCGTTGGAACAAACGAAGACGGATGGAGTCATCGGTAATGGAATTGGAGGAACACCACATGTGGAAAGATCGGACATGATTGGTTGGATCTTCTCCAACAAGGCCTTCGAACTTAGGGATGTCGGAGGGGAGCTTGGTTGGCATAGCAGGCCAACCAACATCGTGGCGGATAGGGTCATTGATCAACTGATTGAGATCGGGGAGGCTGAGGCCTGCCATGTAAGGGAGCAAAGGTGCAGCCGAGGTAGTTCCTATGGCGGTTCCGCTAGTAGTAGTCCCGACATTAGGGTCGGGATTACCGCTAGCGTTAGGCCCTGGACCAGACATAGTGAAGGTGACAGGGGGAGAACCAGAAGTAAAAGGAGAACCCAATGAATCAGAAGAGGAGTCGGAGTGTGGACTCGGAGGAGGACTAACTCGACGACGGCGGGAAGGAGTAGGTCGACCAACCGGAAACTGAGGGTGAAGGCCAAGAAGTCTCCGGGATGTGCGCCTTGGGGGTGCAATGGTGACAACACAAACACGACACAAGGGGAAGAAGAACGACCAACAAAGGCAGGGAGGTGCAGAATCAAGTGATTACAATGTCGAAACAAGGGCAGAAAGGTGCAGTGTCAATTGATTTTACAATGTTTTAAAGTCTTTGCCTGGCGGTGTTAACCAGGCTCTTCTTCACTTAGGGTGAGTGTGTGGCGTGCGTTAATTTTAATTTTTAAACCCATACGTTTTGAGAGAAAAATAAAAAGTGTGCTGTGTAACTGAAAATAAATCTGCAAAAAAAAGTATATAATGCTGAAATAACAGAAAATTAACAGCTAACCATGCATTGATCTAACCCAAAAAGGCGGGTCTCTCAAAACTAGTCTAAAAGAGGGAAAAAATTTAGTCAAAATATACTAAAAAGAGGCCAATAGATCTAAGGTCGGGAGGGATAGGGATCTAAAGGAGAAAGCTGCTGAAAAGAGGTGCAGAACACAGCCAAGAGGCAGAGGCAAGGTGGCTGTAAAAAAGGAGGAAATCAGCAAAAAGCAGAAGGGACAAGGAGGAGGCCCTAAAGGTAGATCCAAACAAAACTTCAGGAGGTGATTTGAAAGGGAGAAGAGCTAATTAAAAGGGATCTGAAAAGGAGGTATCAGATCTGAAAAAGGGGCGGCTGGGCAAGAAAATACGGACACACAAGAAACAACTGAAACTCGCTACCAAAATTGGAGGAAGTGTGAAGCCCTAGGGGGCTATGTTCCCACTTATATGGAAAAAAAAAAATAGGAGAAAGCAGGGCTAGACGGGGGGCAGAGACGGTGGAAAACACGATAGAAACGAGAAAAACCCCGAGGAAAAATTGCGGAAAAGCTTTGTGTTGTCGGTTCGACTGTTTTCTGTAGGTCACGGATACTAGGCTGAAAAGTGCGACACAGGAGTCCCGAGGTCGCGGTTTCTAAGTGAAAAGTGCGGCAAGCTGCGGGTGTCCCGGCGGCGATTTTTGAAAAGTTGCGTGTCGGTGCGGGCGATGTGTCACCTGCGCAATAGGTCCAGAAACACGCGGAAGTTAGAAAATTTAATGTTTTAGGGTTTTATGGGTGAAAAACAACATAAAAATAGGAAAAACAAAAAGTTGAAAAGAAACCCTAGGGTCTGAAGTAGCTGGATATGCAGGAATATGAAAAACGACAGCGGTTGTAATTGAAAACCCGTGTGGAGTCGCCAGTTGTTAGTATGAATCTTTTGTCGAAGTGTACGAAAAAATACCACTTTAGCTACGCATAACTTATAGCCCTAACATCAAATATGGCTACCAATATCTTCAGATCTGCAGTTAGTTGATCAAGACAAGTGCTGCAAAAACCAGATCTATGCATAAAGAGACATTAAGCAGTAAAAATAAGGTTTTGCTCCATACATCCAATAGACAAGACAAGAACAATATTTTTTGAAATAATTTTTTGTATTAAGGGCACCTGGGAGGAAAACAAGAAGGTGTTTCCAATTCTCCTCAATGGGATGGGTTCTTGGAAGTCCTCAGCACTTCAAATCTAGTATTTCTCTCTCTTGTTGGTGTAGAAAACCCAGACAAAGATAGAACTCAAAGGGAGCTCACACAACAAATAATGGAAAATTTGACAATGATAATGGCTCAAAGTCAGACCAAGAGTATAGATCCAGAGTGATCTAATAGGCAACAAAAGGTGAAGAATGGTAGGAGAAACCCTCCTATTTATAACAAAATATTGGGTCATTCTAGATCTTGGTGCATGATTAAAATAACATTAACCAAATCTAGATCCACCTTTTATGGAATATTTTATTATATTTGTTGGAGGGAAAAAAGTATTTGACTTGGGTCAAATCCCTTTATTTGTGAATAATAAATAAATAAATGATTTATTTATCATTTTAAGGAAGTGGTTGAAAGATAATCAAATAAATAATGATTTATTTAATTATTTATGGGTGATTTAGTCGTATTTAACAAGGAATATTATTTAAATAAGATTTAAATAATTATTCCTAGAAAATAATAAGATAAATAAAGATTTATCTAATTAATTTCTTTGTTTTGGGTTAAACATGACCAGGAATAATAATTAAATTATTGTTTAATTAATTATTGCTTGAGGAAAATCAAACAAATATAGGTTTGTTTAATATTTCCTTTTGGGGTTTCCTGTTTAGACCATAAACAACCTAATAAATGTGTTTTATTAAGTTATTTTACATAGTGAAAGTAATTTTACTTAGGGTAAAATTGGTCTTACATGGTGTACTTGGGTCCATCTAATGATAATAGGTTAGATGACCAAAAAATGGTGTAGCAATGATCCAATGTGGAAGCTACCCACGCCATGCTATGTGACCAAGGTTCTTCGAAGTTTCTAAGGGGAGAAGTTGCGAACACTGCTATCTATGTTCAAAATAGATGCCTGCATTCCACTCTGGACTCTAAAACTATTGAAGAAGTCTTCTCTGGTAAGAAACCTGATGTTTCTCATTTGAGAGGTTTTGGTTGTCTTGTTTAATTTCATGTGCTAAAATAAAAGAGAAACAATTTGGATGCTTTTGGAAATAAGGGAATTTTTTTGGGTTACAGTGAAACTTCGAAGGCATATAGAATCTATTTTCCTGGTCAAAGATAAGTTACGATGTCATCTTCGATGAAGATGTTGCCATCAAGAAAGTAAGAAATATTCATAGCTCTAAGAAAGCCAAAGAAGATGAAGAAGCAGGGAAGTTGGAAGAGTCGAAGGATGACTTGATGCCTGATGTTGAAGGACCTATGGATCCCATTGATCCACCTCTTTCAAATAAGAGAAGACCCTCATGGATTAGGGATACTCTCGAATATGTCGAGACACATATTGCCCCAAGGGGGACATTTGGTGAAATCAAGAAGTTGAAGAGATACCAAGGGTATATTATCTAGCAACCATGAGTACGATAGTACATTCTTAGCTTAGAAAATTTGAATATTCCATAAAGCACCAAGTATGGAAGGATGTTGTGCACGAGGAGTATGAGTCCATTATAAAAAATGATATTTGGGAAGTGGTCCCGAGATGAGAGGACAAATCTGTTGTCACCTCGAAATGGCTCCATAGGCTCAAACATGGATCTGATGGAAGTGCTGAAAAGTAAAAGGCAATATTTGTTGCCCAAGGCTTCTCTAAAAAATAAGGCATATATTATGATGTTATATCTGCACTTGTGGCCTATTATACCACCATCCGATCTATTACTGCCCTTGCTGCTGCACAAGGATGGAGTCTACATGAGATGGATGTGAAGACTAATTTTCTGCATGGATATATAAAGGAAGAAGGGTATGTGAAGCAACCTCTTAGGTTCAAAGTATGAGATAGAGACATCCATGTATGCAGGATGAAGAAAGCCCTCTATCAGTTGAAGCAAGCCCATAGGTCTTGGTACGAGAGGATAGATAACTACTTGATGAAGTTGGGCTTCACTTGAAGTAATGCTAATCCGAACCTCTATTTTAAGGTTGATAGAGAAAGGCCTCTCATTTTGTCTCTCTGTGTGGATGATCTCTTCCTGACAAGTGCTGAACCTCTCATTCATTAATGTAAGAGGGAGCTAGCTTCCGAGTTTGAGATGAAAGATCTAAGATTGATGCACTACTTTCTAGGCTTGGAGGTCTGTTAGAGGCCAAGTGAGATTTTCCTTTCTCAAGGAAAATATGTCGTGAAGTTGCTGAAGAGATTTGGTATGGTGGACTGTAAGTCTGTGTTGACATCGATGGAACTCAACTTTAGGAAGTTGAGTGGAAATGATGTTGGGCTCATGCTAGAAAATCCTATTGAGTATCGAAAACTCTTGGGGGCCCTGATGTTCTTAGTGAACTACCATATGGGCGTATGTTTTGGAGTGAACACTTTGAGTCAACATATGGTTGATCCTCATCACATTCACTAGATTGGTGCCAAGAATCTATTGATATATCTTTGGGGAAAAAGCAACCATGGGCTGAGATACACCATTGGGAGTTTGAGACTCCATGGATATACTGATGCTGATTAGGTTGGTAGTGTGCTGGATCGCAAGAGCACATATGGATGTTGCTTCACCTTGGGTTTTGCTTCGATATCTTGAATGAGAAGGAAGTAGAATTCAGTGGCTTTGAGCACCGCTAAGGCCAAATACATTGCAGCGAGTATGGCTTATTGTGAAGTTGTTTGGTTACGAAAGCTCTTTAGTGAGATGTTCGGGCATGTGCTAGATACCACCGTTATCCTTTGTGATAACTAGAGTGGGATTCATCTTTCTGACAATCCCGTGTTCTACGATCGATCTAAGCATATTGATATCAGGTACTATTTTATCTGGGATATGGTACAATGAGGTGTCGTAAGGATCCATCATATAGGAATTGATGAGTAGGTCGTGTCTATTATCACTAAGCCCCTAGGGAAGGCCAAGTTCCTAACCTTCTATGAGAATCTTGGAATCGTGGAAAGAATCTATTCTAAGGGTCCTGCTTGAGTTGGAATATGAGCTTTGGGTGCTCCAGGGGGCTTGGGGATAGCTTCTTGGAGCTATAAGCAGTCACGGGGCTAGGCTTGCTGAACCTTGTTGTGCTTATGCCCCACCATTAAGATAATGAGTTGGTTTTCCTCTCTCTGAACTATGCCATGCACATCCTACCCATGGATTTTCAGACTCATGAGAAGTACCTCTCATCTGGCCAATGTGGTGGGAAATGTGGATAGAGACCATAGCAAGACCAATGGATGAATCAAATATTGTTGTAATCTCTATGTCTAGGATGGCACGTGTCCAACACCTTGATTTGGGATCAAGTATGATGAGGTTTTATCCTCTAAACTGAATTCGGGTTAGTAAACTAAATTTGAGTTAGTATGAGACTCTTTTGAGTCCGAGAGATGTTTTTACCTCTAAGCTGACTTTGGGTCAGCTGTGTGTGATGTCTTTGTGACTCACCTTTTGTTCTAAAATAAAGAGCCAACAAAGCAAGTTATGGTGGGATGGCGCACGATGTTTGGTTTGGTACATGATGGATGGCACTTGTGGACAGATGGAGTTCTCCCTAGTTGAGAGGGAGTATTAATTTTGGGCAACTAGGTCCAAACTCCATGTTGCACTACTCATATGACAATGGTCATATTTTTGTTGGATTCCTATTTTGGAGAGGTGCAATATTGATCAAAATATCATTTTTATCATATGAGCAGAACATTTATTTTGAATTTATTTTCTACATGTGCAAGGTCAGTCAGATTTACCCCACATGCCTAAGAGATGTGTCACACACCCTCATTAAGGAATATAAATTGGAGATACTTGGAGGTAATTTTATCATCATCTCATCACACATTATCTCATTGTGATATGATTGGTTTGATATCCTTTGGAGGCAATTTTCCCTCATATGTGTGGAGCGAAGCTGTTGTTTTATGCGTTGATTTGCTTAGGGATTTTTGTTTTCTACGCTAATCTATTTAGGGATTTCTATTTTATGTGCTTTTTTTAGGGATTTTCTATTGCAGCATTGATTGTGGTCAACCCTTGGTCATTTTACCTCAAGATTCTGCAAAAATTCCAATTTTAGGAGGTTGTACAGCTAGGCACTAAAACCGAGGAATTTCGGGTTGTTTGACCGAAGCCCTAGTTTGTTGCATTGAATTTTCTGAAGCTGCCTACATTGAATTTTTTGCGCTCTCCCTAGCTTGACTTGCATTGAATTGTGATGAGATATCTTTGAGGGTTGTGGGTGTGACAAATGAAAGTGCTCGCTGACCGTGAAAGTCTTTTTTGGTTGACGCATCCTGCTGATTGTTGTAACGCCACTATATCTAATATCTTTCCTGAACAAAAGGAATTGTAAATTTGATCTATATTTGGCTTGTCTGCTATTGATCTATTATTGTGTTCTATCAACATTTTATTTTCAAGTTTATGTGATTGCTATTTTGTATTAGGCCTAAGAAATATTGAAGTAAAAGTGAATCAAGAATAGAACACTATGGTTATCTAAATTTAAGAGAGGGAGTTCACCATTGAGAGATTTCTTGTGACCTATTTGATTAGAGATTTTTCTTTCTTAGGATAGAGGAGAGGGACCTTCCTGTTGAGGTCTCAGAAATTTGTGGCAACAACAAGGGGGATAACCACTTTATCTGGACCTTAAAATAGTTCCTTTTCTGTTTGGGATAGTGGCTCCAACTGGGTGTAATGGGACCAGTTTCCCAGATTTGGGTTTTATATTATTGTTGGGTTTTTCAAAAATGATTTGTAGGAAGAATAACTAAAACAAATTTATTCTAAAATGAAAATCTTTGAATTAAGTCTAATCTAATCTAACCCGAGATAATGCTAATTTTATGCGATCTAGAATGATATCTATTCAGTCTGTGATGATTTAGATAAATCACAGACTTAATAGAATTAATACTTTTGTAAGATAATTATTTTTAGAAATAGTTAATCAAAAGAAGATGTGAAATATATCGCATATATTCTAATGATCATATATAAAACCAATCAATTTCTATCTTTATATCATACAATAGTGCAACTGATATTTCAAACAAAAACAATTGATTTCATATATAATTCATGAAATCGAGACTTATCACTAATGTTTAAAGAAGAATTTAGCATACATGATAATAGTACCAGATGTGTGATGTCTTGTTCATGTGATCAGTGATAATAGGCCACAATCAATCTTTCTATCAATAAGTCTTTTAGAGAATACAAAAGTGCATCAACAGTGATAAAAAAATGATATATAACTGAAAAGGCCGTGTTCCATCATTTTATCAAGGCATCCGCAAACTTACAATAAAGCATTATTTGTAAATGTTCTTAATAAAAATTCTGGATCCTTCTCTAAATGCATGAGAAGGGTTTAAATACTACATTAGCTACTTACAAAAATAGATTATACAAAATATCCTATGAAGTGGTTTCAAAAAACCTTCCTCATTCCTAGTATCTAATTGCTAAAATTGACATTTTTAAAACAAACTAACTTATAATCATTCTCGATGATAGATTACTTCCAGCTCTGCTTTTATGCTCACAAATATCGGACATTGGTTTAACTTGTGGAGGCTTCCCAAACTATGTCTTCATCTTCCCAGTAAATATAGCATCAAGTAAAAGTGGCTGCATTTTCTGTATGGAATCCAGAGAACAATTCAATGTCATTATTTGAATATGAGGTTTAACGAGTAGCTACCAATATGCTTCCCAATTAGTATTTTTCAGTTGTGCAAGCGTTTCTTCTCGAAGTTGACCTATGTTTTTCCAACTTTTCTCTAAATTTATGAGATCAGGAATCGATTTGTGATTTCCTTATTTAATCAAACCAAAGGTATGCAACATGTGGTTAATAATTTTGGCCATACTCTTTGATATACCTGTTTCTCTGGATATGGCCAATTCTTCCTGTTTTACCTGTGTATCCCAGTTAGTAAAAATGATATCTTTAAAAGTTTCTTTGATCTTTGGGAGACTTGACTTTCTCCCTTCTTATGAATACTGTCATTCAATATAATCATAAATTTTGGTATTGAGTTCATTAAACTCAATTCTCTAGTCGATGACTGTATTAGTTAACTATTCATTGATTTCCAAGTGTGGGATTATGTCTGACATTTGTAAGATAAACAAGTTTTGTTGTTTTGAGAGTAAGGCATTTAATGCCAATGCTTCTTTTATGAATTCCTCTGCAGTAGGAATGCCTTCATATTTTGTAAGATCTTCTCTCAATTCTTTAATCAGTGTGTTTTTCCTAGATAAGTCATTTTCATGACTTATCTTAAGCACTTCCATATCTTGCTGAAATTTAAGGAGTTGTTGCTCTACCTTCTGATTCAGACTCTTCCTTTCTTCATCTAGTTGTTGTTGTAGCTGCATGATTTTATCATCCTTTTCTTGAACCAGAATGGATACTTCGACTTCCTTATCCATTGTTGCAGTAGTGTAGGCTCCAACAAATTGTGATAGCCGAGTCAGATTTTCAATTGGATTTGAAGGAGTGCCTTTCCATACAACTTCCATAATTTCATTTCTTGAGGGTGTTTCAATCTTTCTTCTTTTCCTCTGTTTCCTCACTACATTTTTATGAAGAGGGCTGTAGAATACATCAAGTGGAGGGATATCAGTAACCTTCAGAACAATCTCATTAGTAGGAAACACATGAACGACTTTTGTATCCTGGGAGGATATCCCAGGAATTTAACTGATTTCTTTTGCTGAAACTATTTGTCCCCGTGGAGTCTGAAATTCTGTATTTTTCTATGAAGATGATACCTCTGGGGTGTTTATCAATGTGTTGCTAGCTGAAATTCAGAATTTGTCTAGTTCACTTTGATTTTGTGAATCTGATTTTTATGCTCTGATTTCTTTGCTTGCTTCAGTTATATAACTAGTAACCAAGACATTTTGTGGGATACATCTAAGTCTTTTTTCTATGTACTCATCGAATCTCTGTAATTCTTCTGGATTTAGATTCAATTTGAAAAAATATTGAACTTCTTCAAAAGTTCTAATAGATTGCAAAATGTCTTCAAATCTATCATCTGTGTGTATCATAGGTTTGATTTTAACTAACTGAGTAAATTTATTAGCAATCTTGTCTGGGTCAAACTTCCTTGAGGGTAAAATGAGGAGCTTCAAAAGCTCAATTTTCTGACATTCTTTCAATGCATGATTGAAATTGCTGAGGGTGAATGTACCACACTGAATTGGAAAATTTGGCCATAAATATTTTTTACTATCTTTAAAAGATTTAGTAAGTCCACTACCAACAGTTTGGTAAGCGACTTCTCTCCCATTAATTTATCTAAAACATATAAAGGAAGAATATGTGGAGGAGCATAGCTTCCAAATATTCTAATGTATGAAAATTATTCTTCAATAAAACATCTCCCTAACATTTGAAGGTCTGCAATGGCTTCCTTAGTGAACCTAGGGCTCACTCTGTCAAACATTAATTGATGTAATAGTAATACAACTCCATAACATAGCCTGTGAAAATGTGGTGCATAATCATGCTCCCATATTTCTTTATGACTCAAATGAATAGGGGTGGGATCCTCGGGAGTCCATTTCCAACCCATAACTGGAAAACTAATAGAAAAACAGATAGCATCAAAAAATATGCACTCATGAAAAATTGGGGGACGGGTTTGGAGGAAGAAGCTCTTGTCTGGTGATATTCGTTAATTTCTTCAGCTATATTTTTAGAAAGAATGGTTGCCCAATTCAGGATGTGGGAATTAACAGAGGAATCAATCAGAGGAAGCCAATTTATGGAGAATTTGGTATTATCAGGGAGACCATATAATCTGCATAGCATCGCATCTACAAAATTATAGGGATTTTCCAGTGATGCGATAGGATACATACCTGATTTCTCATGTTTGAACTTGTTATACAGTTTCCTCCAACCTTGAATTGTCTTGAAAATTTCTTTGTTCTTTGAAAATTTCTCAAAAAATCTATTATCATAGATGTCTTGTTGGTTGGGTAGCTTGTGCATGAATTTCAAATATTCAGCTTTGAAAGAACCTAAGATCTCATTCTTAGCGGTTCTTAATTGTCTGTTCTTTATTGTTGAATTGTCAAGCAGCCACCAAATCATGTCGGTATATGGTAAAAGAGTGGCCCTTGCTGCTATCCTATGAAGGAAGGAGCATGCAATATCTTTCAACTGTAAATTTTAGGGTGTTTCATCATCAGCAGTTGCCTTGACCTCCACTACTTCAAGTTCTTCATCTTCAAGAATAGTATAGATAGCTTGCCACTTTGTAGCACCTCCATCGGCAGTGAAGACTGTATCTGAGACTATTGGTGACATTTCTGTGTATTCCACTTCTGAAATAGTTTGTTTGCCGTGCTTTTGTATTACTTTGCGTATGGACATATCTTGAAGGAAATTCCCTATTAAAGACATAGTAATGATCAAATGATGGAATATATATATTGAAATGACAAATTTTGAAAGAAAGGATCCAGGAAACAACTATATCATTAATTAATCGCAACAAATCAACAATTATTTGCATTGGGATGATAAAACACACTTAATAGTTCCTGACATGATTTATTTTCATGAAAAACCTTCATTTAAAGATGTCAATTCCATCGCATCACACCCTTTGAACTTGTATTTATGAAGTGCATTACATTTTGTTTATGCGATATTCGATTTCACGAAATCGCAAAATTGCAGTATCAGAATATCGAAAAATCAAAGTTTTCGCAATATCGAAACTTATTGTGAAGTCTGCTTAAAGTTTCAAACATAAATTCGCAATGTGCGATTTATGCTGTCACTTGTGAAACTCCGATAGCTGATCGCAAAATCAAGATTTCGCTGTTTTTTTACTTATATTTTAATGAAAAAATATTATGCAAGATGCGATTTGCGATAGAGTAATCACAAGGATGTTTTATTAATTTTTTTTTTTATGTTTATATTTAATAAAAGCAATAGTGTTTTTGGAGTTTGATTTTTTATCTAAAATGAAACATACATTTTTAAGAAGGGTCCCTATTTATATTTATCAAATGTCTAGATTATTTTGAAAATAAAAATGGGGGGAGTTATTGCATAGCACAACAATTGACAATTCACTTGGGAGAACCATATATCTCTAATTGGTTTATTTTGATATTTCTAAAATTTCAAAACAAGAAAAAGATATAAGAATAAAAATAGTATGATTCATGAATTAAGCAATGTTTTTTTAGAATATAATCTATTTACCTATCTCATTTATTATGAATTAACCCCTTCAGTGATAATACATAGTTATCTATATCAGTCAGTACTCATATTTAAAAAGATAAATTAGGTATTCTCTAAAATTGGTTTCATAGATTTTTACTCACATATCACAGATAGAGCCACTGTTGGCAACAAGAGTTTATAACCTCGACAAGGTTATCTTTTAACCAATAATGATTCATGGTCACATATGAATTTGATTTCTTATTTCAAAATATAATTTTGACATGTAATTGAATTTATTTTTCTTTGACACATTTTCAAAATCATTGTCCAGGTTTGGTGGCCTGATATTGACAATCTCATTCACTGATAATAATTTAGACTGAACAAGCTGGCTCGTGATGAGACCCCTTGTCTATTGATTTTTTATAATCATTTAGCTATTATCTTGTTGTAGTATGTAGTATTGGTAATATCAGTCTAGATTATTTCTCTATGATCATAATAAACAAGCTCGTGATGAGACTTATTTTCTTTTGAATTTGTACATCGTATATATTTCTTTTTATTTTTGAATTATACTTTGAAGAAGAAATTTTATCAGATGGGATGAATCATTAGCTCGTTTAAGAGTTATGGATGATAATTATAGAGTTGGTAGATACCTTTTTGTAGAGAATCCTTGCTAAGTTAAAATTTTCCTTTTTTGACTGATACATAACATCTATATTTTATGATATCAAGAGTCCTTTTTGGAAAGTAAATGCCTTTAGTAAATTTCAAATTATTTCAAAAAATAAATTTTATTCAATTCTCATAGTTATAATAATATTTTTACTTTACTTATTTATAGAAGCGAAAGATTAAAATAATTTATTAGAAATTTTGAAAATTTGAATCAACCAAAAAGTGATGCTATTTTCAACCTTTATTTTCCTGAAGAAAAATAAAATTTTAAGATTGATCTAAGAGAAATATTTTTTAAGATTTTGACCATTCACAAGTAAGGAATCTTTCTTACCTAATAAGTCTTGTAGTGAAAAGGTGGATAAGCCTATTTTCTCAATGATTTGAAATGGACGAAACCATAATCTTTAGAATTTGGTATGCTTACCTTTTTCCTCATGTGCCTTATCCCATTTGAAAACAAGGTCTCCAATCTCAAAATATTTTGAGCTGGTGGATGCTGTGTAAAATGAGGCTTTCACTATTTATTGATGATGAGCATGTATAACTTTGAGAATCGTTTAGGCTTACCTCATACAGTTGTATTTCATTTTATTGATCTTCTTCTACTGGAAAATGAGAGGCTTCAGTTAACGTACTGCAAAGACCTTGTCCTTTAACAATTTTAGCAGGATGTATCTCTATATCATATTCTTGAAGTGCATTTACCCAATTTTCTCTCTTCTCTCCTACTTCTTGTTGGATTAATAATTGCCTCACTCCTGAGTAAGGTATTATTATTTTAGTATGTGTTTTTAGGAGAAAAGGTATAAAATGTTTCAATGCTTTAAATACAACATAAGCTTGTTTTTACACAGCTGAATAATTTAACTCGGCACCTTGAAGGTTAGAACTAAAAAACGAAATTCGTGCTTCAATGTTTTGATCATTTAGTTGTGTCAAAACTGTTGTGTATGATGTATCAGAAGAAAATGTATATAATAAAAATGGCTTAAGAAAATCAGGAGTTGTTAAAGAAGGAGCTTCAATTATGACTTTCTTAATCAACTCAAAAGAATTTCTCTCATATTTTCCCCACTTAAAAGTTGAATTTTTCTTAATCATTGATTGCAAAGGTAAGATAATTTGTGAAAAATCAGGAACAAATATTTTTACAAAATTAATTTGTCCTAAAAATTATAGCATCATTTTTTTATTGTGTGGTAGAGGAATTTTTTCGATTTCCTGGATCCTATCAGTGTCAATATGGATTCCTTTTTAGAGACAATGAACCCTAATACTTTACCTTCTGATAAGGCAAAATAACGTTTTTTTAGGATTCAAGGAAATGCCGAATTTTTTACACCTTTCAAAAATGTGTTTTAGGTGATTAACATGATTGTTTATATGCTTAGAGTAAACACTAATTTCATCTAAGTATATAACAACTGAGCTGTTGATTAGTCCTCTAAAAGCTATATCCATAGCACATTGAAATGTAGCACTGGCATTAATCAACCCAAAAGGCATCTTTTGATATGCATATGTTCCCCACTTTGTCATGAATGTTGTTTTTAATATAGCATCTGGATGTACCATAATCTGATTATATCCTGAAAATCCATCGAGAAAAGACATTAATTCAAATCCTGCAACTGACTGCAATATCTGTTCCATGGTAGGCAAGGGAAAACTATCCTTTTGGCAAGCTTTATTTAAATTTCTAAAGTTTATGCAAATCCTAATTTCTCCATTCTTCTTTCTAACTCGGACCATGTTTGATACCCATTTCGATGTCTAACGGGAAAAATAAATTCACTTTTAATTCACCTTTAATTTGAATTTCTAAGTTTGTATGGATCTTTCTGTGTTTTTGCTGAACAGGTTTTTCATCTGAGATCATAGGTATGGTATGCTAAATTGTGGAAGTATGATATGTCTTGAGATTTGAATGATCCCATGCAAATATATCTTTATATGTTTTCAACAACTTAATGAATGACATCCTTTCTTCAGGTTTTAAATCAAGACCTAGGTTGATGTTTTGAGGTTTTTCTCGTGTACCAAGATTAATCAATTCAAATTTTAGAGTATAAATTTGAGTTTTTGAATTGGTCATCTTCTTAAACCTATCTTTTAAATCATAGAGAACTTCCATTTTGACTACAGATTTGGGAATTGGACTAGTATTTTTTTTATCTTCAATATGTAAATCATGTTCATGTTCATCTACAATTTGACCTTCATAAGCTCTATCTAATGTAAGAAAGTCTACTATATCTGCATCATTGCTGAATACTCTCCAATTTGTTACGTTGTCAGGAATGGAAGGCCTAAAAATTAACTCAATTGAAAATCTATCTGGGCTAAATTCTTCAGATGGTATAAGCTTTGATTCTACATTAGCAAGTAAATTAGCACTTGCATTCTGTAATCTAGGAACTATGGAGATATTAAATGCAGAAAAATGGGATGTAAGGCTTTGAGCTAAAGTTTGATAGTGTTTCAATTTTCTAGAAATACAGTGAATTTTATTTCTGACTTGCCTAACAATTATTTCAGAATCTCCATATACCTACAGATATTTAACGTTAAACTAATAGCTTTGTACAGACCTTGTATCAATGCTTCATATTCAGTGGTATTATTCGTGCATTGAAATTCGAGTCTGCAAGCTAGCATTGTTTTCTCTCCTTGTGTATTGATTAAAATGCAACCTGCTCCTACACCATCTTTTGATTTTGAACCATAAAGTATAATGTCAAAAATAAAGAATTTTTCAAAATTTTATTGCTAAGATTAACACATCTAGAAGTGTCTTCTTGAGAAAAGTTTTCAATTTGAGAAATAGCAGTGTTTGTTGAAAAAGATGAAATCTGGGCATTGAACGATCCAAGAAACAATTCACCTGAATACTTTCGAATAATATTATTGGTGAAAGCTACAGGCTCATTTGCTTCTTTTAGTTCAGTGACTGTATGTTTCATAAATTTTTCGCGATCAAGTTTGATTTGATTTGGCTTACCATTGTATGGTAACCACATGTGTGACCAATCGGTAGTGAAATATCCATGTAACTTTTCAGACCAATCCCTGCTTCAAATAAGACCATAAAATTTAGGGATGTATGCGACGAAAATATCAATTACTTGCAGTGCCTTTGGATTGGATGATAATCTAATGGATACTAACATCATTTCTCCAATGACCTCTACTTTTGTTCTATCTAATTGAACTATATGTACAATAGATTTTTGAGGAGTGATGCTCAATTTTGTACACACCGTTCTTGGCATGATATTTGAGGAAGCTCCTGAATCAATAAGACAGTTATGAGAATTTTTATTAAAAAATTCATAAGTCAAAAGTAAAGGAGGAGTGCGAGAAATAGATCTATCACCAATTAAAACAAGATCATTTGGATTTACTTTGTTTAGAGATGAGGGAGGTTTTCCCATATCTTTAGAAGCTTTGGCTATAACTGGTGGTTGTATAGAATCTATAGGGATTTCCTTGAGTTCTCTAAGAAATTTTTTTTGCTGTTGTTTAAGTTTGGTCATTTCATGTGATGAAATATTTGTTGTGGTCTTTTTCTTATCTTCAACTATATTGTATTCCACTATATCTGAAACTATCAAAGTTTTGGAAGTTGTAATAGGATCTGGTGAAATAGGATCTGTCTGAACAATTTTAGATTTTTTTATTTGTTGTTTTTACCTTTGTAAGGAGAGATTTCTATTTCTGATTTGATATAACTGAATCAGAAGAAGATTTACTTTTTGTAGACACAGGCATAGCTTCTCTTTCTTCTTATGTGGGGAGAATGAAATCCCATAACCCATTCAGTTCAAATTATTCTTCAGACTATGGTTCTTATTCAGATGAGGGATCTTCATTATCATGATCAGATTTAGAATTTTGATCAGATTCCGCATTTGAAATAACATTTGGAGGCTGAGAAGTTGAAGAAGGATTTTTCTTAAATGGGCGATATGCTTTTTTAAGTACTGATGATTCAACGACTTGTTTCTTCATATCAATCATATCATTTCACATAGTCTTTAGCACTTTTTGAAGACCTTCAAGATCAAATGGATCTTTTGAGACTTTCTTTTTGTAATCTTAACTAAATGTCACTTTCTTTGATTTCTTGTCTACTATCTCTGATCATTTTTCTAATGATAAGATTTTTTTTTTCTCTACAACAAGAGCTTCTTTCATGTTTTCTAAAAGGGTAGCTTTATCAGCTCTATCTACAAAAATAGCTATATTAGAAGGTAAAGAAGAAATATACCACTCTATTTGTACATCAACAACAGGCTTGGAAGCGGTTGGGATTTGTTCAATAAATTGTTAAATATGGAGTTGAAATATTTGATCCTTTCACCTGAATTTGTTTTTAGATTGGAAAAGGCATTGATTAAATATGCAACATTTCTATCATCTCAAAATTTTGCAAGAAAAACTTGTTCAAAAGTTTCCCAATCGGAAATGGATCTTGCTGGATGTGAAAAGTACTAGGATCTTGCAGATCCTTGTAAATTATAAGGAAACAATCTGACTACAATTTCTTCATGAGCAACTCCATTAAGATTCATGGCTCTCATAAAATTATTGATATGTTCTTCAGTGGGAAGACCATCATCTAGATTATATTTAGGTAGCCATTTTTCTGGATGATTTGGAAGAGGATTTGCATTTGCAATCAATACAACACTAGGATTCGTCCAAGGCTGATTATCCATAATTGGATTTGGATTTTGCGAAGATACAGAAGCAGATCCAGAAGTAGGAGGGATGTATGTAGAACATACAACTAGAACAGTACTACTTGTGATAGCACTAATTGTTTGAGTAGAGAAAATGGAAGAATAAGAAGACGTATATTAAGTAAGAGGATGCGAAGAAGTAGTTAAAGGAAAATTTGACGTGACTTCACTCGTATCTTACTTAGATCTAGATATAGAAACTTTTTTTCGATGTGATTCTATTGGAAACTCAAAAGGAGGAATTCCAAGTCTTTCACTTTTGGATCAGGTTAATTTACCAGTTTCTTTAAATAGGGAAGTGACCTTTTCTTCAGAAGCTTCTGGATTAATAGGCTTTTCTGCAGAAATAGATATTCCTTCTACTTTCTGAATTAAAGACCGAACTTCGGGAGACTCGACAGTGAATTCTGAAGCAGATGAATGTCGAGATATTTCAGGAGATGAGGGGAAATTTCCTACAATTTTTGATTTATGAGTTGGTGATTTAGAGTTTGATCGGGAACTTGTAGGATGCTTTTGGGGAGATCGACTCTTATGAGGGCTTCTAGTTTGAGGTTTATATTTATATGCCATTAATATTCAGGCCCTCCTTCTAGTGAAAAAAATGTTGACGCCTCAGAAATATGTGGCAACAACAAGGGGGATAACCACCCGGTCTAGACCTTAAAAAAATTCCTTTTCCATTTGGGATAGTGGCTCCAATTGAGTGTAATGGGACCAGTTTCCCAGATTTGGGTTTTATATGATTGTTGGGTTTTTCTCAAATGATTTGCAGGAAGAGTATTTTAAAAAAAACTAAAAAAAAATTATTCTAAAATTCAAAACTTTAAATTAAGTCTAATCTAATATAACCTGGGATAATGCTAATTTTATGCAAAATAGAATGATATCTATTCAGTGTGTGATGATTTAGATCAATCACAGACTTAATAGAATTAATAATTTTGTAAGTTGATTCTTTTGATAAATAGTTAATCAAAAGAAGATGTGAAATATATCGCATATATTCTGATGATCATATATAAAACAAATCAATTTCTATCTTTATATCATACAATAGTGCAACTGATATTTCAAACATAAACAATTGATTTCATATATAATTCATGAAAGCTAGACGTATCACTAATTTCTAAAGAATAATTTAGCATACATGATAATAGTACCATATTTGTGTTATCCTGTTCATCTCATCAGTGATAATAGGCCACAATCAATCTTTCTATCAATGAGTCTTTCAGAGAATACAAAAGTGCATCAAGAGTGATCAAAAAAATGATATATAACTGAAAAGGCCATGTTTCATCATTTTATCAAGGCATCCAAAAACTTACAATAAAGCATTCCTTGTAAATGTTCTCAATAAAAATTCTAGATCCTTCTCTAAATGAATGTGAAGGGTTTAAATACTACATTAACTAATTACAAAAATAGATTATACAAAATATCCTATGAGGTGGTTTCAAACAACCTTCCTCATTCCTAGTGTCTAATTGCTAAAATTGAAATTATTAAAAACAAACTAACTTACAATCATGCTCAATGATAGATTACTACTAGCTCTGCTTTTCTGCTCACAAATATCGGACATTGGTTGAACTTGTGGAGGCTTCCCAAACTGTGTCTTCATCTACCCAGTAAATATAGCATCAAGTAAAAGTGGCTGCATTTTTTGTATGGAAGCTAGAGAACAATTAAATGTCATTATTTGACTATGAGGTTTAACCAGTAGTTGCCAATATGCTTCCCAATAAGTATTTTTTAGCTGTGCAAGCGTTTCTTCTCAGATTTGACCTGTGTTTTTCCAGCTTTTCTCTAAATTTCTGAGACCATGAATCGATTTTTCATTTCGTTCCTTAATCAAAATAGAGGTATCCAACATGTGGTTAATTATTTTCACCATATTATTTGATATACCTGTTTCTCTGGCTATGGCCAATGCTACCTGTTTTACCTGTGTATCCCAGTCAGTAAAAAGGATATCTTTAAAAGTTTCTTTGATCTTTGGGAGACTTGAATTTCTCCCTTCCTCCGAATATTGCCATTCAATATAATCAGAAATTTGGATATTGAGTTCATTAAACTCAATTCTTTGGTCAATGACTGTATTAGTTAATTTTTCATTGATTTCCAAGTGTGGGATTATGTCTGACATTTGTAAGATAAACAGGTTTTGTTGTTTTGAGAGCAAGGCATTTAATGCCAATGCTTCTTTTATGAATTCCTCTGCAGTAGGAATACCTTCATATTTTGTAAGATCTTATCTCGATTATTTAATCAGTGTTTTTTTGCTACATAAGTCATTTTCATGACTTATCTTAAGCACTTCCATATCTTGCTGAAATTTAAGGAGTTGTTGCTCTACCTTCTGATTCAGATTGTTACTTTCTTCATCTAGTTGCTGTTGTAGCTACATGATTTTATCATCCTTTTCTTGAACCAGAATGGATACTTCGGCTACCTTATCCATCGTTGCAGTAGTGTATGCTTCAACAAATTATGATAGTCGAGTCTGATTTTCAATTGGATTTGAAGGAGTGTCTTTCCATAAAACTTCCATAATTTAATTTCCTAGGGGTGTTTCAATATTTCCTCTTTTCCTCTGTTTCCTCACTACAAATATATGAAGAGGGCTGTATAATACATCAAGTGGAGGGATATTAGTCACCTTCAGAACAATATCATCAGTAGGAAATGCAAGAATGACTTTTGTATCTTGGGAGGTTATCCCAGACTTTCAATGTTTTTTTTTGCTGAAACTATTTGTCCCTGTGGAGTCTAAAATTCTGTATTTTTCTGTGAAGATGATACCTCTGGGTATTTATCAATGTGTTGCTAGCTGAAATATATAATTTATCTAGTTCGCTTTGATTTTGTGAATCCGATTGTTCTACTTTGATTTCTTTTCTTGCTTCAGTTATATAACTAGTAACCAAGACATTTTGAGGGATACGTCTGAGTCTTTGTTCTCTGTATTCATTGAATCTCTATAATTATTCTGGATTTAGATTCAATTTGAAAAAATATTGAACTTCTTCAAAATTTCTAACAAATTGTGAAATGTCCTCAAATCTATCATCTATGTGTATGATATGTTTGATTTTAACTGACTAAGTAAATTTATTAGCAATCTTCTATGGGTCAAACTACCTTGAGGGTAAAATGGGGAGCTTCAAAAGCTCAATATTCTGACATTATTTCAATGCATGATTGAAATTGCTAAGGGTGAATGTACCACATTGAATTGGAAAACTTGGCCATAAATATTTTTTACTATCTTTCAAATATTTAGTAAGTCAATTACCAATGGTTTGGTAAGTGACTTCTCTCACCATTAATTTATCTGAAACATATAAAGGAAGAATATGTGGAGGAGCGGAGCTTCAAAATATTCTAATGTATGAAAATGATTCTTCAATAAAACATCTCCCTATCAGTTGAAGGTCTGCAATGGCTTCCTTAGTGAACCTAGGGCTCACTCTGTCAAACATTAATTGATGTACCGGTAATACAACTCCATAACATAGCTTGTGAAAATGTGGTGCATAATTATGCTCCCATATCTCTTTATGAATTGAATGAATAGGGCTGGGATCCTTGGGAGTCCATGTCCAACCCATAACTGGAAAACTAGTAGAAACACAAATAGTATCAAAAACATATGCACTCATGAAAAATTGGGGGACAATTTTGGAGGAAGAAGCTCTTGTATGGCGATATTCGTTAATTTCTTTAGCTAGATTTTGAGAAAGAATGGTTTCCCAATTCAGGATGTGGGAATTAACACAGGAATCAATCAAGGGAAGCCAATTTATGGAGAATTTGGTATTATCAGGGAGATCATATAATTTGCATAGCATCGTGGTTGCAAAATTGTAGGGATTTTCCAGTGAGGCGATAGGATACATACCTGATTTCTCATGTTTGAACTTGTTATCTAGTTTCCTCCAACCTTGAATTTTCTTGAAAGGGTCCTCATTGTTCTTTGAAAATTTATCAACAAATCTATTATCATAGATGTCTTGTTGGTTGGGTAGCTTGTACATGACTTTCAAATCTTCAGCTCTGAAAGAACCTAAGATCTCATTCTTAGTGGTTCTTAATTGTTTATCCTTGATTGTTGATTTGTCAAGCACCCACGTAATCATGTCAGTATATGGTAAAATAGTGGCCATTGTTGCTATCATATGAAGGAAGGAGAATGCAATATCTTTAAACCGTAAATTTGAAGGTGTTGCATCATCAACAGTTTCCTTGACGTCCACTACTTCAGGTTCTTTGTCTTCAAGAATAGTATAGATAGCTTTCCACTTTGTAGCACCTCCATAGTGTAGACCGTATGTGAGATATCAGAGACATTTCTATGTATTGCACTTCTAAAGTAGTCTGTTTGTTGTGCTTCTGCATTCATTTTCATATGGAAATATCTTGAAGGATATTCCCTATTAAAGACAAAGTAATGATCAAATGATGGAATATATATTGAAATTAACAACATTGAAAGAAAATATTTGGAAAATAGCTATATCATTAATTAATCGAAATGAATCAATTGTTTGCATTGGATGATAAAACACACTTAATAGTTCCTGAAATGATTTATTTTTGCGTAAAAAATTTATTTAAACTTATCAAATCCATCACATCGTGCCCTTTGAACCTGTCTTTATGAAGCACATTACATTTTGTTTATGCGATATGCGATTTTGCGATATCGTTAAACCGAAAAATCGCAATATCGAAATATCACAAAATTAGAGTTTTCACAATATCAAAACTTCGGTAAAGTCTGCTTAAAGTTTCAAACATATATTCGAGATGTGCGATTTATGATTTCGCTTGAAAAACTCCGATCGCTAATCACAAAATCAGGATTTCACTATTTTTTTACTTATCTTTTAATGAGAAAAGATTATGCGGGATGCGATTTGCGATAGGGTAATCACAAGGATGTTTTATTAATTTCTTTTTGTTTTTTATTTTTTTATTTATTAAAAGCAATAAATTTTTTGGAGTTTCATTTTTTATCTAAAATGAAACATACATTTTTAATAAGGGTCCTTATTTCTATTTATCAAAGGTCTAGATTATTTTGAAAATAAAAATGGGGGGAGTTGTTGCATAGCACAACACTTCCTTAACGATATTTTTAGATCATCATTTCTCACCATACTCCCTTTAGTGTTTATGGGACATGTGTTGTATCTCTTTACATCAATCAACCAATAAAGAGTATTTTTCCTCCCATTCCCTTGAATTTCTTTTTTCCATGTCCTTCATAAGTTTTATGCATTGTATCTCATTTTATTTCTTAGAAATATCTACATTGCGTATTTTTTTATGTTTTCCACATCTGACCATTTTATTGTGGGTTCTATTGTAGCTAGGAATAAGATTGAAAAATAATAAAGGGATATGGGCTACCCTTGCATCCAAAATTACAATTTGGGATCTTCACGACCTCTTTTGTAATCCTCTTTGTTGTATGCAAGCTCTTTTCTCATTTCAATTTCTTTCATATTTTTTA
Organism: Pinus albicaulis; assembly: GCA_034641835.2. NCBI lineage: Eukaryota > Viridiplantae > Streptophyta > Pinopsida > Pinales > Pinaceae > Pinus > Pinus albicaulis. The sequence continues at coordinate 218,740,920 of CM076574.1, forward strand.
TTGTCAATATATGTAGTCATTGCAAGTTGTCAAAATGCCTATGCACAATGGAATTTGGCCCTATTTACTTTTATACCCAGTCTGCACAACTATTGAAGGCACAATGGTGGTGAATTCCCCACAACTCCCAAAATGGAACTCACACATATCAAAAGAGCATATTTTCATTGTAATTTTCATTTCTGATAGTGATATATTCCCACTCCTACAAATTTATCAAATTAGATATGTTTCTTTTAGCTTTTATTAGCTACTAAGTAGAGGAGTTTCAATTATTTTTCCACGTGGATGACCATTTATTTTGGCTAACCAAGTTTTATTTTTAGGATTAGGAGTGGAGTGAGTAGGAAAGTGATGTATGATCTACCACTCACATTTTTTTGATATTTGGGATTCATAACCATTTTTTGAAACCACCATTTCCATCTCCTTTTATATTGGAACATGTTGGCCCAAAGGTCACACTAAGGGAGGGGGTGAATTAGTTTGAGGTCAATTTCAAAATTTAACAGTCAATCTTATTCATACATCCATATAACAGCGAACCATAAAAATTATGTCATTATTTATATCATTGCATCATAATATCAATAGCATTAATAGAAGCTATCAAAAACATGAAAAAGAATCACATCACAAGGAGACACAAAATTTTAGGTTGAAACCCTATTGGGAGAAAACTGTCAACTCTTATTTTTTTCAGTATTCAATTTCCTTACATCAATTTACAAGACCGAACTTACGGGAATAAAATAACCCCAAAAATATGCAAGATGTAACTTGTTGTTGGCTACAACCTGATTAAGGCATCAACCTCGAAAAATATAAGCACCTTCTCATTATAGCATATAGCCTGATTGGGGCTCCAACCTCAAGGATGAGTAGTCTCAAACCTACTCTAATTTGCAACCTGATTGAGGCTACAACCTCAATAATGAGTAGGCTATAGCATTATTAAGGCTCCAACCTCAACAATGAGTAGTATACAACCGAATTGAGGCTTAAATATTCGTCCCATACATCCTTGTGGACCCCAATTTCATAAAATTTTCAAACTAGATCCACCATCAGCACTATAATCATTGAATCATAAGTAAAACCAAAATTTTCAATAAATATATATGGTCACCGCCACTATATTTTCCACCAATGCCATGCAAATTGCAACCACTTCCACAAAATATGTTATCATTGCTGTTAAAATGGTCTCGTCGATCCTTTTTGTTGGTTGTCATATTGCTACCTAAATTCTAATTCAACCATAACTTCAATTTGGTCATTCAAATCCTTCCTTGGAACCTATCATATTCATATATCCAAAAAAAAATTCAAAATGCTCAAATACCTTCCTAGCATGGACAAGAGCTTCTAGTCATCAAATACGAAAAAAAATAATGCCAATCCCTTCTATTTATGTCCTTCTATGAGTTCCAAATGCCCAAATTCTTCTGGACCTCAAATTGGATAAATAATGCTCCAAAAAAACCATATATAAATGTATAAAAGGTTAATTATTCTATTGACCAAGGATTTCCAGGCACCCTCCAAATATTTCACTAGAATCTGGCACTAACCACTAGGTTATACAATATGTTCTATAAAACTTCAATTCGAAACAAAAAAATAAAAATAATCTGATATGATAGTTGTCTGAGGTTGAACCCACAACCCCAAGGTTCCTACTAAAGTCAAATACCAAGCACACTATGATTGTGGCTTGTACAACATATGACTTATGATTTTATTTGTTTACAATATGTTGAGCATGGCTTTACAAGGGTGATATTCTTGCTTGCTCGTCGACACTACAATACTAGTTGCAATACAGCACATCAAAAAACTTATCCAACTTGGAGTATCAACATACTCTATCACATATCCATGGTGGATTCTGCCAAAATTTGGGTTTATACCAAAGCTTGCATCATCTCCTTTTTTTTACAGTACTTGAGGTCACGATATGAGATAACATTCGCACTTCACTACATTTAGTAGTGTTGATCTTTGTTGAATATAGAGGGATTGACCAGGCCTCCAACCATGAACCATAACTTCAAACTGTAACAAGAACAAAAATGAACCAATATCGTGTAACAAAAATCAAATATTAAACCGAGTTTCAAATCATAATGAAAATAAGTCATTCCATCCATCAAAATATCATATTTTTTATTTTTGTTTTTATTTCAGATTAAATATGTTATTTCATATCATTTCCATTTTTTTCATCAAGCACTTGGTTGGTATATATATGATTTTTGTTGGTTCTAGGTTATGGGAGGGGGCAACCATAGGCCTTTGTTTTAAGGAGATAAAACACATTTTTGTGTTGATGATTTTAACCATACGAAGAAGGTTACTACTTTAATACTGAGACCCTAGGGCTCCATAAAACTTATGACCTTTCCATATGAAAATGAAAAAAAGGTCATTGATCATCCATTTTATATTGTCATCTTGACTCTATGTTAAAAACATGGCATGCCTTGAGTGGGCCACATGTCATCCAAATTTGTGCTTATTTGGAAAATTCAAAATTCTATCTTTACTTGCCACATGGTAGCCTCTCGTGGCTCCACATCAGTTGATGATGTGTCCTGCCATGTATGAAGTTGCGCCACATGTAAATTTTTTATAATTCCACATAATTTTCAAATAAAACACTACCACGTGTCATCATCTGGTTGGTTCACTGGGACTGGTTAAAATTTTAGAATCTTGACCTTCATCTAGCAACTGACCCATTGGAAGCATAATTGATTATCCTGAAAATTGCATGCCCTTTAATGACATTAACAAGTTTGAAACTCCATGCAATCATGATTTTTGATCTGCTAATTCAATAGTAGATATCCTCCAAACTTGCATGTTGTTTAACAAATTATATTTTGTGTTTTGGCCCTATATTTTGGCCTTTGAATGTTTTTCCCCAACTAATATTGATTTTCAACAAGCCAGAAGATCAAAGTTGAAGGAGTTTTTCTGAGAAGAATTTATTTTTTTAAAGGTATCTTCGAGAACTACAGAACCATTCTATTCATAATTTCTTGTGAGCATCTCAAATTCATCAAAATCAAATAAATTTGAGCATCCATATCCTCATGTAATGAGACCTTGTGAAGGTTGACGTTGTCATATTGCTTCATGAAGAGACATGTTGCTTATTTGATCATCAAGAATGGTCATGTTGTTGTTGTCCATACACCCCCTTTGACATCAATGACATAATTTTGTCATAAATGGAAAAACTATGTGCAACACAAGGAAAATTGTAGGGGCTAACATTCGTAGGTGGGTTAAATTTCCATGCTTTTTCCAAAAATAAGATTAAAATGTCTACATTTTATCTAAAAATGATTTGCCCAAATTTTATAGTATAAAATAATTTCACCTTAAAGATCGCCAAAATTATATAGAGTCTATATATAAAATCATTAGAAATTTGAATATTTTTACAAATATATCACCAAATATTTTATAGTTTACATATTAGGGACTGATAATATTTGCCAAAGTTTCTAAACTTTAGGATAAATTTCCATCCTTAAATTTTTCCGTGGTGCATCAATATCCCCCTTTTCATTAATGGAGAAACCCATAGTCATTTATGGTCATTAGATGTCAATGAAAATCAAGAGCTCTAGGTGAAGTGTTGCGATATGTCCCTGCTACAAATATAAGTGCAATGCCTACAATATACAATTTCTCCTATTATTGTCTACAATATCTCCTAGTAACATCCATGTTTGCAATCATTGCCCCTTTGACATCAGTGACAAAGGGTCATGTAAATTTTTAGAAATATGCCATGAAATTGTATGAGTATTTTCTCATAGATGATCTCTTGGACCTGTCATGAATCATGCTTCTATTATTCTTGAGAAATCCCCCCCTCAGACCATGCTTCCACTATTTTCTCCCTTGAAACCATGCTTCTATCATTGGTGTAATGCCCTTAAGGCAATTCTCTTTTCTTCATCTACGGATACCTATTATATGATTTTATTTTATTTACATATGAGATGTCACCATAAAAAAATTGTCCATATACTTCCCTCACATTGTGATTTCTTCTTCAAGTTTTGGTTTTACAACTAATGATATTTAAGAATATTTATTCAAGGGATTATATCGAAGAAATGAAATCCAATCAAGGTCCCCATTGAAATCTTCTCCATATGCTAGAACTGATACGAAATATTTCTCTATTGTAACATCCAGAGTTAAGTCTACAATCTTGAGTAATGTGGCCTTCATTGAGACATATACTAAAATTAAACAAGAAGCTTCAATACTTGTTGATATGGATAAGCCCTTGTTTTTATTTGGTCCACATATCTCCATATAGGTATTTGATCATATCCTCTATGCTTGACCATGTCATTGGTCCAAAAATCCTAGGCTTTGTTTCCAAAATTTGTACACCAAAAACAATAGCCAAAGAACTTATTTTTATACATGTATATCGAAGGAGATCTCAATCTTATGATATGGTTACTGGATTAGTCATGTTTCCTTGTTGTTCAACCCTTGCATGAGCCATATTTATCTAAAATTTATTGTTATTTAATGATGTGCTATTATCAGTTTCATAATTAACATGAAAGTGCTTTGGTTTTCTTCTTATACAAGGGTTTATACATGTGCTTATGATTGAAAATTCAATAAACTTGATGAGATTAAGTGTAATTCATGAACATAAAAGAATGGAAACTCAATTATGAACAAAAACATATAAAAACACATGAATAAAAATTAACTTAGTCAAATACACATGGTTTTGATGAAGGAGCTCACCCCTCCTGGGCTACATCTCCTTGGTCCAGCTTCATAGATTGGGCCTTTGTATTAGCTTAAATTGTGTAAAAGTGTTTTTTCAAGTCTTTTTTTGACTTTGAAACCTACTCCAATGGATCCAAAACATCAAAATCTACCAATAATGACCCTTCCTGAGCCAAAATTGGTCAAACATTGTCTCAGTTATGGCAAAACCAATTTTTCCTAGTTTTTCTCCGCTAAATCTGGAAGTCCACCAGTTAACTCAAGTAAAAGTGAAGCTTCTTCAGATTTGGTGGGTCTTCCAAAAAATATTCTAAGATAAACCACACTTAATTAAAGATAAACAAGTATTAAAGTTTGGTTAAGGGCGCGTTTAGTGCTAACTGAGTTTTACCACTAATTGCAGATTATGGAGTTAAATCTAGATTAGCAGTAATAAAAACTGCTTAAATCATTAATAATATCCCACCAGAACAGTCGTGGCCTTCGGTTCTGAGAACTTGTACATGTGGGAGGGGGCTAGCCCCCTATGGACCCACAAATCCTGCTCTGAAAAACTTCAAGTAGTGGAAGAGTCCTACGGTTAATAAGGATTTGTGGTATGGTATAACAGTTGGTGCTGGTGTTAGCTTGGGGGAGGTCGTGGGGTTGACCCAAACCTTCGTCCCTCTGGTCATAACATTTTGTTGAACATAACCATAGGTCTTAGACTTTGGTTTAAAATTGATATGAGAATAATATATGTGCGCCATATCATTTGGTTCAAACTTTGGTATAAAAATAATGTATGCGCCCCATTAAACTTGAAGTTCAACCTTAGTTAAATGATATGCCATCCAACCTCGACATGGGGGAGGGCAGGTGGCACCTTCTGGCTGCACCACATGGCCCTTCTCCATTGGCCCAAAAATTCACCATATAAAAATAATAATCCACCATAGAATAAAATTACAACCTTAGGATTAGGAATACTATTTCAATTTCCCCAAGAAACATTGGTGAATCTAATTGTGACACGTTTCATAGTGTCACTGGCTGAAATATGGAGAATATTCCCAGAATATTCCTGAGGTGATGACTGGATTGCCAAGTCATTAGTCTGTCACTATTCTTCACATTTTTTACGTGTTTGAGAAAATGAACAGCAGACCATAACCAAATCATAAGAACTTGGATTTTGATGAAACTAGTTGCATTGGAATCCCGGTGACGAGCTCTATTCGGTCATTTTGGTTTCAAGAATTTCTGAGCACTTTAATTTTTGAGCTAAATAAAGAGCCTCTAATCATTCCTCCCCACTAGAAGCCTTTTGGACACCAAAATATACTATCAATTTTTCAGTAGCTGAGGGTATAGCTCCCTCGCCCTTTCACTCTCCATCCATTTGGATTTTTAAGGCTTTTGTGCCTTCAGTCCCACTCTAAGGTATTCGACATTCCCTCTCCTTTAAGTTCTGATTCTTTTGTCAAGTATGAGATCTTGCTAAAGTTCATCAAGATATTCTAGCGAGAGACCATCTATTGATGGAAATTGAGCACGCTCTTCTTGATCATCAGTAAAAGGAGGTTCAAACAATCTCAAATTATAAACATTAATGACAGAATATATTTTCATATAAGGAAGAAAATCTAGCTTAAATGCATTAGTACCAATATTTTCCAAAATTTTAAATGGACCATAACGGATTAGCTTGAGCTTTTTACCTTCCCCTTGCAATCTTTCCTTGCTGATATATAACCAAATTCATATCCAACCTGGAATTTGTGGTCAACATGATGTTTATCATGTCTTTCCTTGTAGCTTCTTTGACTCTTTTCAAGTTGTTCTTGAATTGTGTGATGTACCAACTGAATTTTCTCAATGACCTTCCTTGCCTTATCTATGTCACTATGACCATCTATAGCAACATCTTTCTCAAAGATAAAGTTCAAAGGTGATCTTGGAAATTACCTGAGACATGCCTCAAATGGAGATGTGTTTATGGAAGAATGCTTTGCCCTATTGTATGCATGCTAAATGTAATGCAACTGTTTATCCCACAACTCGGGATGTTTGCTGCAATAGCCTCTAAGAAGATGAATGAATATCCTGTTTACGACCTCGGTCTGACCATATGTTTGCGGATGAAGTGTTGTACTTTTCTTCAACTTTTTGTCCATGATGTCCCACAATTTCGACTGAAAATTCCCAACAAACCGGGAATCTAGATCACATACAATAGAAGTAGGAAGACCAAAATGAACTCATAAATTTTGAAAGAAAATATTAGTAGTTTGTTTAGCTGTAATTGTTTTCTTACATGGCATCAAAAGACACATTTTTTTGAACCTATATACCACAACATACAAGTAATCATGACTTTTCCTTGACATTGGAAGACCACCTACAAAATGCATTGAGATACTCTCCCAAGGATGTGAAGGAACCGAAAGTGGAGTGCACAATCCAAGTTTCCTATTACTAGGCTTAATCATTGCACATAAATAACATCCTCTAATAATATGAGATACACGATCAATCATGTGTGGCCAAGATCAATACTTTTGGAGATTCGGTACTGTCTTTCCTACACATAAATGTCCAAAAACCGATGAAGTGTGCACCTCGCTTATGATATTGTTTCTTTTCCTCTGCGGTATACATAAATTTCCCAAGTGATACAAAATACTGTTATGCACATGATAATCTAACTCTTCATTTTGGTTTCCTTGACTCAATAATTCATACACATCTTGAAAATCACTATCATACACATATTGTTCAATGCAACTTTCATGCATAACTGAATTGTGCTTGAGTATAATAGATGAATTTATGATAGGCCTAGAGAGCATATCAACTACCTTATTCTAGATTTCCTTTTTGTACCTCATAAGCAAATGAAATTGTTGTAGAAATATGATCTAGGTGGATATTGGTGGCCACCCGCCTATTCCACTTGGGGCCCCACCATTGTCTCTTTCGGTTTTTCATTTTTGGCACAACTTACTATTTTTAGTAGTTTTTTGGGTCTTGAACTTCCGGAGCCATTTTGAGGCCCTAAACAACATTTTTTGGGAAAACCAGGAGCAAGATGGTTCCATGGACCGATTTTTCTCACATCAAAAGTTGTATTCCTCAGACAGATATTTCTAACGAGGTATGGTGTGCATCAAATGGAGATCATATTCCAATTTCAAAAGTTACGTCCCCGGGAAGTTGAAACACCAATTTACCCAAACAAGGCCCTTAGTTTTGGCACTTCATCTCCTAGGGTTAGGGTTTTGTATGTTTAGGATTTTTCTTTGTTTCGAAATAATAAATAGGCCCTCGAGCCTCATTTTAACACAATTCAGAGGCCTGTAGCCTCCACATATCTTCTCAAAGATAAGATACCAACGCCCTAGCTAGTTTATTTTCCATTATGTTTGTAAGAAAAATTCAGTTCTTTGATATTAATGAAATGAAGTGTAATTTTCGATGCATCTTTGTATTTATGGTGATATGTGTATTTTGTTGCATTCTTGCATAAATCTAGATCAGTGGTATCAGATCGAATTTCTTTTTCTCAATCCTTCTTTGCATGTCCCCGACGAGGTCGAGGTATAAGGAGTTAGGGTTCGATCTGGTGGAACCTTTGCAAGATCAGCCTTGCAAACCCTGACGACTGCCCATGGGGGATGAAAAGAAAGATGAGGGAGAAGGAGATCCTATCAAAAATTTTCTCGAGGAGGCCCTCGAAAAACAAAGGAACGTGATGATGGATAACTTTACTCAAATCCTTCAACGACTGCCCATTGACGACGCATCTACATCAAGAAACCACTCTGGAGGGATGACACCCTTTAAGGTACAAGTAAACTTTGACATTCCCATATTTGAGGGTCAAATAGATGTACACGCCCTAGATAGAGGGTTGAATTGATTAGAAGGATATTTTTGGTTCATCACTTTTCCGACTGGGAGAAGATTATTTTTTCACTCCTCAAAGCTACCCCCCATGTCAATGACTGGTGGGAAACCTACTGTGAGAAAAAGGACAAGACGAAAACCTCCCTATTCTCAGCCGTATCCACTTAGAATTCTTTCCGAGATGCCATAAAGGAACATTACTATCCCGTGGGGATCTATGAGGACAAGTACATACAATGGACCATGTTGCAGCAACAAAGGGATCAAGATGTGCATGAGCTGACGAATCTATTCCATATCCTATGCACAAATTTGGGTATCAAATATTCAGAGAAAAATTTGGTGCTAAAGTATCATATTTTTCTACACAAATACATTCAGGAGGAAATGGAGTTCCTCGACATCTCCTCACTTGGTACGACATATCAGTATGCTGCCAAGATTGAGTAGAAATTCAAACAGAAGAAGCGAGACTTTGGATATGTGAATCAAAAGCAAGGGAAATGTGCCCCCAAACCACAGAAAAAAGGAAAAATCCAAGGCATGGTAGCCTAAGACAACCTACCAAAGCCACAAGCAAAGAAGAACATCATGAAGACAAAAAAGGACACAAGAAAGTGGCATGACCTCCATAAGAGCTCCACTCACAACACAAGTGAGTGTCGGGCCAAGCAACCACTGGTGGCCAAGATGAGGGCTTCTGATTCAGATGCATGCTCCGAATCTGAATCAAAAAATGACAAGGGGAATGACAAAGTGAAACATATTATTGATGCGGAGCCCAATGCCATTGTTTCCATTACGAAGATCCAGAAGGAGGAACCAGAAGATCCACAGGAGGAGGAGCATCTCTTCCACTCACAAATGTGGTTAAAGGGTTCCCCAATACAGTTCATTGTCAACAATGGGAGCCAAAAGAACCTCATTTTAGTAAACAAAGTGAAGCAGTTGGGCTTACCGACCACAACACACCCACAACCATACACCATTGAGTGGCTTAACCACGTATGGGATCGCTGCGTCACCCAACAGTGTCACCTTCACTATAGCATCAAGCCCTTCATGGATGAGGTATTATGTGACATTGCTCCTCTTGATGTTTCCGATGTATTATTAGGCCAGCCATACTTGTGGAAGTGACATGCTCTGTATGAGTCCCGACCTCACGTTGTTATTGTTACTTTGGGAAATAAGTTGTACAGGATACCAGAGGTACCACCGCATGTCGCTATCTCTTTGGTTACTGAAAAACAATGCAGTAAGCTCATTTCCCACACTAGGAAATTTGTTTTCTTGGTGATCTGCCCCCAGGGCAAGAAGAATACTGTGGCCACAACCTTTAGAAAGGGCTCCTCTTCAAGACAACAACAGATGGACAAGGTTGTGGAGGAGTACTGGGACATCTTCACCTCACCCATAGGGGTTCCTTTGCACTGTCAGGTTAGGCACCCCATGTATTTGAACCTAGGTGTGCTGCTACCCAATGGATCGATCTATCAGTGCTTTGTTTTGGAGAAAGATGAAATCAAGAGGCAGATTCAGGAACTGTTGCAGAAAGGTCACATCCGGCCAATTTCATCACCTTCTGGGAGCCCGATCATGTTGGTACGGAAGAAGGATGGGACTTAGAGACTCTGTATTGACTAGTTGGTGTTGAAGAATATCACTGTCCAGAATAGGTACTTGATCCCACGGATTGATGACCTTCTGGACCAAATCAAAGGGGAGAAATATTTCAGCAAGATCGACTTGAATTTTGGGTATCATTGGGTACCAATTGAACCCTCTGATGTGAGGAAGTTGTTAGTCATCAATATTTTTTCCTTTTATGATGACTAGATCCCTTGTCTAGATTTTCTAGAAACCAATCTCAAAAGTCCGTTTGTTCTCTAGAAAACCACTCGAACAAATTTTTGTCTTTTACCCTTGTCTTACAGCCTGTGATGGAAGTGGTCTTGAGTTTTCAATCATTTCTTAAACCAGCTAAACTTCCTTGTCTATAGCTATCACAAGCCTAATACCTCTGCTTTCAAAACCCCCTGTTATCACACAACTCACTGTCAAACATTGGACAAGTTGTCTACCCCTCTCTCACTAATTATTTTTTCATAACCTGAATATGCCTAAGAAACTCTTCAGAAACTAAGATAAAATGTCTAGGTCTAAGTGGTGGTGTTTAGGGAAAATACCCTGAGAAAACTATCCCCAAGTCAAAAAACCTATTTTTGACATTAGTCAGCTATCATTTCTTCTTATTTTTAAAAACAAAACCCTTGTCTATCCCTAGGTCATACACCATCAAAGAGGTCGCTTTGTTCTGTTTCAAGAAAATCTCACAAAAGTTCAAATTCAAGAAGAAATAGGGAAAGAAGTTCCATGTCTAAAGAAAGTGATCATTTCAAGCATGATCTTCATGAATACATCAAGAAGGCTCTCCAAAGATCAAAGAAATATATCAATGCATCACTGTAGGGGTGTATATATTGATGACAGTAAGTAGAGTGTGAGCAAGGGAACACTTCAAGGAATAACTTCAAGTAAAAAGAACAATTGACTATTTCAAGGACTAAGGGAAGTACAGGTTTAAAAGAAGAAGAAAGCCCGCAAGTTTGATCCCTGCAAGATTTAAAAAAAGAAGGTCAGAAACTCATCCATCATGTCAAAATGACTATATAGGTATGTCATTTCTTCTGAAAAGGGACCTCCAGCGGTCTAGACATAAAAAGTAAAAAGAATAAAAGGAACAATTTCCTTTTTCTGTAGCCTATTGGAGTTCCCATGTTTTGGCAAGTTTGGCAATACTAAAAGATGAGACAACATCAAAACCACTTTTAGACCTCAGGATCTAGCCCTCTTGGGTCCAGAGAGGGATATCTCTATAAAGGCAAAGGTATATGTATTTGAAGCTTGATTTGAAGGTATTAGGCTAGTTATAAGGCACAAGGTTTGTTTTGTTTTGTTTGTTTGTTTGGTTGTTGGGAAACATGAAATAAGGGTTCAATATAAGACAAGGGGTGAGAAAAGAAGATTCTAGGCAAAGGGAGACAATTTAGAGAACAATCAATACTATTGGGCAATGGAGTCATAAAATGGTTTACTTGCTATTCAATATCCAAGGCTTTCAATTGGGCTAGTCATCTAAAACAGTGGATCTTTAAAGATGATAGTGTGGTATGAAATGATAATGAATGAAGGTGAATGACAAGGAAACATCCAAGGTGACCACTTAGGAATCAGATCTAGGGACAGGACATGCCATTGAACATCTATGATCCATCCCCCTAAAGGTTAACTCTTCAGACAACAAAAAACATTCAATATTTAAACACAAAGGAGAAGGTCTGAGATCAGCGAAAGGCTTTGAACTTTCAATGCTTCGACATTCAACTTAAGGGAACTTAAAAAGGCTCAATTGACTGAAAAAGACCCTAGTGAGATAGAATCAACATTCTAAACTCCCATTATCCCAATTATTTCAATTAAAACCCAAAAAGAACATCTATGAATAGATTCATAAATTCACACTTTAGCTAGTAGTAAATAACAGCTACTACATTAGTTAAATTATCCTGAACTAGTTCTCAAATAACACAATCAGTAGAAAAAATCAAAGGTAAGAAGAGAAGGAGCATTAGAGTACCATGCAAGGGTATATCCTAAGCCAGATTTTTTATTCTTAACAGAGAAAAAAAATGTAATGAATTAAAGAAGGAAAACAGAGACAAAGGTAGAACACATCACTGCTGCTTTAAATTAAGATCCAAAGAAATGTGCTTGTCATATTAAAGAGCAACACCAATCATGTACAAAATTGTCCAACAGCTTGATATTCAGTCTAAAAACATCTTCCTTCACCTATCTTACAACTTTACACACAGAACTATATCTCAAGTGAAACAACTTACAATTCACAGTTATCCGATCAATAATCAACAACAACTTTACAATGTGTTTTTCTTGAGTTCTTATAGCTGAAAGAGAGGCAGAGGAGGTAGATGAAACACTAAATGAAACATTAAAACAGAAGTATGAGGAGAAGCTCGAGACCCATTCAGTCTTAATATCTATGCATTAATCTTCAGTACTCTTTGGATGAAAGAGTGGTCTTCGACAGGATGATATTTACTCCAGGTATGTTATTTGATGTACTTTCGGTTGTAGTACTTTGTAGTACTATGGTGATAAGTAAAAGGCATATAAATGAATTTAGGTCTGCTATACTGCATAACAAATTCTTCTGGCAACATTAGGACTTTCTGTCAGAGTGTAGATTTTCTTAGGAGCTCGATGTAGAATAGAAAACAGTATGGGAACTTGTCCTTTCATGGGAAAGAACCTTCTGCTAATGTGATCACTGATAATATTGTTTTCTATGCTTTAGGCCTCATTATTCCTTCTGTGTTAATTACAAGGTCTTGAATGTAGTACATTTTCCCTTTAAACACTGAATTAAGGCTTAAAATCTTCGATTATAGGATTTAAACTCTTTGATTCTTCACTGATACTCTTTGCCGCTTCATGACTGCCTTTGTCTGTGAATTTACAGGTTTAATGGTGCTGGAGGTTTTATCTAGAGTTATCACCCTTGATTAGGATAAAATATGCATTTAAAACCTCCAGGAGTGTTCCCTGTAAATTCTGGCTCTAAAAAACTTCATCGACTAATAGTGACTGTGTAGAAAAGAACGATTTTCACCGTCTATATTCCCTGCAAAAACACACAAAAATTTTAAGAAATCCATGCAGGAAGGGGGGGTGAATGTTGTGCAGGACCATGGAAATGTCAACAAAGCAATGATGAATGTGGTGGATGCAATGGAAAACGGTGGAAAAATGTAGTGTAATGGTGAGAATCTGCTCTAATGGAGGTTTGGTGGAAGAATGATTCTGGGTCGTTAGATCAGATGGAGTCATGATGATCGACGGTGGGGGTTCATTAATGGAAAGGCTTTAGAGGCCAAGCGAAATGAAATAAAATTTAATGTAAAACATTAAATTTTTAAAGTGGGCAGAAGAAAATATTTCTTAATGTAAACTGTGAAAGTTTAAACTTCAGAAAAATACAAAATAAATGCATGAAAAACATATGAAATGGGCTTGAATGGTGGGACCCAGCATGGGTGAAGGGAGATTTGATATGGATCGTCAGATATTAGGAGGATATCGACGGTCGAGATGCCGCAATGAAGTTCTATGATCGCCCGATGGAGAAACATGAATGAAACACAAGATGTAATGAGGGTCGTTGATCTGCATAGATCAACGGTCGAGATTGCGTGGGAGAGGTCCCAAAGGAGGAAGAGGGGAAGTGGTTTCGACGAAAGAAACAACTGTTTTCACGCGATGAAAAGGGAGGAAGGCATTTTTAGCTTTTCGAATGCGATATAGGTCCCCGGCTGACACGTGGCCTTTTGAAACTGGCCATATCGTGTAAATTTTAGGAATTAACTGTCGGGCTCAAAGTTGCACGATATGGATCCCTGGCCATTGGATCTGGGACCATGAGATTTGACAGTGATGGAGGAGCGCGATATGGGAATGTGCGTGGTCAGTAAGGTGGGGTCAAATGGAAGATGGTTTGACTGTGAGCCATTCGATCAATGCGATGGACGGTTGAGATCTGCGGAGGGAAAACAAAGGCGAAGGAGTTGGTTAGTGGGCGGGGAGAATCCTGGACATTGTATCCTTGGGATCGACGGTGGAGATTTAACGATGAGGCGGAGGTAAATGGGCCATATGAATATGGGAGGAATATGAGCCATCGGATCAAAAGGGATGGACGACTGCAATCTAATCGGAACCGGAGGAGGCAGGGGCAAAATCTCCGATGCCCTCATGAAGTGATTGCATCTAGACCGTTGGATTGGCTGCAGATCAATGGCTATGATTGGATCGGGGGTGACCAATTGGGGAACACAGGGTGGAACAAGATCAAATCCTGGCCGTTGGTTCTTGTGGATTCAACGGCCAGGATCCAATTGAGGATCGTCCAATCGGGGAATCGGAAGGGTGGCACAATGAAAAGTTCTGATTGGCGATGAGCGCGGTGCTGCGATGGCCGTCGGATCACTTGAAGATCAAAAGTGGAGATTTACCTTGGGGGTTTACAAAGAAATGTTATGGGCGCAATGAAACAGGTGAGGACCATTAGATCTATTAATATGAATGGCGGATATTGCTTTCGAAGGCCGACAGACTAAACAATCTCGCATCGGAACTTTTTTGTTTACAAAGGAAAACAAAAAACGCTCTGCTCCAACTCTCCAATGCGATAAGCACCTTGCGCCTTAGTGCTTGGTCTTAGCACTTGGGTTCATGGAGGGGAAGTGGTTAAGGGGCTGGCCGAAAGGGGCTAAGCCTGTATATGGTAAACAGTGGGTTTTTTGGCCTAAAGACAGAGTTTTTAGGGCTTAAAAGAGGTTCTCAGTAGAGGGAAAAAGGGATTTTTAAGCCAAACAAAGGGTGTTTATAAGGTTTAAAGGGGTGATGGGATAATTTAGTAGGCTTATGAAGGGATTTTTGGGGGTCAAAAAAGAAGTTTGAGAATGGGAAAAAAGGGTTAAAATGGGGGGATTTGTAGGGATATAAGGGGGCAAATGGAGGCTTTTCTGAGCATAATTGTTTCACAGACAGTGAGGATATCTTGATGGAAACAACAGTGAAGATATTTTCAAAGGAAAAGGACACATAGAGGCTTCAATAATGAGGGATTTTCATAGGAAATGTGTCTCTTGAAAGCTCAGAAAAATATTTAGCCACCTATTTTCTTGCCAAATTTTTTTTAGGTGGCTAACAGTGGTTCCACATGGGGATGGCATCTTCTTGAAGGTATCAAGAACTTCAAGAATATTCTTTGGGAAGTAGGCCAGATGCCTGATCTTTGAACCATATGTTCTTCTTTGATTCAGCTGTTACAAACATGATGGATATAAATCAATAGAAAACATTTCCCAAACAATCTACCTACCCATCCTACAGTCCTAACATTTTTCTTCATGGTGCATTTGAATTTGTAGACCTTCTTCATCATTTTTTATTGAAAGAAGAAAACAAACTACTCTAATTCTACCCTTATTCCTCCATAAGACCAGATTAAACTGTTGGCCTCATACTTTCTCTACCTAATCTAATATCTGATAGGATTAACATGTCTAGCATATTTCTTCTCTACATTCTATAACAGAAATTTAAAAATAGTCAAACCAGGATTAGACAGTCTGGTTTGATGTGGATCCATGGCATAAAGACAGTTGCACATGAAATGAACTTGCAGAAACTTGAAAACAAAATCTTGAAGGCTTGAAATCTTGAAACTTTGAAGCATCCTTCTTTTCTTTGTGACTCAAGTTTTGAGCTTGTTAGAGTCACTTTCTTTTCTTCATTTCAGCTCTGGTTTTGGGCTTGTTAGAGTTGATTCTTCGTTCTTCTTTGCTAGTTCAGATTTTGAGCATATCAGACCGAGCCTCTTTACTTCCTTTGGCTCAGGTTTTGATCATGTTAGAGCCAATATTTTTCACTTCAGAGGTTCATGTTTTGAGCATGTATGAACCTCTCTTCCTCTCCTTTTTGAAACATTTTCTCTTTTTTTCTTTTTTTAAAACAAAACACAGCAATGGCATTTACAATGGGAATGAAAACTGTAAACTTGAAAATCAGCAGTAGTAATTCTTGAGCATCATGCCATTGATAGGACCCCCAAACAGATCTGTACCATCTAGCTCTTGTAGAAAAAAGGCATTTGGACCAATGGTGGATTGGATGATGTAAGGACCCTACCACAAACTGTCCAATTTTCCATGCTTTCCTTTTTATTCTGTCATAGAGTCCCATTTTAGAACCTTATCTCCAATTTTTAAGTCACAATATTTTTCTATTTTGTCAAAAAACTTCTTTATATTTTCCTGCACCTTCAGAGCTCTGTTATAGACTCTTCTCTTGTCTGTTGGAGATGAATTGTTTGATTTATCCTCCTTACCATATTGTCCTCTTCTGTCTGAATCTCTTGGAATAGTTTAATCACTAGTACCCCTAGGCTGGTAGGAAACACTGCCTCTGTTCCATAAATGAGCTGATATGGTGACATTCCAATGGAATTATTTGTTGTTAGTCTGTCAGCCCACAAAGCATGCACTAATTTGTTATACCATGACTTTTTATTCTCTTCAAGCATTTTTTTGATGATGGTCACCAAGCTCTTGTTAAATGATTCAGCCAACCCATTAATTTGTGGGTAATAAGAATTTGAATGACCGAGTGCTATCTGATACCTATGAAAAAAATCAATCATTTTCTTGGATCCAAAATCAGCAGCGTTAACAATGATTATCTTCTTGGGCATCCAAATCTAGAGAGGATGTGGTCTTATAGGAATTTAATGATAACAGAATCTATGGCATTCCTAGAAGGTATGCCCTCTATCCATTTTGTGAAGTAGTATGTGGCTATAAGGATCCACCTGTGTTGTGCAGAAGATGCAGGGTGTATTTCTCCTATGAAATCTAGGCCCCATGTTGAAAGGGAGCCTCAACGGTAATGGGTTGTAATGGTAAAGGGAGGAGCTTTCTTTTGCCCTAAAAAATCCGGCACTTATGGAAGACAATTATCATTTTTTGGATTTCATTGAAAAGTGTAAGCCAATAATAGCTAGCTCTGAGTATTATGTTAGTAGTGGCTTTCCAGTTTAAATGGCCTCCACACTCTCCTTCATGGAACTCTTGTTTAATCCTCTCTGCTTCAGTTTCAGGCAAACATTTAAGCAATAGACCATTTGCATTTTTCCATTATTAACATTCATTCAATATGCAATAGTTTCTGGCTTTTAACTTTCAGAATATGGCCTTAGTCTTTGATAAATCAGGAGGAGCATTCAGGTTTGTGTGCACATACAGGATATCAGAATACCAGAGAGAATTTTGAATTTTTTCTTCAACTGTAGGATCAGGCAACCCTTCATGCTCATCCAAGGCATCCACCATGTTTATGTCAAGGGATTTCAAGTTAGATTCAGCCATTAGTTGAGCTAAGCCTCGACCTTTGATCAGTTTTGTGGGTTTTATTTCTAGGTCATACTCTAATATTACAACAATTCATTTTCCCCTCTTTCTATCAGGATCTTGGGACAAAATGTCTTTAACCACTATGTTAGGCATGTAGGAAATGATGTGAGAATGCAGAATATACACCCTAAAGTCTTTCAAGGCCTTAACCAAGGCATAGGACTGTTTTTTCATTATGTTTTATTTTAAGGTTGCATCCCTCAGAGCTTTGCTGAAGAAAGCAATAGGCTATTCCATTCCCTCTAGATTTTTCTGCAGCAGGACTGCAGCCACTGTATGCTTGGAGGCAAAGGAAAAAATCAGGAAATCCTTTGAGAAATCTGGGCTGATTAGGATAGGTGCCCAGGTGAGTGAAATTTTAACTAATTCAAAATATTTTTAAGCCTCTACAGTCCACTTAACCCCTACACCTTTTTTCAGCATGTTTGTCATATCCTTGAAGTGTTCAGCTAAGTTGGGAATAAACCTCCTTAAGAAGTTAATTTTCCCAATAAAGGACTATAACTCTTTTATTTTCCTCGGGTGGGTGATCTGCAGTATTCCCTCAACTCTTTACGGGTCTATCTTAATTCCCTTCTCTGACATAATATGGCCAAGAAGCTTACCTTCTTGAAGCCCGAACATAGTCTTCTTGGGATTCAAAGATAGACCGAACCTTCTACATTTTCCAAAAACTCCTCAGATGTTTCAGGTTCCCCTCATCAGTCTTGGAATAGACTGTTATGTCATCCAGATAGATGACAATGAAGTGCCCTATTTCCTCTGAAAAGGCTATGTCCATTGCTCGTTGGAGGGTCAGTCCAGCGTTCATTAGTCCAAAAGGCATTCTTACGTACATAAAAGTGCCCCACGGAGTGGTGAAAGTTGTCTTGAGTTGGTCTTCTGGGAGTACTAAAACTTGGTTATATCCTAAAAAACCATCTAACAGGGAGATCCTTTTTGAGCCAACTACCCTCTGTAGGATGTGTTCCATCTTTGGTAAAGGTTAATTGTCTTTAAGTGAAGCTCTGTTAAGGTTCCTGAAATCTATGCATAGTCTGATCTCACCTATTTTCTTTCTCACAGCTACAAGGTTGGAAACCCAATCGGAGAACCTCATAGGCACTATAATTCCTGCCTCATACATCTTCTTGATTTCCTTTTCAACTAGAGGTAGTTGTTTCGCGTTAATTCTACGAATTTTCTGTCTAAAGGGTTGTTGGTTTTCCTTCAAAGGGATTTTGTGCTATATAATGTCTGTATCGTAGTCCGTTAATTCCTCGTAGCTCCAGGAAAACACATCGATGAACTCTTTAAATAATTCAATATATTTCTTTTTCATGTCTGCAGGTAAGGACTTAGCCAATTTAATCATCTTAGGCTTATCTTCAGTGCCTATGTTGCATTCCTCGACATCTGAGTCTGAGTGTTCTACAATGGGTTTCTTCGCTACGTCGTCAAAATCAAAAAGGTCCTCTAAAGGTGCCAGTCCTCTAGGTATATTCTTATCTTTTGACCACAACACCTCTATTTCCTCTTTTTTCACATTCTTATATTCTTTGGTTGGATTTCCAAGTTGTTCGGTTAACACATTTATTTCCACATTATGGGGTGATTTTTCTTCATCGGGGGACTCTTCACTCATGTAGCTTTCATTGGATTTAGAGTCTGAATCAGAGAATTCAAACTCATTCCTGCCAAGCAGGAAATCCTCTATCTGCTTGTCGCCCTTAAAGACCTGCCAATATTTCTCATTATCAGGCATTGCAGGTCTGTATTTGGTCTGAATGATGTTTTTTTGTCACTGGGAGACTTATGATATGAACTAGCTATGCAGGCTAATCCATTCGAAATTATGTTCTAACTCCTAGGAACAAACACTAGCTCATATTCTACAAAGGTTTTCAATAAATCCATAGCATCATTCCTGTACACTCTCAATCTAGGGTGTTTAGATATATACTCACCATTCACTTGTTTTATGATTAACTTAGAGTCTCCATGAACATCTATCCTTCGGGCTCCTAGTTTTTTCAATAGATTCAAGCCTAGGATAAGGGCCTCATACTCTTCAATATTGTTTGTACATTTGAAGTTCAGATTGAAGGCATGACTCTCTGCATAGTCACTCTCTGTGTTATGTAACCACACTCCTGCTCCTGCAGTCTTTCTAGTGCAAGACCCATGTAAATTCATTCTCCATAAGGGATCATTTTCGGGTTTATCATCATTTTCCTCCCTTATGTTGGTTTCACTGTTATGTTGTAATATGGGGTCTACATTGTGGTCTGGAGGGTTTTGTTCTTCATGATGTGTACGTGGTTCAGAGAGATGACTAGTCAACTGTTTGTAGTCTTGTTCTTGTTCACTCTGAGTTTCAGATCCAGTGCACTGTCCACAGGTTTCTTCTTCATTTTCTTCTAAGTCTAGAGTGGCCATTATGTTAAAATCTATGGGCTCTACCTTATTGTTTGCATCTCTATCTTCTGGCTCTGGCTTGTCTATGGATTCATCGTTGCAAAGGATAAAGGAGTCCAGATCTATGTGCACAGAGTACAGAGGTGAATTTTCAGGCTTTTCAGGGCTGCTAACCATGAACTTCATTTGTGCCTCTCTATACAGTCTCCTAAGCTGGCTAAAGACAAGGATTGTGGAATATGACCCATCCATCTGCATCGTAGCTTGTAGCTTGGCTCCCCATGACCTCGATAGTAACATGCCATACTTAGGTGGCACAACTGCCACTACAACATCCATAATCATACATTTGGCTGGAATCTGGGTCAGGTTCACACACAGATCTTTGATTAGGCCAAGGCATTTTACTCTGCTAGATTTAGATGAATATAAATATTTATAAGGAAGGGTTATCTCTAGGCCTAACCTCTCCATAACTACCTTATGCATTAGGTTGTGTTATGCCCCAGAGTCATGCATTGCGTTGTGAAGGATCTTGTCATGGATATTGAGGCTGATATAAAAAGGAGGTACTACCCCTTCCTGAAATTTCCCTTCTATCTTTGGACCAAATAGAAGGGCTGGTTGGTCATCACTTAGATTGACAGTGTCACTATTTTCACCCAGATTCAAAGCTTTCAAAATTTGGCCTTTACACACATCCTGAGTGGTCAGATCAGAGAGTGGGACAGAGATTTTAATTTTAGCAATCTCACTCTCCAAAGTGAAGGGAGATTGACTCTTTGTAAGACTCAACTCTGTTTTGTTAGACACTACTTTAGTGGTAGAATCAGTGTGATGATTCTCACTATGTACAATGCTTTTGGATGTTTTATCAGGAGCATTAGCTGCAATGCTAGTGCTGCCAGTTTGTTGACTTTGTTTATCAGTATTTTTGCTATCTTTTTCTTTTCTCTTCCCAGAACCCTCAGCTGCTGATTTGCTACTTTCAACAGTCACCTTAGAAGTTTTCTCAGGCCTTTTCTTAATAGTAATCTCAGAAGCTTTTGGTTTGGAAGTGTCTAAGCTCTTTTTGCTTCTAAGTTCATACTGTTCTCTGACCTGCATGATGGGATTTTCAAATCCTAGTCTATAATCCTCAGATTCTAACCTTTCCTCATCCTAATGTGAGTGTGAGGTCTGATCATCTTCTGTGGAAAAGTTGTGGATTGAGTTGTCTATTTCTAGCGTGTTTATTGTGGTTCCCTCAGACTCTTCTATTATCCCCTCATCTTCATCAAGAAATTTTTCTTGAAATGGGGGTATGACTTGTTGATCAGAGTCTCTCTGTCTGTTTGGGGGAATGTTTCTCCTAAAATTCTGGTTCTGGTTATGATTTTGGTTTATGTTCTGATTACTAACTGTGACAACCATTTTTTCCATCATTTTCTCTAGCCTTTCCATGCTTTTGGCTAGACTGTCATACTTGGGATTAGATGTGGAAGTTGATGTGTCATCCTTGTATGTTAGCTTTTTCTCAGACCTCATTCTAGCTCTTTTTTCAATCAGGTTAGCCTCTACACTCACTGCTCCTTTTTTCATATCTTCCAATGTGTTGTAATCTCTCTCCCTAAGCTGGTAAGCCATGTCAGCATCAAAGCCTTAAGGATATTTCACTAAAGCCATACCTTGGGGAGGTTTCATATGTGGAGGAAGAGCATTATAAACATTGTTAAACCTTGTAGAATAGTCATGGACACTCACTCCTACATTTCTTTTGAGATTCTTATATTTTGCTAAGATTTGGAGAGAGTTGGTATAAAGAAGGAAGATCATGGATACTATTAGGAGGTAGGCCTTTAAGCCACTTCTTCACATCTCCTCCTAAGCTCTGGGCAAATATTCTCATCTTGACTGTCTCATCATCTATCTCCATATAGTCAAAGTAATCTTCCATCCTATCTACATGGTGTTGAGCTGTGGTAGACTCTTTTGTAGTGAAATGTGGGATTTTTGACTGATAATCATTGGGTAAAGGCACTAGGGGCTATGGTAACACCAGAGGTGCGTACCAGGCTACCATGATGATGTTCTAAGGGGGTAAAGGATTGGCTTGAGAAGTAGGTATGTGGATGACAGGAATACTAGGACCAGCAACACTCTGTTGAGCTGATTTAAGGTGATAGAGGCCCAGGTTTTGAATGAAATTAATATCGGGGGGTGTATATGGAGGGGTCTCTCTATCCCTAATATGTTGACCACTGTGAGATGGTGAACCCGGAAGCTCAAGGTCTGACTGGTCTAGAGCACTGAAAGACCTAGTTCTAGGTAAACTTCTTGGTAAGTCAAGGTCAAAATGAGTGTCTGGTAGAGCTGTAAAGTCTTCTGGTGCAGAGTTAGCTCTATGGATGTGTCTATAAATAGTTGGCTTTCTAGGGGTGGGATATTTCCTAAGAATTCCCTCAGGGTTGTCAACTATTTCAGGTGGGTGTGGGTTAGGATAAGCTCTTGTATGAATGGTTCTTGAAGCCAATATGTTGTCTTTAAACAAAGAAGCTTAATCCTACTTGTTACTTATAATATGGATGATGTTGTAATAAGGTCTGGTCTCCCAGTGGAGTCTTGTGAAACCAAGATAATCAACAGGCCTACTGATCACCAGTGGAGTCTTTAATCATTAAGGAACTATGGAGTCGCCAGGTGGAAGGTTTAGAATGTTTCAAGAAGGTATACTGTCCACCACAGTGTTTAACTACCAATCTAACTAGAGATTTTGGTTTTCTGAGGTCCTAATGATGTAATAAGATGGAAAACACTCAGAAACTCCCCAATGGAGTTGCCATTATGTTGGAGTTCCCATGTTTTTGCAAGTTTGGCAATACCAAAAGATGGGGACGACATCAAAACCACTTTTAGACCTTAGGATCTAGCCCTCTTGGGTCCAAAGAGGGATCTCTCTATAAAGGCAAAGGTATATGTCTTTGAAGCTTGATTTGAAGGTATTAGGCTAGTTATCAGGCACAAGGGTTTTTTTGTTTGTTTGGTTGCTGGGAAACAGGAAATAAGGGTTCAATATAAGACAAAGGGTGAGCAAAGAGGATTTTAGGAAAATGGAGATAATTCAGACAACACTTGAGACTATTGGGCAATGGAGTCATAAAAGGGTTTACCTGCTATTCAATATCTAAGGCTTTCAATTGGGCTAGTCATCTAAAACAGTGGATCTTTAAAGATGATATCGTGGTATGAAATAACAAGGAATGAAGGTGAATGACAAGGAAACCTCCAAGGTGACCACTTAGGAATCAGATCTAGGGACAGGACATGCATATGAACACCTATGATCCATCCCCCTAAAGGTTAACTCTTCAGACAACAAGAAACATTCAATATTTAAACACAAAGGACAGGGTCTGAGATCAGCGAAAGCCTTTGAACTTTCAATGCTTTGACATTTAATGTAAGGGAACTTAGAAAGGTTCAAGTAATTGAAAAAGACCCTAGTGAGATAGAATCAACATTCTAAACTCCCAGTATCCCAATTATTTCAATTAAAACTAAACAAGAAAATCTAAGAACAGATTCATATATTCATACATCAGCTAGCAGTAAATAACAACTACTACAATGGTTAAATTATCTTGAATTAGTTCTCAGATAACACAATCAGTAAAAAAAATCGAAGGTAAGAAGAGAAGGAGCATTAGAGTACCACGCAAGGGTATATCCTAAGCCAGATTTTTGACTCTTATCAGAGAAAAGAAATGTAATGAATTACAGAAGGAAAACAGAGACAAAGGTAGAACACATCACCACTGCTTTAAATCAGGATCCAAATAAATGTGCTTGTCATATTAAAGAGCAAAACTAGTCATGTAAAAAAATGTCCAGTAGCTTGATATTCAGTCTAAAAACATCTTCCTACACCTATCTTACATTTTACCCACAAAACTATATCTCAAGAGAAACAGCTTACAATTCACAGTTATCCGATCAATAATCAACAACAACTTTACAATGTGTTTTTCTTGAGTTCCTATATATGAAAGAGAGGCAGAGGAGGTAGATGAAACACTAAATGAAACATTAAAACAAAAGTAGAAGGAGAAGCTCGAGACCCATTCTGTCTTAATATCTATGCATTAATCTTCAGTACTCTTTGGATGAAAGAGTGGTCTTCGACAGGCTGATATTTACTCTAGGTATGTTCTTTGATGTACGTTCAATTGTAGTACTCTGTAGTACTTTGGTGATAAGAAAAAGGTATATAAATGACTTTAGGTCTGCCATACTGCATAACAAAAGCTTCTGGAAACATTAGGACTTTCTGTCAGAGTGTAGATTTTCTTAGGAGCTCGATGTAGAATAGAAAACAGTATGGGAACTTGTCCTTTCATGGGAAAGAACCTTCTGCTAATGTGATCACTGATAATATTTTTTTATATGCTTTAGGCCTCATTAGGCCTTCTGTGTTAATCACAACATCTTCAATGTAGTACATTTTCCATTTAAACACCGAATTAAGGCTTAAAATCTTCGATTACAGGCTTTAAACTCTTTGATTCTTCACTGATACTTTTTGCTGCTTCATGACTGCCTCTATCTATGAATTTTCAGGTTTAATCATGCTGGAGGTTTTATCTAGAGTTAATACGCCTGATTAGGATAAAATATGCATTAAAAACCTCTAACAGTCTTCGCTACAAATTCTAGCTCTGAAAATCTTCATCGGCGCTACTGTGTCACCAATAGTGACTGTGTAGAAAACAACGGTTTTCACCGTCTATATAGCCTGAAAAAACACACAAAAATGTTAATAAATCCATGCACGAAGGGGGGGTGAATGTTGTGGAGGACCGTGGAAATGGCAGCGAAGCAATGATGAATGCGGTGGATGCAATGGAAAACAGTGGAAAAATGCAGTGTAATGGTGAAAATCTGCTTTGATGGAGGTTTGGTGGAAGAATGGTTCTAGGCCGTTAGATCAGATGGAGTCATGATGATCAACGGTGGGGATTCATTAATGGAAAGGCTTTAGAGGCCAAGAAAAATGAAATAAACTTTAATGTAAAACATTAAAATTTTAATGTGGGCGGAAGAAAATATTTCTTAATGTAAACCGTGAAAGTTTAAACTTCAGTGAAATACAAAAGAAATGCATGAAAAACATATGAAATGGGCTTTAATGGTGGGACCCAGCATGGGTGGAGGGTGATTTGATATGGACTATCAGATCTCAGGAGGAGATCAATGGTTGAGATGCCGCAATGAAGTTCTATGATCGCCCGATGGAGAAACATGAATGAAACACGAGATGTAATGAGGGTCGTTGATCTACATAGATCAACGGTCGAGATTGTGTGGGAGAGGTCCCAAAGGTGGAAGTGGGGAAGTGGTTTCGGTGGAAGAAACAACTATTTTCACATGATGAAAATGGAGGAAGGCGGTTTTAGCTTTTCTAACGCGATATAGGTCCCCGGCTGACACGTGGCCTTTTAAAAGCACCCATATCGCATAAATTTTAGGAATTAACTATCGGTCTCAAAGTTGCGCGATATGGATCCCTGGCCATTGGATCTGGGACCGTGAGATCTGATGGTGATGGAGGATCACAATATGGGAACGTGCACAGTCAGTAAGGTGGGGTCAAATGGAAGGTGGTTTGACTGTGAGCTGTCCGATTAGTGCGATGGACGGTCGAGATCTGTGGAGGGAAAACAAAGGTGGAGGAGTTGGTTAGTGGGCGAGGAGAATCGTGGCCATTGGATCCTTGGGATCGACAGTGGAGATTTAACGATGAGGCAGAGGTAAATGGGCCATATGAATGTGTGGGAGGAATATGAGCCGTCAGATCAAAAGGAATGGACGGCTGTGATCTAATCGGAACCGGAGGAGGCAGGGGCCAAATCACTGATGGGCTCATGAAGCGATTGCATCTGGACCGTTGGATTGGCTGCAAATAAACAACTGTGGTTGGATCGGGGGTGAAAAATTGAGGAACATAGGGTGAAACAAGATCAAATCATGTCCATTTGTTCTTGTGGATTCAACGGCTAGGATCCAATTGGGGATTGGTCAATCAGGGAATCGGAAGGGTGGCACAATGAAAAGTTCTGATTGGCGATGGGCGCGGCGCTGCGATGGTCGTCGGATCACTTGAAGATCAATAGTTGAGATTTCCCTTGGGGTTTACAAAGAAATTTTATGGGCGCGATGAAACAGGCGAGGAAAGTTAGATCTATTAATATCAACGATGGATATTTCTTTCGAAGGCTGACAGACTAAACAATCTTGCATCAGAAATTTTTTGTTTACAAAGGAAAAAAAAACGCTCCGCTCCAACTCTCCGATGCGATAAGTGCCTTATGCCTTAGCGCTTGGGTTCATGGAAGGGAAGTGGTTAAGGGGTTGGTCGAAAGGGGCTAAGCCTATATATGGTAAACAGTGGGTTTTTTGGCCTAAAAATAGAGTTTTTAAGGCTTAAAAGAGGTTTTCGGTAGACGGAAAAAGGGATTTTTAAGCCAAACAAAGGGTTTTTTTAAGGTTTAAAGGGGTTATGGGATGATTTAGTAGGCTTATGAAGGGAATTTTGGGGGTCAAAGGGGAATTTTGAGAATGGGAAAAAAGGGTTAAAATGGGGGGATTTGTAGGGATATAAGGGGGCAAATGGAGGCTTTTCTGAGCACAATTTTTTCACAGAAAGTGAAGATATCTTGATGGAAACAACAGTGAAGATATTTTAAAAGGAAAAGGACACACATAGGCTTCAAGAATGAGGGATTTTCATAGGAAATTTATCTCTTGAAGGCTCAGAAAAATATTTAGCCACCTATTTTCTTGCCAAAAAAATTATAGGTGGCTAACATAACCTAAGCTCCAAATCATCAAAGCACTATCAAAACCAATGAAGCTATGATTACTGCTAAGAATATTTTATTTCAAATACAGGAACAATAGACATTTATCAGTTGGAAATGCATTACCTACTCATGGTTTTCATAGTAAGACTCCACAAGACCATGTCTCATAAGAAAATTGGACAAGAGGTAAAAGCAGTTTTGTTCGCAAGTGGCCTCCTTCATGACAAGTAGAGGGCCCACAGAAATCTTGTTCAAAATCATTTTCCAATGGATAGATAGGGATAAAAAAACTGTAGTTTTAAAAATACCTCCTTCAAATAACAAATAGAGGTAACATATTTGTTTGCAAATGGCCTCCTTCATCATAGGCAGAGGGCATAAGAAGATTTTTTTGCAAATGGTCTCCTTCATCATAAGAAGAGGGCCTAAGAATATTTGTTTGTGAATTTCCTCCTTCATTTACAAGCAGACGATGCAAGAAGAAATTTGAAAAATAAGCAAAAAATACAAGACAAACCATGTGTCACGCCTAGGGCCAGTTTTGCTTCAAATGATTTTTCTAACCAAACAGAGGTGAAATTGACAAATGCGAGAGATTTTTTTTCCCATCATAGTCTAAAAAAGAAAAACCTCCTTCATTTTTTACACAAGTATCATGGTTTGGGAGAAATGTCAAAACTATAGGTGTCACAGGAGATTTTCTGCACAACTGGAGTGACCTTGGGAAAATCCAGTTTTCTCAAAGATGGAGTATCCAAATGACTTTCTTAATGAGTCAAAGGAAAAATAGAATTGAATATATTTCCAATGAGATATCATGAGCTCAATTTTTATTTGAGGAAGGCATTCAAAAGTGGCCTGCAATAGCACTATGCATTTCTGCACTAGCTTTCACCATTTTTTACTAGTGTTGGGACAGTCAGTTTTTGAATGACCAAATGAACACCAAATGAAAAAAATCAAGCATATTTGGAAATTATACTTCCATATATTTGTAACGAGCCATTCCGAGCCTAATTCTGATACTGGGAAGACTTCTAAAATCTTGCTAC
Source organism: Pinus albicaulis (assembly GCA_034641835.2). Classification (NCBI taxonomy): domain Eukaryota; kingdom Viridiplantae; phylum Streptophyta; class Pinopsida; order Pinales; family Pinaceae; genus Pinus; species Pinus albicaulis. Next base: position 218,768,934 of record CM076574.1, read on the forward strand.
AAAAATCACTACGCGCCTGTGCACAGGAGTGTCGCACCACTCCAAAAGACTTCAATAGGGCTAGAATTTAGTTTTTCTGCAAAAATTTGGTTTTCTACCACAAAAAATTATTTTTAAAAGGTATTTTTTTGTTTTCCACTCCTCATTTTGTCTTATTGCATAAGAGTGTTTTAAAAAACCAATTTGAAGGAAAAGGGAAGATTGTTTAAAGGCCTCCATCAGAAATAAGTGAAAGGCTAAACATTTGGTTTAACAGTGCTTTTTAAATGACAAGCAAAAGGCCTAAGTTTTAGTATGAAGCTGCCTCCTTAATTCATAAACAGAGCACCCACTCAGTTTGAGATGTCTCCTTTAGTAAAACATAAAGGGGCATAAACATCTCTGTTTTCAAATAGCCACCTTCATAACAAGTAGAGGGCCCACACAGTGGTTTTGAGGGGCCTAGGTAGTTGTGTTTGCATAGCCTCCTTCAAAATATAAGTACAGGGCTAAAGTTTTGATGAAGAGACCTTATGTAATGATAAACAAGAGATAAACATAGTAAGGGTGAAAAAGCCTCCATCAAAAACAGAGAGACAAATGAAGACAACCCTCACTCAATTGAAAACAGTGATAGGGGCAGCATGAAACAAACTGAGGAACAACTACTCTTTATATCTTACCATAACCTGGACTCTAAAAAACATTTAAAGAAAAATTTGCTTCAAAGATGCACACAGTGAGCATTTATCATGCATAAATGCACTATTTACTCCTAAGCTTCACAGTGATTTTGTGTAAAAGGACATTTACCCTAAGCAAGGTTACATAGGAAAAAGACATTTGGTTTAGAGGAATTCATTAGTGATAAGTGGAAAGGCTCACAGTTTTCTTCCATTGGCCTATTTTAAATGAACATAGAAAGGACACAGTACTTGATGAAAGAAAAAATTTTGTGTTTTGCATTGCCTCCTCCAAAAGATGAGTAGGGGACATTCACCAGGTTTAATATTTTGTTTGAGAGAATTTTTAAGGATAAACCAAGGCTATTAAAAGTTTGGTGGCATGTTCCCCTAAATACCTGAGCAAAAGACATATCACATGCAAACAACTTGTTCAAAATACAATCTCTAAATGATGTGTCAAATATGACAGAAAACTTTGGTTTACAAGTGCCTCTTCCAATCAAAAGAAGAAGGCAAAAAACACTAGTTATCAGGAAGCCTCCTTCAAATCATCACACAGGGGGTAAACATTACAGTTTATCAAAAATCACCTCCATCAAATGATATGAGAAGATTTCTGTTTCAAGGAAGTTTTTCACATTGATACAAAGGGCAACAACACAGTTTTTAATAGCATCCTCCATCATGAGAGGAAAGGCCTGAGAAAACAGGTTTACATTAACCAAATCAAAGAAACGAAAGGGCCCATGGCATTTCAGTTTCCAAAGACATCTTTGCAAATCAAAGAAACAAGATTGACACCAAAATAGGGAAGATTGCAATTTAAAATCCTCATCAAACGGTTAAAGGGCTCCCAAACAGACATTTATGTTTTTTTACATTTGATGAGTTAACGAGGGAGAAAAATTCTCTTAAACCTGAGATTTTTCGAGCGCCCATCCGCAAAATTTGACAGGCGCAACGCACCTGTAGATGCACGCAACGTGCCTGTAGTGGCCTTCTTAAGACGATTGCATAGGAGGCGACACGCCTATGCAATGGCGCGACACGCCTGTCCGTTCACCCAGGCATCCACAACATTGTGCCCAAAATGTGCCAGAATTCGGATGTGTGCACAGAAACTGTGTTTTTAAGCTACAGAGGAGATTTTTAAAAGGTATTCACCATTTCTTTCACCTCATTTTCTGGTCTTAAGATATTTCTTTTAAAGAGCTAATTTAAGAAGGGGAGGAAACAATGTTTTTTAAGGAGGAAGGCTTGTTTCCATTTAAGAAGAACCTATTGACTAAGTAGTAAGGAAAAGGACAGTGTTAGAAGAAGGGAAACCTATTTTCATTTTGAAAAAACTTGTTTAGATAAGTAGGTGAAGAAAACTAGAACCAAGATGCCTCCAAAGAAGAAAAGGGTTGAGAAGAGGGACCACCATAAAAGTTTTTTTGATAGTGAAAAGGAAGAGTACAGAGAAAGAAAAGAAGGATGTAGTGATGGTAACAAGGAGCAAGACAACCCTCAGTCAACTAAATACTATGAAATATTTGGTAGCCTAGAAAAAAAGCAACAGAGCAGTGATGATAAAAATAAGCCTCCTTCAAATGATAAATAGAGATAGTAGCCTCTTTCAAATAACACCCTCTAAAGCAGCCTCTTTCAAATAACAAAACAGAGGTAACTGCAGTTTTATGTTTACCAAGGTCTCCTTCAATCATAAGTAGAGGACCAGAAGCTTTTTATGTTTACATTGCCTCCTTCAATCATGAGCAGATGGAAAAAACACAAATTTTCAAGTGCCTCCTTCAGTAACAAGTAGAGGGCTTCAAAAGATTGTTTTGAGATGCCTCCTACAATGATGAGAAGAAGTCCCAGTTTTTGGTGAAAGGTAGCCTCTTTCAAAACATTAACACAATCATCTTTAAGGGTTTTTCTTCCAAAGGCAAAGAGGGTGGATTTTCAAATACAAAAATAAGGGAAAAAGGAGTTTTCTCAAATCCTCCCAAGGCATAAAAGACTTAGCCAAAACATTTCAATTTAAAAATTCTTGGTTTGCAATGTTTGGCAAGAGGAAAATGAAGACAGTCAAGATAACAACATCCCACATAAAGAGCATGAAAGCAAGGAGTAGGGTGGAAGCATGAAACAAAAAGATCAAAACAGTCCTAAGAGCAGCCAAGACCAAATCAAGGACAATGAACAAGTAATGATGGATCAAAAGAAGACAGTAAAAACATAGAGCATGAAGAGAGTTCTCAAAGACATGCGCCAGCTACCTCTCCTAGTCAAAGGGCCATGACTCCTCCCTCAAAGGTGGCAAAGCCAAAAACCACTAAATCTTCAAAAAATAAAACCATTCAAGCTGTGACTTGTAATGCCACTAAAGCGCTCAAGAGTAGAGGCGAATTGCCCAAGAAAAGCTCAAAAATGCCCAAAGGAGGCACCCAGTGAAAAAGGAGAAAAGGACATATCTAGTCTTGGAATCTTTTTTTCAGCTTCCTTGCATGCTTCTAAGAACCCATAAGGGGTTTTCTTGCCAAAATTGAGCAAATTTTGACATGATCTTGTTTTTTGTGTTTTTTGGCCCTAATTGCACATTTTTCTAGGCATTGCCATGTTTTCTAGGAGCATCCTCAGCTCATGAAAGTCATTTTTTTTTATGTATTAAATTTGGGGGCATATAATAACAAATTTTCAGATCAAAATAAGGTGTTTTGGTCCCCCAAAGAGGCAAACAACAGTCAAAATTCACCTTTCTGCCTCAAATATCAGCAGGTGAGACCCTCTTGGGTTCTTACACTTAGTCCACATTTTTATAGACTTACAGAGATCAGTTTGAGAAAAATAAAGTAGCTCTAGAAACTAGACATCCAAGGCTTTCCAACGAGCCATCACAGGCCTCGTTGTGACACCGAGAAGTCCCTCAAAAGTTGTCTGCAAAATAGGATTATTTCTACTGCTACGCTCCTGTAGCATTTTGGCTAAAAAAGCAGTTTTCTGAATATGATCATCCAAATGTGTGTTTAACTATTTTTAACTCCATGTCAGAGATTAAAAGTCAATTTTATTTCTATTATTAGCTTAAATATATATTTTTGAAGATATTTTTTGCCTTGGGCTTTGCAAAGCCTCAAGGACAAAATTAGATATTTGTATTAGGCCAATGGCCTTCTAGACGCTCTAGGAGGGTTTCTTTCTCTTTGGCCTATATAATCCAAGAGAATTCATTGTAACAGAGGCTGAAATTGATGTTATAGAAAAATACATAGCATTACAAGCTTTGAAGAAATACTTTGTCTCATGAACTGGATGATCTCTTGCTTGACGTTGATGGTGGAGGAGGATTGTATGTAGGATTCCATGGCTTGGTGAATGGTATCATGTCCCTTATCTGTTATGTTTTCTTAGTTTATAATACATGTTTTCATGCTTCTTGTTTGCTATAGGTCAGTAAAGAATAGATTTGAAATATTCCCATGGAGGCACCTCAAGTTTCCTGATTCATTAAAACTTCTATGTTTTCATCTTTCTTGGTTATGTTAAAGAATTCTTAACTGCTCTTTGGTACCCTAAGAACTTTTTATCAATTTCATTAATGGTTATTATGTATGCTATCTAGTATGACTCGTGATATTCCCTGCTTACTCATAGCTAATCAAAACTCCATCACTGAAATCTTTCGCTGAATTATTGGTTGTCTTAGTTAAGTCAAAGAGGTCTTGTTTCGATCTTTCCCTTTGCCCATGCTTTGCAGTCTTATTTCAAAGTTCCCAATAGCTCAAAATATGATGTTTAGGAGTTCCCTCTTCATAGATTGAGTTGTTTTTATATCTTATTTGTTTTCCCAAAAGTCTAAAGGTGATTTTCCCAAAGTTAGAGGGTCTTATACTTCTATGCATCGCCCGATTGTTTATTTTCTACATCTATCAGTTTGAGTTTCATTTATAGTGATTAATGGTTAGCCCTACCACATGAATGTTTGTTGTTTAAACTATTTGTGCTTAAAATCTATTTTTCCTTCACAAACTTAATGTCCATCCCATTTCAATTTCACACAAAGAATCCATTTACCTCGACCAAATCGGCCCTGTAGTAATACCTTATCCATCATTGAGATAGTCTCAACCTTTTCGACCCCATAGCCCAGTTGATTTGATGAAATTTTATCTATTTATCCTTTGATCAATTCCCCTCATAAACCCAAAACAAACTAAAAACATACTTAACAACTAGCCTAAAATCAAATATACAAAAAACAAACAAGTTTACATCTTTTGCATAATAGAGAGAGCCCTCTCTGAGTCTAGAAAGACTAGATCCTAGGGCTCCAAAGCTTGGTCTGATGTTACCCTGTCATTTGGCTTACCAATCTGCCAAATCACGGGACCCTAACAGAAGTATGCCTTCAAAGCCAAGGAGGGTCTTTTCGAATGGTTGCTCATGTATTTTGGGTTGACGAATGCCCCCGCAACCTTCATGAGGTTGATGGAAAACATATTCTGGCCATTCACCAACTCATTTGTAGTTGTGTACTTGGATGAAATTCTGATCTTCAACGAGACTTGGGAAGAGCACCTCTACCACATCCAACAAGTCCTCCAAACACTGTGGCAACATAAGTTGTATGCCAATTTGGAGAAGTGCACTTTTGACATGACCCAGGTTCAATATTTGGGATACATTACTGATGAAAGGGGGGTGTATGTGGATCCAACCAAAATCCAAGTCATTCGAGATTGGCCAGCCCCAAGCACTATAACAGATCTTCACAACTTTTTCGATCTTCCTAATTTCTAACACAGGTTCATGTTGGGATTCTCTCATATCACTTGGCCTTTGAGTCAGGTCACCAAGGGAGGAGTGAAAGAAAAATTATTTTGGTCGGAATCTCAACAGAAGGCGTTCGCAGAATTGAAAGATCGCCTCTATTCTGTCCCAATGCTCACATTACTAGACTTACAAAAACCATTTTAAATTGAGATAGATTCCTCTGACTATGCTATTGGGGAAGTTCTTACTCAACAGGGGCATCCAGCGGCATATCACAGAGCGACATTGTCCGACACAGTTCGCAAGTATCCCACTTATGAAAAATAAATGTATTCCATTGTGCATGATTTTTGACAATGGAAGAATTAAATTTTGGGGAAGGAAACAATCATCCACATAGACCACTGATCCCTCCAGTTCATACAGAAACAAGGGAAGTTTCCAAATGATCGCCATCAGAAGTGGTCCACATATTTGAAACAATTTCATTTGATCATCAAGTACAAGAAGGGTAGTATTATTAATGTTGTAGACTTCCTCAGCCGACCACCGATCATGGCACTAATCACCATTATCATCTCTTGTGGGCACGAGACTTATGATTGGCTGCTTCTCTACAAGAGCGATCCAGAATTTGGTCACACATACAAGGCACTCTTGGGGGGTACACAAGTTCCAAATTTTCACCTCCAAGATGCATTATTGTGTCACCTGGGACACATTTGTGTTCCTTCATGTGAGCGTGCCAAGATGATATGGGAAGAACACTACAGTCAAGTCGCTGGGAATTTCGGGGTCGAGAAAATAGTGGTAGTACTACAGAAGTATTTCTATTGGTCGAACCTTCGATAGGATTTCGGGAAGTACATCAGATCCTGCACTTATTTCACCATTGGCAAACTGAACACCAAGAATCAAGGCCTATATACTCCGCTAGATACCCCTATTTGACCTTGAGAATACATCTCCATGGATTACATGTCGGGCCATCCTTCTACTAAGCATGGAAACGACTATGTTTTTGTGGTCGTCGACAAATTTTCGAAGATGGCCATTATGCTGGCCTGCAAAAAGAATATCACAATAGAAGCCACTGCTAAAATATTCTTTGAACGAGTGTGGGTGAACTTCGGGATCCCACAGTCTATCATATCATATTGGGATAGAAGGTTCCTCAACACATTTTGGTCCAGCCTCTGATCAATGCTGGACACCAAGCTCACCAAGTCCATATATTTCCATCCCTAAACTAATGGCTAGATAGAGGTCGTCAACAAGATGATTGTACACATTCTGCACATGTACAATTCAAGGAATCCACGCACATGGGATGAGAGCCTCCCCTATGTACAACACAGTTATAACCGGGCTCTCCACAAATCAACCGGCCAAAACCCCTTTTAGCTGGGCTTGGGATTCCAGCCACTTGTCCCATTGACATAGCCATGCCATTTGTGACTACTCAGGCCTATTCGATTCATGTCCAGTCTGAAGCTGACAAAGCAAAAAACTTCATCGAGCGCATTCAGCACATTTTCCAACAGGTTGATGACATATTGGACAGAGTCAATGCTAAGTACAAGCAATGACATGATCAACATCGGGTGACACACAACTTCCAGGTGGGCGAAAAATTGTGGCTACATTTGTAGGATTGCCTTACTAGACCCCACTGCAAGCTTCGCCCGCTCCAATATGGGTTGTACACCATCACCAAGGTTGTGTGGAACAATGCATTCGAGCTCAGTATTCCACCATTCCTTGGTTTGAACCCAGTATTCAATGTGGAATACCTTTGTCCCTACTTCTCACCTCTACTGGACATCTCTGACATTGCAGAACAACTCACACCAACAGAGTTAAACCCAGACTGCATTGAACAGGCCACCACAAGTTGTATCATGGACATGCAAATCAAGAACACTCACCAATAGAAGATCCAACTGTATCGGGTTGTCAAAGTTGGCCAACTCCTGCACCAAGGAAAATGGTTCACTAGGGACCAATTTCAGCAGAAGTTTCCTCATCTCATGGAGGAACTCAATGCAATGGGGACCATTGTTGTAATATCCAAAAATGGGAATGCAGCAATACCAAAACACAAAATGGATTAGAAGTGAGAAATTAGCTCATAAAATGTGTGTATAACACATTTCCATCATATTATTGTTGCAGCAGAAAAATTATGTCCCATTATATTTTCTCAAAGTGGGGAAATGCAGCAATATGGACCATAAAAAAGTTACTTTCAGAAAATTGCGTTATAATAGTGGGAAATAATATTTGGATCCCTTAACTTCTGTGTTATGGGACTCACATCCAAAAGGGGATCAGAAAAAAATCCCTTTTGATGTGTTAAACAGATCTCACGGTCTCAATAAAGCTTAAAAACACTGAAATCCCATGACTTAGACTATACAGAAATTTCTGAAGCAAACACAGCGTGATTATATGAGGTTTTTTGATACAATATGAAGGATAACCATAGACCTAGAGTTTATTACTCAAAGCATAGAGAAAAATAGATATATAGCCTCTTTTACACATTGTGAAGATAACCTGACAAGGGTTTCTTGAAAGCATGAGTACAAAAGACTGGATCTGCAAATCTAGATCTAAAATAACACAGTATAGTTCAAGATTTTCATACATACAGTTTAATAATATAATAAATGAAGGAATATCCTTCTTACAAGCTTTTTGGGAGAAGGGTTGGCCCTTTCCGTAAGAAACAAGCAAAAAAACAAGGGTCTTAACCCTCTTACTGCAACAGTGCAAGAAATGACGCAGTTCTTGCAAGGGACTATGTTGTAGGTGATGGGAAGTAACTTGGCTACATGCCAAGATCTAAAAATTAGCTCAAATTCCTCCTCACTGATCTCCCAAAGGAAGGAAGGCTTCCTCCTCTGAAAAACAAGCTCCGGAAGTGGTGTTGAGAATTCCCACTGCAACACAACGTTATACTGCCGAAGAAATAACGCTGTAGCTGAAGGAGGATGCTTGGCCTCAAGCCTGGATGTGGGAAATTCAATACAAGCTCCCTCAAGGGGCCTCTCAAGAAAGGAGAAGGAATTCCTAGATAGGAATGCCTTGTGTTAAGAAGCACAGGAATCTCAACTAAACAGTTGGAGAAAGAAGAATAGTGATGCAGACCAAAAATCCAATCTTCAATTCATGTCCTCATATGGATGCATTTCCCTCCTTTTAAAAAAATGTGAGCCTTCTTGCCTTGGGCCCCACTTATTATGGTTTCCTCCACCAAGGAATCTTCCTCCTACTTGCACTGCGCTGTCCCTATGGATGATCTCCTTCTCTCATATCAGCGCTATTGACTTGGTCAAACTTGACCTTTTCCACATGCATTTGTCCTTGTTCACACATGGGAGTGTAAATTCCAGCTAGTTTTATGATCCATTTTCACATCATGTGGGATTTTATTCCTGTTTTTAGTATGCATGGGCCTTCTTACCCAATTATTCAACTACTAGGTGACAAAAGAAAAAATTAATATTCCAATTAGCTGCATGCTAATTTTGGAATATTACAGTCCTCCCCTGCCAAATGTTGCTTGTCCTTAAGCAACTGCAAGGATAGAACTAGAAGGTCTCCTTTCCTCCTCCTGTAGCATCCTCGTATGATGAACTCTTCCAAGGAACATGATGTTGTCTCAAGAATAAGTCTCCATAGTGCCTCTCCCAAGCATATAGGCTAGCGTTTGGTGAGTATCCCAAGTGACCATCATCATGAAAAGGTGAAATGCTCAAGGAGACAACTAGGTGCTATATAGAGGTCCTCTCAAGGCATGGAGTCTGGAATGCATTGGGAATCATTAATCCCATGTGAAATCTCCATCCCCAAGCTATCATCAATACAATATGAGTCACATTCCAACATGGCAACTCATGAAAGATCTCCTCCACCTTGGGCTCCTGTAATGTAGGTGGGATGAATAACTAAATATGGTAGAAAAAATGGCCTACCCCACACTGTCTTCCTCTCCACTTATGATAAGTGTAGAGCATATGCTGATCTTGTGTTGTAATAAGGTTTCCCTCAAGTGGCAAGAAGAAGATTAGATCTCCAAAGATCCTTTCTCCCATGCCATTAATCATCTTGCCCTAAACCATCCCATTCAAAATGAATGGAAGGTAATCACCATTTGGAATCCAAATTAGAAAAATACTGAATTTTATCTATAATTTTGGATGATATCAATCATTTCTCAAGTGGATACAATGCGTTATTCTCAACTGTTGCTTTAGAACATCATGTGGAAAGTTGTTCTCAAACAAGTTACTAGCTGTCCATGTTTGCTTATCTACTATGTGGTAGTAAGCAACAATATATATCAGCTGATCATAAAAATAATATCACACTTTCCCAGAGCCATCTAGATAAGGGTTATCATCATAAGTGTTGGTCCTAGTAGGATCATGAAACCCAAAAATAATCTTGCCCTCTTGTGGAGCAATGCACTATACATATATGGTGAGAAGATGCATATATTCAATGAAATAATCAATAAGTATAGAAATACATATCTTACCATGCATAGTGAGTGGAATGAAAGTGTGGTCCATGGGTGAGTCCTCCCATGAGAATTTTCTCATAAAAATCTGCAGCACATAAGGATGCTTACTCCCCTTGGAATACTCCCTCAATAGAAACATACTCCCAAGTGACAACACTGTTGGCCTTAGTGATAAGGCTCTTGTCACTGCATGACTCCTATCCTTGACATTCCACATGCCAAATTCATCCACCATCATGTTGCTATGTGGGGAAAGCTTCTTCCTATGTGGAAGCCCCTCATTATCCTTCAATGTTTAAGGGTATCCTCTTTGCACCTTGAATGTGCCATCATTTTTTTCGGAAATACCATGATGAGTATGGAAAAATTTCTTCCCATACTCTCCCAAGAGAAGCCACAACAATAATAATTATTTCTGCCCCCTCGCACCTCCATCATATAATTCATGAAGTGAAAATATGTCGACTGACATGAGAAATGTCATACCAACATAGTGCACCAAAACTCTTTGCTGCCATATGATGCAAGTGTCTTTCCAAGTTTCTTCCACCTACATACCCTTAGAAAAAGGATATGTCATATGATGGCCAAAATCTTTCAAGAGTAGCCAATGCAGCCATTCCTCTTGCTACCCGGTGTCATAAATATGCAAGTGGCTCACCAGCCTCTTGCTCTCTATCCACATCCATTCAATCACTTGTGTATGTCTCCTACCATTCTCCATCTTGGTACTCATCCAATGAAGACCACCATCCTCCCATATCAGATTTTTCTTCTTGTATTTCATGAGATGTTGAAATGCAGCTCCTCGTAGATCTCCTAGAGAAGATCTCAAACCAATGACTAGCTTAAATCCATAAGGATCCAAGTGTGGTGAGGGAAAAACCTCCTCAAGATGTTGAAAAGCCTTGCACTCCATGATATGTTGAAGTGCACCTACAATGAGATCTCTCCATGAGACCTTCGTCTTATCAATGGCCCTCCAAAACCAATAAGGTTCTGGGTTTGCTGCAGGTAGAAGTTTCTCTTTGAGCTATGGAATGCTCATTGAGAAAGGGTCATCTAGAAAGGAGAAAATATTTCTCATTTTAAGATGTCTACCATCTATCACCTTGTCCTCCATTGCTTCATGAAGGAAGCTTCCATTTGAATGCTCCCTTAAGGAATGGGTCCTCTTCTCTTCACTGCTGCTCATGTACAATGTTGTAGGTGATACATGTATTGTCTCAAAGCAAGGTACAATGTTGAAGTCATAATCAATCATTATATATGGAATCATACTCACCCTATCTTCAGAAATTCTACGCTTCAACTCAAGAGGTTGAATGTAATTCATCCCTTCCTTGAATAACTTAAGGTTGCACAGCACAGTGCAGTTTTGTTGCTCTAGATTAGCAGTATGAAATGGTGTATATCTCTCCATAATATTTTCTGAAATGATAAGAGATGGAAACTTAGGCATACCTTGGTGAAATTTTGAAGTATCTTGTATGGCTGTAAGAGTTCCTTCCAATGTGTTGGTTTCCCAAACTGCTAAAGATGAAGGTTTCTCCTCCATGGTTGTAACAATGTTGTATATGCCTCTTCCAATGGTGGTGAGGGAATTTCTTCCTCTTATTCTCTTTATCAAATCTATTGATCACATTTTGAGTGAAATCTGCAAAAGTAGACACTCTTGCACGACCCACATGGTTAAACCACCAAGTTCTTGCTTCACCTTCAAGGTGCAACGCTGCAATTTCTACAACCTCTCTCTCTACCACTAGATGTAGTAGGAAGAATGCCTATAGCTTCATCACCCAAGCCTTTGCTACACATGTGATTGATCCATCAAAAGTGGACAATAGAAATCTATTTCCTCTCATCATCCTGTTGCTGTAGGGCCTCCCTTTTTCTTCCAACTGGATAAACTGAGGAAGAGCTAGAATCTGCTTGAAAGTTGTAGGTTGAGATTTTTATTCTGCAAGGTACCATCTTAGAATTTCAGTTTCCAAGTGTCCTTCATGCCTCTTTTCTTCTCCCATTTGAGAATAGGAAGTGCATGGCCTTTCCTCTTCTTGAAACCCTCTAGGAGTTTCATTGCATCTCTTCTCCTTCATCTGCTTAACCTCCTTGGAGAGGTTATTCCTGGATCTAAAAAGTGATGAGACAAAGCTCATTCTCTCCATCATTTTTATCTTCTTCTTCTCTTTGTCTTCTTATTCTTCTGATAGCATAATGGCTAGAACTCACAGGCCGAGCCAAGATTATGCTATGATACCACTGTAATATCCCAAAATGGGAATGAAGAAATACTAAAACACAAATTGGAGTATAAGTGAGAAATCAACTCATAAAATTTGTGTAGAACAAATTTCCATCATATTATTGTTGCAGCAGCAAATTTATGTCCCATCATATTTTCTCAAAGTGGGGAAATGCAGCAATATGGACCATAAAAATGTTACTTTCAGAAAATTGCGTTATAACAGTGGGAAATAATACTTGGATCCATTAAATTATGTGTTATGGGACTCACATATAGAAGGGGATTTAAAAAAAATCCCTTTTGATGTGTTAAACAGTTCTCCCAGTCTCAATAGGGCTTAAAAACACTGAAATCCAATGACTTAGACTATACAAATTTTTTTGAACCAAAAAAAGTGTGATTATATGAGGGTTTCTAATACAATATGAAGGGTAACCATAGATATGGATTTTATTACTCAAAGAATAGAGAAAATTAGAGATCTAGCCTCTTTTACACATTATGAAGATAACCCGGCAAGGGTTTCTTGAAAGCATGAGTATAAGAGAGTGGATCTATAGATCTAGGTCTGAAATAATGCATTCTAGCTCAAGATCTACATACATAAAGATTAATAATACAATAAATTAAGGAATATCCTTCTTAAATTATTTCTAGGAGAAGGGTTTGCCCTTTCCTTAAGAAACAAGCTCAAAAACAAGGGGCTTAACCCTCTTACTGCAACATTGCAAGAAATGACACATTTATTGCAAGGGAATGCATTATCGGTGATGGGAAGTACATTGGCCACATGCCAAGATTTGAAAATCAGCTCAAATTCCTCCTCACTGATCTCCCAAAGGAAGGAAGGCTTCCTCTTTTGAAAAACAAGCTCCAGAAGTGGTGTTGAGAATTCCCACTGCAACACCCTGCAACACAATGTTATACTGCTGAAGAAATAATGTTGTATCTGAAGGAGGATGCTTGGCCTCAAGCCTAGATGTGGGTAAATTCAATACAAGCTCCCTCAAGAGGCCTCTCAAGAAAGGAGAAGGAATTCCTAAACAGGAATGCCTTATGCTAAGCAGAACATCAATCTCAACTAAACAGTTGGAGAAAGAAGAATAGTGATGCAGACCAAAAATCCAATCTTCAATTCATGTCCTCATATGGATGCCTTGCCCTCCTTTTAAAAAAATGTGAGCCTTCTTTCCTTGGGCCCCATTCATTAGGGTTTCCTCCACCAAGGATTCTTCCTCCTACTTCCACTGTGTTGTCTCTATGGATGATCTCCTCATCTCATATCAACGCTGTTGACTTGGTCAAACTTGACCTTTTCCACATGCATTTGTCCTTGTTCACATATGGGAGTGTAAAATACAACTACTTTTATGATCCCTTTTCACATCATGAGGGATTTTATTCCTATTTTTAGTATGCTTGGGCCTTCTTACCCATTTATTCAACTGCTAGGTGACAAAAGAAAAAATTAATATTCCAATTAGTTGCATGCTAATTTTGGAATATTACAATTTCTTCATAATGGGGGAGGAATGATTCAGGTGGATATTGGTGGCCAACTGCCTATTCCACTTGGGGCCCCACCATTGTCTCTTTCAGTTTTTTAGTTTCAGCACAACTTACTATTTTTAGCAGTTTTTTGGGTCCTGAACTTCTGGAGCCCTTTTGATGCCATAAAAAACGTTTTTTGGGAAACCCAGGAGCAACATGGTTCCATGGACCAATTTATCTCACATAAAAAATTGTATTCCTCGGATAGATATTTCTAACGAGGTATGGTGCACGTAAAAAAGAGATGGTATGCCAAAGTTACAACCCCAGGAAGTTGAAACACCAATTTACCCAAACGTGGCCCATAGTTCTGGTTCTTCATCTCCAAGGGTTAGGGTTTTGGATGTTTAGGGTTTTCCATTGTTTAAAAATAATAAGTAGGCCCTCGAGCCTCATTGTAACACAGTTCATAGGCCTGTAGCCATGACATCTCTTCTCAGAGATAAGCTACCAGCGCTCTAGCTAGTTTATTTCCATTATGTTTGTAAGAAAATTTCAGTTCTTTGATATTAATGAAATGAAGTGTTATTTCTGCTGAATATTTTTATTTATGGTTATATGTGTATTCTGTTGCATTTCGGCATAAATCTAGATCAGTGGTATCAGAGCAGTCTTCTTTTTCTCGATCCTTCTTTGAATGTCCCCAACAAGGTCGGGGCATAAGGAGGTAGGACTCGATTTGGTGGAAAAATTGCAAGATCAACCTCACAAACCTCGATGACCTCCCATGGGGGATGAAAAGAAATATGAGGGAGCATGAGATCCTATCAAAATATTTCTCGATGAGGCCCTCAAAAAATAAAGGAACACGATGATGAATAACTTTGCCCAGATCCTTCAATGACTGCCCACCGAACACACTTTTGCATCCAGCAGCCACTCTGGAGGTGTGACTCCCTTTAAGGTACAACTAAGATTTGACATTACAATATTTGAGGGTCAAATAGATGTGGATTCCGTATATATATGGTTGAATCTATTAGGAGGATATTTCTCGATTCATGACTTTTCCGACCGGGAGAATATTATTTTTTCACTCCTTAACGCTACCCCCCATGTTAAGGACTAGTGGGAAACCTACTATGAGAAAAATGAAAAGACAAAACTCTCACTGTTCTAAGCCATACCCACTTGGAATTCTCTCTGAGACTCCATAAAGTAACAATACTATCTCATGGGGAGCTATGAGGACAAGTACATACAATGGACCATGCTGCGGCAGCAAAGGGATCAAGATGTGCATGAGCTGATGAATCTTTTCCATACCCTATGCACAAAATTGGGTATAATAGATTCGGAGAAACATTTGGTGCTAAAGTATCACATTTTTCTACATAGATAAATTCAGGGGGCAGTATATTTCCTCTAAATCTCCTTGCTTGGTATGACATATTGGTATGCTACCAAGATTGAGCACAAATTCAAACAGAAGAAGTGAGACTTTCGATCTGCGAATCAAAAGCAAGGGAAAGGTGCTCCCAAACCATAGAACAAAAGATAAAGGTAAGGCATGGCATCCCAAGACAACCTTCCAAGGCCAAGAGCAATGAAAAACACTGCAAAACCAAAGAAGGACATAGGAAAGTGGTGTGAGTTACATAAGAGCTCCACTCACAACACAAGTGAGTGTCGAGCCAAGCAGTCACTGGTGGTAGAGATGAGGGCTTGTAAGTCAGATGCATGCTTCAAATTTGAATCAGAACCTGACAAGGGGAATGATAAAGGGAAATATATTACTGATGTGGAGCCCAATTCCACTATTGCGACTGCGAAGATCCAGAAGGAGGAACCGGAAGATCCAGCAGAGGAGGAGTGTCTCTTCCACTCCCAGATGTGGATAAAGGGTTCCTCGCTACAGTTCATTGCTGAAAATGGGAGCTAAAAGAAAATTATTTAAGTATATGACATGAAGCAGTTGGGCTTGCCGACCACAACACACCCACATCCATACACCATCGGGTGGCTTCACCAAGGACGAGATCTCTGCATTAGCTAAGAGTGTCACCTTCACTATAAGATCAAGCCCTTCATGGATGAGGTATTATGTGACATTGCTCCTCTTAATTTTTCTGATGTATTATTAGGCCAACCATAATTGTGGAAGAGACATGATATGTATGAGAACTGGCCTCACACTATTATTTTTACTTTGGGAAATAATTTGTATAGGATACCAGAGGTACCACCGACTGCTGCTATCTCTTTGGTTACTGCAAAACAATGAAGTAATCTAATTTCCCAAAACATAATTTTTTTTCCTGATGATCCACCCCAAGGGAAATAAGAAGACTATGTACACTACCTCTAGAAAGGGCTCCTCTACATGACAAAAATAAATGGACAAGGTTTTGGAGGAGTACAGGGACATCTTCACCTCACCCATAGGGGTTCCTCTGCACTGTCAGGTCAAGCACCCCATTGATCTGACCTCAGGTGCGCCGCTACCGAATGGAAAAATATATCGGTGCTCTGTTATGGAGAAAGATGAAATCAAGAGGTAGATTTAGGAGATTCTATACAAATATCACATCCAACCAAGTTCATCGCCATATGGGAGCCCGATCATGTTGGTACAAAAGAAGGATGGAACTTGGAGACTATGTATTGACTATCGGGTGTTGAACAAGATGACTATCCAGAATAGGTACCCAATCCAACAGATTGATGACCTTCTGGACCAACTCAAAGGGGGGAAATATTTCAGCAAGATCGACTTGAAGTCTGGGTATCACCAGGTACCAATCAAACCCTGCGATGTGTGGAAGACTGCCTTCAAAGCGAAGAAGGGCCTTTTCGAATGGCTGGTCATGCCTTTTGGGTTGACGAATGCCCCCACAACCTTCATGAGGTTTATGGAATACATCTTGCATCCATTCACCAACTCATTTGTAGTGGTGTAATTAGATGACATTCTGATCTTCAGCCAGACTTGGGAAGAGCACCTCCACCACATCTGACAAGTCCTCCAAACACTGCGAAAACAAAAGTTGTGTGCCAATTTGGATAATTGCACTTTTGGCATAACCTAGGTTCAATATTTGGGATACATTATTGATGAAAGGGGGTGCATCTAGATCCAACCAAGATCCAAATAATTTGGGATTGGCTAGCCCCAAGCACTCTAACAGAGCTTCACAGCTTTTTGGGTCTTTCTAATTTCTATTGCATGTTTGTGTTGGGATTCTCTCATATCACTTGGCCCTTGAGTCAAGTCACCAAGGGAGGAGTGAAATCAAAATTATTTTGGTCGTAATCTCAATAGAAGGCATTCGTAGAATTGAAACATCACCTCTATTCTTCCCCAGTGCTCACATTACCATACTTTCAAAAACCATTTTAAATCGAGACAGATTCCTCTGACTATGCTATTGGGGAAGTTCTTACTCAACAAGGGCATCGAGTGGCATATCACAGTGCGACATTGTCTGACATAGTTCAAAATTATCCCACTTATGACAAAGAAATGTATTCCATTATGCATGCTTTTCGACAATGGAAGCATTACATTTTGGGGAAGAAAACAATCATCCACACAGACAACCGACCCATCCAGTTCATACAGGCACAAGGGAAGTTGCAAAGCGATCTCCATTAGAAGTATTCCACATATCTGCAATAGTTTCATTTGAACATCAAGTACAAGAAGGGTAGCACCAATAATGTTGCAGACTGCCTCAGCTGACCACTGATCATGGCACTAACCAACGTTCTCAAATCTTGTGGACACGAGACTTATTATTGGCCGCTTCTCTACAAGAGCGATCCAGAATTTTCCCACACATACAAGGCTCTCTTAGGGGGTACGCAAGTTCCAAAATTTCACCTCCAAGATGCACTGTTATGTCACCTGGGACACCTTTTTTTTCCTTCATGCAAGCTTGCCAAGATGATATGGGAAGCACACTACAGTTGAATTGTTGGGAATTTTGAGGTCAAGAAAATAGTGGCAGTACTGTAGAAGTATTTCTATTGGCCGAACCTTCGATAGGATGTCAGGAAGTACATCAGATCCTACACAGCTTGCACCATTTCCAAACTGACCATCAAGAAGCAAGGCATCTATATTATTCTACCCACCCCTAGTTGATCTTGGGAATCCATCTCCATGTATTACATGTCGGACCTTCCTTCTACTAAGCATGGAAACATCAAATTATCGAAGATGGCCATTATGGCGGCCTGTAAGAAGAATATCACAGCAGAAACCACTGCTAAAATTTTCTTTGAATGAGTGTGGGTGCACTTTGGGATCCCACAGTCTATCATATCATACTGGGATATCAGGTTCCTCAACACATTTTCGTCTAGCGTCTGGTCAATACTGGATGCCAAGCTCACTAAGTCCACATCTTTCTATCCCAAAACTAATGGCCAGACAGAGGTCGTCAACAGGATTATTGTACACATTTTGCGCATGTAAAATTCAAAGAATCCACATACATGGGATGAGAGCCTCCCATATCTACAACACAGTTATAACTGGGATCTCCACATATCAACTGGCCATAGCCCCTTTCAGGTGGGCTTGGGATTCTAGCCACTATGTCCCATTAACGTAGCCATGCCATTTGCGGCTACTCAGGCCGATTTGGCTCATGTGTAGTCTAAAGTTGTTAAAGCGAACAGCTTCATCGAGCATATTCAAAACATCCACCAACATGTTCATGACATATTGGATAGTGCCAATGCTAAGTACAAGAAACGACATGATCAACATATTGTTCCACACTACTTCAAGGTGGGCGAAAAAGTGTGGCTACATTTGAAAAAGGAGCAGCTCATTGGACCCCATCAAAAGCTTCACGCACTCCGATATGGGCCGTACACCATCACCAATGTTGTATGGAACAATTCCTTCATGCTTATTATTCCAACATTCCTTGGTATGAATATCAATGTGGACCGCCTTCGTCCCTACTTCCCACCTCTACTGGACACCTATGAAATTGCATAACAACTCACACCAACAAAGTTAAACCCAGACTACATGGAATAAGCCACCAAATACTATATCATGGACAAGAAAATCAAGAACACTCACCAATAGAGGATCCAAATTTATCGGTTGTCAAAGCTGGCAAACTCCTGCACCAAGGAAAATGGTTCACTAGGGACCAAGTTCACCATAAGTTTCCTCATCTCATGGAGGAACCCAAAGCAATGGGGACCATTACTTCCTAAGGGGGGAGGAATGATCCAAATGGATATTGGTGGCCACCTACCTATTCCACTTGGGGCCCCACTATTTTCTCTTTCAGGTTTTTGGTTTCGGCACAACTTACTATTTTTAGCTGTTTTTTGGGTCTTGAACTTCCAGAGCCGTTTTGAGGCACTAAACAACTTTTTTTTGGGAAAAATAAGAGAAAGATGGGTCTATTGACCGATTTTTCTAACAAATTTTTTTTATTCCTTGGATGCATATTTATAACGAGGTATGGTGCACGTCAAACTAAGATCGTATGCCAAAGTTACATCCCCGGGAAGTTGAAACACCAATTTACCCAAACGGGGCCCATAGTTTTGCTACTTCATCTCCTAGGGTTAGTTTTTTGAATATTTAGGGTTTTCCATTGTTTCCAAATAATAAATAGGCCCTTGCGCCTTATTGTAACATATTTCAGAGGTATGTAGCTGCCACATCGTTTCTCAGAGATAAGCTACCATCACCCTAGCTAGTTTATTTCCATTATTTCTGTAAGAAAATTTCAGTTCTTTGATATTAATGAAATTAAGCGTTATTTCTGCTTCATATTTGTATTTATGGTTATATGTGTATTATTTTGTGTTCCTGCATAAATCTGGATCAAAATCCCATCCATATAAAATGTCTTAATTTTTGCAACTTTGACTGTGACTGTAAGTACTGCAATGGCTGATGGTCGGTATGGATAATGGCCTCTTTCGCCATCAAATAGTGCTTCCATTTCTTTATACTCCGTACCAATGCCTATAAATATTTTTCATTGGTGGGATAGTTAGTCACAACTCCATTAAAAATTTTAGAATGAAACGAAATAGCCTAACCATGCTTCATGATAACTTCTCCCATAGAATAATCACATGCATATGTTTGGATCTCAAATGACTGTCTAAGATTTGGAAGAGCCAATAACGGTGCTGAACTTATCTTTTGTGTTGAAGAATCAAATTAATTTTTATGCATATATCCCCTATGGAATACTTTCTTGACACTTTTCGATGCATGTAATGGAGTTGCAATGGAAGAAAAATTAGCAATGAATTTCCTCCAATATTATGCTGCTCCAAGAAAGATTCTTACCTCTGTAACTGTATTGGGCTTCAGCCAATTCAGAATGACCTCTGCTTTGGAAGGTTCTATATTCAACTCACCTTCTCCAATAATGTTTACCAAATACACTAAATAAGTCTTTCCAAACTGACACTTCGACATCTTTAAAAATAATTTCTCTTTTTTCAAGACATTAAGTACCTTGTTCACATGCATAACATGTTCATCTGTTGATTTGATGAATATAAGTATGTCATATAAGTAAACAAAGATGATTAAATGTATAAATGGTATTAACATCATTCATGACTCTCATGAAAGTATCTAGAGCATTTTTTAGATTGAATGGCATAACTAGCCACTCAAACAATCCTTGTCTAGTTTTAAAAGTAGTTTTACAAATGTCTTCCTCAACAATTCTAACTTGATGATAATCACTTCGTATGTCTAAATTAGTGAAATACATTTCATACTTTAAATAATCTAGCAAATCATTAATGTGTGGGAGTGGGTAGCGATTCTTTATTGTGATTTTATTTAGTGCACAAAAATCTATGCACATGTGCCAAGTCCCGTCCTTCTTTGGTACCAAAACAATTTGTGAACCACATGGTGAAGTATATGGGCATATAATACCCTTGTTCAACAATTCTTGAAATTTCTTCTTGATTTCCAAAATCTCTGTTATCACAATAAATCGGACAAGAAAATATGACATTATTAAATGTCGAGCAGAAGGATTTACAGGGATGAGACACATTAAAGGATCTAAATTTTTTTAAAAATCCCTAAGCTTCGGAAGAAAAATCAAATTGCGCACCAAGTACTTAAGAAAAATGCTCCTTTGTTCACATTTTTCTTTGATAAGCATGCCTTTGCATGAATTTCCCTTGAAAATCCATGCGATCCTGGGAGTGGCAGAAGTCACTTTCCAGGACCACAAGGTGCACACCAAGAAAATGCTCCCACACTTGAGGCCACCCAAGGACAACCGCCTAAGCCTCATTGGGACCTCAAGGGACCACACAAAAGAATTAATTGGCACAAATGGAATCAAAACCCTCTCTTGGGTCACCATCCATCAATGTACCAAGAGACAGAAGGAGAATTTGAATTCATATATAAAAGTCTACCAAGAGATGAACAAAGGGAGAGCACATTGTTATGCTAGCAAAAATTGCTTCGAAGAAATCCAACAGTGTGCAATCTATAGCAAAAGTAGAGAAGGGATTCGGTTGTTGGCCATCCAACAACTTCAATCCTTTGGAATAGAGAGAGAGACCTTGCGCCAAGCAGTTAGAAGGTAAAAACATCCTTGCATCGGGTCTTAGACCTCCATAGTTATAAGGGCCCCTTGGAAAGTGTGTAAACGTAGTATCTTTCTTCCTAAAAACAAGCAACAAGAGGGGAAATTGATGCCACCATTAGTATTATTTTTGTGTTTGACTCTTTATGAGATTTCATGTTTATGTTTAGTTTAGTCTTATTTTGTCTCTTCATATGCATACTATATCATTAATTAGTGTGTTTAATGTTTTATAGCATGCTCACTAACCTGCTAACTCTTTTGTTTATCTACCTTTGACCAAATCTTAGAGGCAACAACCACTTCTCTAAATCAATTTTGGATTGGTACACTTGTGCACAAAACCACTAGCACAGGATTGGCAACTCCACTAGCTTTACTTTTTTAGTTAATGTGGTTACACTTTTTGTAGGGACCTTTTATCTTCTCTTGAGTGTTTCTTGGACAAATCCCCTTATTTTCTTCTCTGCTCATTCACCCTCAGTGAAAGTCTGAAGTTCAGAAGCTCTAGAAAATTTTTTTGTAGGAAATTTGCATGCATGTCACTCAGATAGACACACCCTATTGCGCGTGTTCAACACCAACCTGCGCAAAAAATTTTGAACCTCTGTGAGACATTGTGCGCGGAAACCAGAGGCATAAAATCTTTGCTATTATCCTCAATTTCTCATTTGTAAAGTGACTGGCAGCCCAAAGAAAAAATTCCAGCACTGTGTGAGGTGTCCCACGACTATTTGAAACTCACCATTGGCTGCATTTAGTATTGCTAGTTTCTAGTTTTAAAATTTCAAAGTTTATATTCATAGAAAACCACATAGTTTAAGTAGGGGGGAATTTACTTGCAATCTAAAATAACTTATTTTTGTGAAACTAGATGCCAAAAACATAGATAATTAGTTGGATTAAGTGGACCTAATCCACATATGCTTAGCTAGTTTTCATTTTTCCTAGTTTAAGGTCATTAATTTTAGTTTTATTTTTAGCACTAGGAGTTGGGACCAAGAATTAATTATATTAAGAGAAGCAATAATATTTGCATCCTTTGCACCTTTTGGTGACCCAAGCATATGAAAGCTCTATTATGATAATTTTCCATCTCCATTTATTTGATCACTTAGATTAAATAGGAAATCTTGTAAGTGGCCCACTATCCGCACACAGTTTTCTTATGGCAAGGAAAAACCAAAAATAGATTAATAGGGGATGTGTAAAGGATCACCGCATATCCTCATGTTAAAACTGTGTGATTTTTTATCTTTTTCTCACACACTTCCACACCATAAGTGAAGTAAGGGCACCTTAAAACTAACTTAAATAAACTCATTAACTCTCCCCACAAGGGCCACAAGAGAAATTATAGTTTAGGTTAAGACAAAGGGGGTAGGCAACCAATAAGCTGCCTTGGTCAGTTTACATCTTGAAACATAGAAGTTCACTTTTTAGGGAACTTTAAAACCTGTTTATCCTCCCATGGAAAATAAAACCCGAGAGCCATAGAGACCCGATTTAGAGGGGGTTAAGCTTAGGCCCAGTGTGTGCGGTACTATTTGGGGCTACCTGACCTGTCTAATTCTCGGTACTAGTAGATGATTTACCAAGAATATCAAGACTCGAATGCTCATGTGGGTCAACAGTACTTAGTGGCAAAATTTAGGGCATCATTCCCTATAGGTGATGGTGAAGGAAACACTAGATCCTCTACCCATTACCTTGGTTGATTCTTCAGTTGCTATAAGGCGTCACCAGTTCTTTCAGGACGTTAGCCCCAATACCCACCAGAAGATATCGTCGCAAGGCCTAATTACAATTAAGAGTGTGAGGAAATTTAGGTCTCTATGATTTTGAGTATTACATCAAAAAACAACCAAAACCACTTTTTGATTGCTTGATCACATAGAAATAGTTTAAAGGAGAATTAAATTTTGTTTTCGATTTTTTTTTTTTGTATATGGTCACCATTTTTTATTTTATACTTCACCTCTAATAGAACTTAGTATTTCCTCCAAAACCATACCTATTTGACACCATAACAGACCCAAAAGGACCTTGTCAACCAAGAGGTCTTTTGGACCTCCCCCCATTAATAGGAGGGGTTCTAGGTCTTTCACAATTTAGGCATCAAAGACAAAACACTGCCACCCTTATTGGTTGATCCTTTATTGAGGCATATTTAGTTGGGAACCCTCGAGGGTCACCCAATTCCGCGCCAGTGGAAACCCCCATAGGGTCACCACATACTACTCCTCCCACAACCCGTAGGGTGTAGAGGAGCGCTACCCATTCAAGAAGCCAAGTGAACACATAGCAGAGTATGTCACAAACAAACCCTATATCTAACCAGAACATTGTGTCTTTATAGTGTGTAATGTCTCTCAACCCACAGTCACCATTATTAGCATCGTTTAACTTATCCAATCTAACCAAGTTGATGAACGACCCTATTATACACAACCCAACATGGCCCCCCATGCCCACGAAGCTCCCTTCGGACATTCCAAAGTTTGAAGGGAAGCAAGCACAAGACTTGGGAAATCATAGAATGACTTTCTACCTGTAGTGTTCATTGAACAACATCATTGATGATACTATTCGACTAGGACTATTTCAACGTACCCTAATAGGACTAGCTACGAAATGGTATGTGGAGCAACCTTCTGCTACACATGGAACCTTTAGTGCCCTCACTACTACATTCCTAACATATTTTCAGTTACCCATCCACCATGATTCCGGGATGGAATTACTGACACACTTTAGGCAAACACCATCCGTCCATACCTCAGACCATCTCCACGAATGGTTGTGACTTCGTAGTTTATGCAAATCCAAACTAGACGATCAAGTTCTGCTGGAGATATTCCTAAAAAACTCTCACTACAGAGATTTCAAAAGATGTAACAAATCAAAAACCTACATCTGAAGAGGACACAATCAATAAATGCCAGTAGTTCGAGATTATTTACATGTACTCAATATACATTTACAACATCCTACCTAATGCCCCGTTCCTAGAAACTTATAAAGAATTGTGAGGCACGTCGAAATCTGTAGATGGTTTGATTGGGTCACTAACCCAAAATCACCTAGGCAACAATAATCAATACCTCGATTACATTTATGATTCTAACCAAAACATCCTGCAACCTAGCTACCAAAGTCATCATGCACCTTTACATAATATGACCAATAGGGCACAATCTTACCACCATCAGCAATGAGGTCCATATCCTCCAGCTCAGGGGACCTAATACATAGATAGAAATGCTGACAGAAGAGCTCCCCCTAGAAGCCATTCACAAACCAAGGACAAGGACCCCAATATTCATAGTCCCCAACACAAAACCCACCCATGCAAAATAATGCATAGGTGAAATTTGTGCAACCTTCCCAAGAAAAACCACGCCAATCATATAATCAGGAGAATCCTAGCTATCCTCCTAATGCGACAAGGAAAAAATAAAAAAACAAATGAAAGGGAAATCCTGCACAAGGTGGAAAAAATCAACAATGCCCTTTGCTATCTCAAGTTGGAGGCAACTCCAACTGAAATCAAAACCAGGAGCCAAATAACTCCAAAGGGCAGAAGAAGAGGGAAAATATTTGTACCAAAAACTCTTGTGCAATCTGGGGTGAATACGACCATTACACTCACCACTGTCCCGATCTCTCTGAGCTGAAGAAGCTTCAAGGTAACCATGGAAAAGGGGGATCCTCACAACAAATAATCATCATGCAGGAGCCTTTCCCCCACCAAGGGACAACTAGCACCCAATAGCAGCAAACAAATTTTGATGATTCTAGAAAAAACAACAATGAAATCTACATGACTGGCGAAGAAATATTTTTTCAGACACAGAACTGTAATTACGATACCCCACCAGACACCAATTTATTAGGGGCTAGCATGAGTGCACCAATAACACCATTGACCATATCAAAGACACCTATTTAACCTTTGCCAAATATGGCTAAGGGACCAGCTAGGTGAGCTAGAAACCATTCCAAAGTGGCCCATAACTATAGCATTGTGGATAATTTAGCCCAATATTCCACCGTCATGTCAACTTTGGAGGTATTAAAATCATTCCCAAAGCGAAGGAAAACCTTACTTTTTGGATTAGGCGCATTTGACCCTGTTGATTCATGCCTAACGGATTTCGATTTAGATAAAGCCATCCCTAGGATTCTTTCGATGGTCACCTTGTAGATGCCGATGTCAGTTCAAAACATCACCATTCACTAATGTATCATTGACAAGGGTGCATCCACATGCATCATGTCAAAAAGCATCTGGCAGAAGTAAGTTCTCCCGAACTAAAGCTATCAGACATCACACTCAGTGCATATGATAGGTACCCACCAGCTCTCGTTCATCTCTACCAAGATGTCCTAGTCTTCTTAGCTAGAAAGATGGTCCTTATAGACATTTAAGTCTTGGATGCTCAACTGGATTACAATATACTCCATGTCTAGAGTTATATGTATTCCATGTCAGCCATAACCTCCTCCGTCTTCTGAACCATGATGTTCCCCCATGAGGATCACATCATTACTGTTGACCAATTGACATACCATGACATGCAATCCATAACAAATAATAATGTCATCCTACCCTATGTAGAGACATCTACCAAGACGCTTACATGGTACCAAGAATATGGCCCCAGCAAGTTCAAACCGTCATCCATCCCTGGGTAATTTCTATGAAATTCCCTTGTTATAGTAGAATCATCATCTGATATCATAGAGGATTTAGTATTCATGATTTCCACATCAAGCATTGAAGCTAGCCAGGAGATGGAGACGAGTAGTAATGATACTGAATCCTCGGCCATGACAACCTCTCTAGCCTACATTGACTCCCAAACTAATTTCCTCTATCCCCCAACTGGTTTTATGTCACAACACATATTGGCCACTGTCGTGTTACCAAACTTATCATTTTCAATTCCAGTTTGGTACTTGATCCCACCTACCATGATAGGAGCCACGCGCATCACCTCTACAAGGTTAATCCCCTTCAGTCCTGAGGAAGCCCCATATGTTAAGGATATTATCGCAAACATCCCTTTGAAGGAAATTCCCATCACAAAACTAATGGTTACGACCAGAAACACCGGTAAAAGAAGGAAGAAGGTAGAGAACCCCACCATGCAATGAGAATTACAACCTTGTGCCATATGCGACATAGTATACCACCCTACCCACATCTACCTAGAGCTGGATGAGTTAAAACTGCTCCTTAGCTTTGCGGTAAATATCGTGGCAAAAAGTTCCCATAAAAAGGAACCAACCACCAAAAATCAAGGCAAGGCATTGCATACCAATCACGCATGCGCTATCTTTATCCATTATGGGCACTGCACCCATCATTTCCCCAAAATTCTGTGATACAGGGACACCTTACGCACCATTGAGAAATCATATCAAGAGGACCCCTCCATCTAGTCAACTAGATATGATCCTCACATCATTTTATACCTGCAAGAGGCACGACAGTCACCAGAAAGACTCCTAGCCATTCCCCCTCCCCCTATCAAGCGTTGTGCACTCTGTAACGAACACGATCATTTCATCACTGAGTTTCCAACCCTATAATTGTTTTAGATATGGTATCTGATCCACATAGTATACCACATTGACCTTCTAGCTAATCAGTATTCATGTCAGATATGCACTGGAAATCACTCATTGAGTCATTGTCAATATATCCCTAAATTTCGTGTAGCACTAACTAGTTTCTACACAACCATAGTATGCCTCTCCCTAGAAGACGACTCTAACATGGAATCCATGGATAGCTCGATGACTCGAGGATGTGATTTGTAGATCCATCCTCTTCTTGTCAGCTGAAAAGTGGCCTGTCGGGGAACCCTTAGTCACCCCCAACTGCCCTCCACAGAGAAGAGAAATATGTGCATTATGTAACACGTGCAATCATGTGGTTGCGACTTGCCCTAACTTAGAAGCGCTACGTTGCTAGTACCCAGTCACGTCATCAAACAAATAGGATGAGAAACCCCATGTAAGGATGTTTTTCCTAGTGTGTTAGGGAAACCACCATGAATAGCGTTGTATGTACATCTCACAAGTGTGCCCTCTAATTTAAATGATACATATATTAGAGACAAAACACGAGGATCTCATCAATCCAAAACCAAATAACCACGATGGAAGGAAGATCACCCACAATCAGCCTACTCCATACCCATTACGGCATATTGGGCGAGTTAGGAAGGTGTGCCAACCAAGCACAACCCATGTTCATCCTAGGACAATATGGGGGTTGTGCGACATAATTGGCCACTGGGTCAATCAGTGCAAAGAACTGAAGCACCTCACAAACATTTTTCGCATAGTCTCTTCCCTCCCGCAAAGACATCTCTCTAACCAAGAGAAGATCACACACTACTATTGCTAGATTTTCTCACAATTTCATCATATAATAAAATGTGATCATCTCCCAAATATTAGAGCAACAAGAGCGGCGCTAAGTCTATACTACCCAAGAGATTTAGACATACCCAAGTCAAAAACTTGGAAATGGCAGCAAAGGACCCTCTCTTCTACGACTAATCCCTTCTGTGTCCACTTCTGGGACAAAGAGTAGTGTTGATTCCCACACAATATACTTAGTTGGAACAGTGGTACTATGCACCATTTGCACCAGCTATAACCACGAACCAGAGGCATGCCCACTAATGCAGGAAACATTCAGGCACCTTTGTACTAGGCACAACTTCCAACTCTCGGAAAGTGCCCAGCCTAACGAGGAATCTAGACTTGCATTCACACAAGTTCCCATGATGGAAATTAATCCCCCACCAAACATTGATGACAAGATACAAAATATACAATTTATATCATTATGTATTGGAACCATGACTCGGGCTATCTACTCATCTATCGTAGGTGTCGAGTCAGCTGCAACTACGAGAGTAGTTGTACCAAAGATAGTGCAAACCCAATTGGTATGCACTCTGTCAACCGGCTCTGGTTCTATTGGGTGATTGTTTTGTGCATTTTTCCTACACTTATCTTCCTTATTTTTCTTTATAACTATAACCAATGACATTATATTTTACCCCTTTTTCTACCTTTTTACCCTAGCTAGTGTTGTTTAACCTTGCTTACATTTCCAATTCACCAATTATTATGACCTATTATACCCCTTTTATGCCTAATTGATTGTGAATGTTTGGAAAATTTTGATGGTGTTTGTGTTGTCCTTTCATATGTCATTTATAGCACCAAAGATCTCGGACACAAAATTCATAGGAGCAATTTGGATAGTGCTGTTACAACAAAGCAATGTTGTTACACCTTGTTATTACATACCCGCTAGCAACTACTGTTACACTCGATTATTACAGTTTCATTGGAAAACTATTGATTCAGTGTATGGTTGACTGCTCTTGTCTCTATTACTGCTGATCTATCCTTTGGCGGTTGCACTACAGCTGTGTTTTGTTATGATAGCTGTAGGATTTGTTAACATTGTATTTTTGGGATAATAGCCTAAGGGCAGTTCCGATTGTAATATTTTAATTTCTAATTAGAAACTTATTCGGGAGTGGTTATAACTATATGAGTTCTGTTTCGATCAACATGAGAATCGTAAGATTCTCATGACCGATATATTCCTATATTTTCTAATGTAACCACTATATATCTCGAGGCCCTAGAGGTCGAGAGCTTAGCGAAGAACAACGTTATTTTACCTCTGTAATTGTGTTCAGATTAATACAAATCATATTTTTATTGTTGTTACATGTGTAATTCCATTTAGTTTCAGTTAAATTTCCTTCTCTACCCGCGCCCTGCTAGGGAGGAAGGGCCCTCCTTCTTAGCAGGGATTGCAGTGATTACAATAGTTGTGGGTATGTAATTATATTTTAGTTTATGCATCATTAGAGAGTTGTTTTTGTTGTTCAACTGAGAATATATCTGATTCAATTTCTATATTTTTTATGCTATTACATCATATGTTAATAAAGATACTAGCTGGGTACTTATTATGTGGCAAGCTAAACAGATCAATTGAAGTGTGATTTAAATCTTGTGGATTCTTTTATTTCTGCATGAGTGATTTATTTCCAGCATTTTACTTCAGCAACGATTTATTTTATTTGAGATTACTTATTGTTGGTATATTGACACAGACAGTGATACTATCATTGGAATAAATAGATGTCCCTAGATTGATAATTAAATGTGTGTTGTTCAGTCATTTATTAAATGATTTATATAGTCTAATAGGTTTCACCACATCGACGATGGTGTTAGCCATCAGTAAATTTTTGTCATAGCAAATGATAGCTAAAATAGGTCTTGAGCCTTCAAGAGATTATTTTCATAGAAAAATTCTCATTCTTGAAGCCTTCTAGGGCTTTCCAACTTAAGAGTAATCTTCACTGCTATTTCATTCAAAAAATCCACCAAGTAACCCTGATGATATCAAAGGAGACTATTTTCAACTATTTTCTCCATCTTTTCACCTTCATAATTTCCTCCAAAACCCCCCATATCAATCATTTTTCCCTTTTATTTATCCTCCATTTCCCTATGAAAATCCCTTTTTTCCTTCTTATTTACCCTTCATTTCCCTAAAAAACCTTCTAAAAAACCATTTTTAACCATAAAAACCCCTTTTTTATGGTTTGAATTGCCCTATTTTTCCTATCGGAACCTTTTTTAGGCTTAAAAAACCCCTCTTTGGCCTAAGAATGTCCCCTTTTTATACACAAGTTTTAGGCCCTTGAGGGCTTAAATCTTCTGCTCCTTTTCCTTCATATGACCCAATGCCTACGACCAGGTTCTAGCCTTCATCGCTCATCGCGTCATCATATCACAATTTTCTCGTTCCCATTCACCTCTTCCCCGCCCATGCGATTCCCCTTTGGCTTAGCCCCCAGCTCTTTCTCTGTCATATGACCCATCGTCCATAATCTAGCGATGTATCCTTAGCCGCTAGTCCCTTTTCCTCGACTCCTAGTCCCTTTTTCTCCATAGAACCACACCTCCCCTTTTCCTCTAGCCTCCTCCCTTTATTCATATTTTATTATTTACTTCCCTCGCCTTACCATTCCTCGAAACTATCCTGACCGTAGATCGTTTTGATCCGATGGTCATCAGTCTCTCCTCTCATCCACCGACCACCTGACATCCATCCTCGTGCATCTGCACAAACGAATTTTGACCATAGATCAAAGGCCTCAAGCCTTGATCTAATGGCTTCCATGCTTCCTCATTCCATTCCATCTCCTAGCTATTCTTGCACTACCAAACAAAAGAGCTGACGCCAGCATTATGGCCCACCTCCCACTACTTTTCTGCTCATACAATCGCTGCTCGACACCTATCCTCCACTCCCCTATCCACCAATCAAATTCAAGTTTTCACGCTCCCTCTCTTCCATCGATCTGCATCCCCACAGATCGGACGGCTGATGCACTCCTGTTGGCAATATGATGCTGAGTGTTTTCCTTGATGGCAACCCACTTGATGAAGATGATGGAAACCTACTTGATGAAGTTGTCCCTGATGGAATATGTATTGATGAACTTGTTAAATGATGTAAATCTGATGTATATACAATGAGTACAGAAGGTAATGATGGAAGGAATGTCAGTATGTGCTAGAACATGATGAAAAGAGTATGTCTCAAGGCATACGCGGATTTGTCTAGACAAAGTAGCGTATGCACGCGGGAAATAACGTACCAAGTAGCGTATGGGCAAAAGCGCTCTAAATATGTAAAACCAAGGGTAACCACCATGGTATTGACCCATTGTATTGAGTAATGATTCATCTATGTGACCCTGTCCAGGAATACCATCGAAAGTAATGTGGTTTTGGCTCATGGTATTGATAAAGGGTAAACCTATATAAGGAGAAGAAATTCATTGTGCAAATGTGTGCAAGAAGTCTGAGCTTGAATGAATACTTCTCTCTGCAGCATATCTGAATGGAAAGGGTTACAGTTGAATGAAAGATCTGAATGTATGATGCACCAATGAAGAAATGATGAAGAAGGAAATCTAGATCTAGAATGTATTTGTATCTGCTAGATCTGTTTATGGAATGATTAGATCTGAGATGAGGTGAACATCTGTCTGAAGTAAAGGGTAAAATCTGAGTGATGTATCTGTTCTGAAGAATTGCAATGACCTAAATGTCTGAAGAACTATACGCTAGTTCGCCGCAGAGTAAGCGCGTATATACGCGGGTTTGCTGAAGAGAAAGCGCGTATGGGAAGTAAAATTAGCTCTGTAATATGTACAGAAGTATACACGGGTTTGTACGGTCGAAGGTGCGTATATACGCAGGATCAGTGAAAGGAAAGCGCGTATGAAGATTAGGGTTTGTTGAAGTATGAAGTATCAAATGTCTGATCTGTTCTGCTGTGTTACTGCTATCTGTTGATGATGTATGATTGAGCTCAAATGTATGGAGTGGGTCCAGTCTGAAAATATGATGAAACATGGCCTGCAAGTTGTGTTCTAAAGGAAGCTTTGGATCTAGTGTGAAAATTGATGAAACATGGTCCATGGTGGTGCTGAGGGTTGTAGCCTTCAGTCAGGGGGTTGTAGCTCCCTTCCAGGTGAGGCTGGTAAACGAGATCAGGGGGTCGTAGCTCCCTTCCAGGAGAGGCTGGTAAACGAGAGCAGGGGGTCGTAGCTCCCTTCCAGGAGAGGCTGGTAAACTAGCGCAGGTGGGTGCCTGCATGCTGGTAGGAGGCTGCGCTAGCACATATGTTGTAAGATGTTTTCTCTATAATAAAATATTGAAGGCTGAGACAACGGCAGCGGTGGTTTTCTCCCGACTTGGGCTTCCACCTAAAATCCTGGTTTTCATGTGTGTTGCTTATGTGTGATGATTTATTCTGTTCTTACTGCACATGTTTACAGTTTATTGAACAACTAATGAATGAATGATGGAATGATATAAGTGAAGAATTAATGGCATAAGAAGATCTCTGTGTATACGCGAGTTTTATGAAGGATATCTACGTGTATATGCTAGTTAGCTTCAGCAAAGTAGCATATGGGTTTTAGTGAATGGAAAAGTAAAAAGTTTTGAGTATGCCCTAAATACTGATTCACCCCCCCTTATCAGTATTTTTCCCAACAACTCCGACCACTGAAATCTCCTAATGCATAACTTGAATTCAAAATAAGTGGTTTTTGGAGGAGACTTGTCGCGTGATAAATGATATCGCGTTCGTTTCATGATAAACCGCTTACCACTGTTTACGAGCACGAAAACCATTCACGGTTTTCACAAAACCACTAATCCACAGTTTCATGCCAAATTCAGTTTTAAACCCTATTTTCGCGTGTTTTGTCCATAAAACCTCCCCCTACATGCATTTCCTCCTCCTCATTGCTTCTTTCACCCTACGCCAGCCTCCAAAGTAGTTTAGCCAAATGCCATAGGGTTTTATAACGTTTTCATTTGTTTTATGTAGGATTTGATGTTAGTTCTTAGGGTGAAAACCCTTCCCACAGTTCATAAAGAAATATGGCCAGAAGGTGATTACCTTCGTGGTCCAAATAGAGGCAAAATCATGCAAAAGGTGATTTTCCAGGGTTCATTTCATGTTTTGATTGGTGCTTTATTAGAATTGGTCATATAATCAAACCCTCCCGCATCGATGAAAGCCATTTGTAGACTAACCAAGGAAACAGAAGAAGAACAGTGAAAACATTGATTAAAGAAAAAGGATTACGCAAAAATTTGAAGGTTAAAGGCTTATTCCATAGTTTAGGGATAAAATACAGAGTCAAAGACAAATTAATTAAAGGTTAATACAGTAAGTAGAAAGGACAAAAATCCTGAAGATGATAAGAAGGCCTTAAAGCACAATCAAAGGCCTAATGCAGTGTTTAACAGATCATGACAGATCAACAAAAAAATCCTCCAAATGCCACATCAGTGAGGCAATTAATACTCAAAAATGCCACCTACAAGTTCATTTTTCCTCAGAATACAAATTGAATGCATAGTCAGAGATATTTTCCAAAGATAGCTCAGAAGTAATTGACAATCTACCAAAAGCTTCTAAAGACAACAAAAGTGACTAAAGTAGATAAAATTTAATATGAAATTAATTAAAACAAAGTTAAACATATGAAATCTTCTCCATAAGGCCTCCCAAAGGCCGAGAAGCATTTAATCTATATTAATTGAACAATTACACCTTCCTTTCACTCCACCTCCTTAAAATTACCTATATATATCATATGAGGAGTCTAGTATTATTGTTGGTTGAATACTCATTGAATGCTAATAGCTATTGAGGCTGTTGAAGCTTTGTTTTGTAATTGAAGAAAGATAGGCTGAGAAGAGAAGTTTGAAACTGTAAAAGACCCGCTGGACTTGAATATTGTAACTAGTTTGAACATCAAATATATAAGCTGATTTATGGGATCCTGCTCTATGTCAATGGTGATGCTTTTTCTTACTGTAATTATCATTCTTCTCATGTTTTCCATACTGTCCACTTTATCTGATAAAGAACAACAAATATAGATTAGGATTTACTGTAAAGTACCCTAAATCTCACTGATAAGCTTTATCTTTATGTTTTTCTCTAAATGTGTGTTTGGGAATGATTTCAATAGAGTGTAACCAGTCAAGGAATGTAGGTGAGCCCATGTATTACTAAGTAAAACTTGAGATTTTGTTCTTGAATGTTCTTGAAAATTTTGATAATTAAAGTTGAATTATAGAAGTCTATGGTTAGCCCTGTCCTCTAGTTTTTCTCCAACAGTTGCTTTGAAAAGATCCCTTAAGAGCATGTCAAAAGCAGGATAGGTTAAAAGTCCTTACTTGATCTTAGGCTACTTTTTATATTCATCTTGAATGTTTTCCTTAGGAATATGTTGAAATAAGGCTAGGTTAAAATTCCTTAATTTATCTTAAGCTATCATTTTTTTATCTTAAATGTTTTCTTTTGAGAATATGCTGAATGCAGGCTAGATTAAAAGTTCTTACTTGATCTTAGGGTATTCTTCGTTTTCCTTTGAGTATGTTGAAAGTAGGCTAGGTTAAAAGTCCTTACTTGATCTTAAGCTACCCTTTGTTTTCATTATATGTTTTTTTCTTTCACCACAATTCTTAATGTCCCACATCAAAAATCAACTTAAAGAGATCATTTGATATAGATGACTTGCCCCATAGACCTAACTTGAAACTTGTTTTGCAATTAAACCATTTTGTAATTCCATAGCCCAATGGATTGATATTGTTTTTTACCTATCCTATCAGCTGAACCATTATTTCAACCTACTTACACCTTTACCCCTCAAAATACTTCCTTAAATTTGATGATATTCATCCCAACCAAAAACAAACAAAACCCTTGTGCTTTATAACTAGCCTAATATCATATCATAAGCCTTAAAGATAATATCTTTGAAAACAATTATATAGAGAGATCCCTCTCTGAATCTAGGAGGTTTAGATCCTAGGATTCCAAAGTGGTTTTGATGTAGGATCGACAGCGTTTGTTCTTTCCAATCTTGCAAACTACAGAGGCCTAATAGATGGAATCCTTTTTGTGTCTATCGACTAGTTCCATTCAAATGGAACCTCTTCCCCACAACCTTACGCAGATTAAATCCCCCTTAGAATCCCTATTTCATTTAGATGAGGACATCCTTGAGGCCATGACAGAGCCATATTAACCATGGGATGAAATGCATCATCGCTCGTTTTTTCTCCCTAGAAAAACGTTCAGTCCCGACGAGACAGGGGAACAAGATATTTCTGCAATTGAATCAAAATATTTCCTCCCATCAGGGAAATTTGATTGGTTCAATAACCCCATCTTGGTGCCCAATGCATTCAAGGAGGGAAACTTGTCAAGCATTTCACCTACCATCAAGGTGAATATATCTCGAAATATTGGAAAGGTCGAAGAAATATTAGTAGGGGCAACATGTTCACTAGAAGAGATAACCTCTTATGCCTAGTTGTAGAACTGAGTGAAAAACAGTGATAAACACCTCATAACACCCAAAGGAGGCTCCACACATCCACACCTCTGAAAAAATAATTTTTCAGTGTCAGCAGGTACGCCCTCTCTCATCTTATTTTCATTCAACACATGTTTTTCAATAATATTTGAATGAAGAAGATGCTTTCACTCGGGGTATTTTGTTGCAGATATTGTCCAAACCATCCATCGCTCCATCCACTGAAAGTACCCTCAGCATGATAGAGTCCCAGAAAACCTATACATATCCTGATATCATTTCTCCACAAGAAATTAACCGTAGGTTCCAAGCACCCGACCATGTTTATCATTTCCCCACCTTGCACGTGATAAAAATCCTTGTTGTTCAGTAGAGTCTCTCCTCCATGGTGACCATCACTCAAATTAGACCATATATAAAAAAAAATCATGACGCCATAGCCATACCACTTCAGTCTGGGAATCACTTCATGCCGATTCACCCACCATGCATCAAGTCAAGTTTTACCATATCAAAATAAAACCCCTTTCCCAAACTACCAGGTTTTACAAGCAGATTGAAAGCGCACCATCGTGCCTCACATTTTTCCTACCATACCTCCATCAACATAGCCCATTTGCAAATATTTTCCATCCACTTCATCATCCCCACACAAGAGACCAACCAATGGGGCCCCACCCTCAACAAAAACACTCTCCTCACATCATCATTGAGTGAGTACTTTCATGTTTTGGGGCACCCATCTCTGTGTTTTGTACAATCCTATCCCATTATTTCATTCTTTTGGTAAGTGTACAAAGACAGCAAATGGTGAACAACATCCCTCACTCATACATTCATTTTTCTTCCATGGTAGCAGTCCTTGGCCACCCTTGGTGAGAGTATCACACCTTTCATGCATAAGCCACCATGACATTCATAGCCAACATATCCCCACCTTGGACGTCCTACTGACTCCAGGAATTTCCTCCTCATAAATAGTTATGACTCCTACAAAGCTGCTATATATACTCTGAACTTAGACCCCTGAATCCCTATCATCACTATTTCGTCACCCTTCACCATCATGCCTATGTTAAAGCTATCAAATCCCAGATCCTGATCCCTTGCATCAGTGACTCTCTTGTTCTGTTGAGGCTTCCTTTTTTTTATTTCAACTCCTATTTTCCAAAAAGGAAGTGGTACCTTGGATTACCCCTCACCATAATAGGGACATCCTCAGGTGGCACTGTGGGAATCATCATTACCCATAGATGTCATCAATCCTCCTGACATTCGACTACAACACAATATTCCATGTCAAGATGGTATCGTACATTACAACCATTGCACTTTGCTCAAATTCTTCGAAGACCCATGCAATTATAAGAATCTCTTTCAGCAATGCTTACATGGGAAAGTCTTAGTCATACACCCATGTGTACTATTGGCACTGGAATCAAAACTTGGACTGCATCAAGCACCTGACCAGACACATCCTAAACTCCAAGGCAATTTAATGATTTGTTTTATGATATTGGTAGGTGGTTTAAACTCTTATTCATTGAAAATAGATTTCAGTCGAATCCATAGTTCTACTAATGAGGGTATTGAATCATGATGTGGTAGAAAATAGTGAATTTGTAGCCTATGAGGAGAAGAAAATGTAAAATGAGAGAAGAAACAATAGGTCTGCAAAGAAAAAATCTACTTAATTTGGCATAAATTAGCACAAGTAGCAGTTTAACAATATTTCATCAAGAGAAAGCTATTTCTAGTCTTACAATATTCTCACTAAAATATTATCAAAGATAACTGTCATGAGTGATTCTCTTTCCAGCATTATTATATATTTTTTACCAAGAAGACTCACTGTGTGAGACTAACAAAAATTGATAAAACACATGAACATGTCAAGAGACTAATAAAAACTCATAACAGCATGAGGAATTGCAAAGTGCAACTAAAGATAATAAGATATGGAAACACAAGTAGAAATTGAAAACACACACACCAGATGGTAGTAATTCCTTTGAAGTTTCTATCTATTTCATTCACTAAAAAGAGTACTGATCATATGAGTTAAGATTCTAAAACCACGAACCCTTACTTCATAGTAGTTTGTCACATATATACAAAAATATAAAACTGTCATCCCCACAAAAGGAGTAAATCTGTTCCTAAAATTTATTACCATCTTGTGCAAGATATGAGGCTTAGCCAAAAAATTTAATACAAATTTCTATGACATAATAAAAGATAAACAACATCAAGGCTAGAAATTCAAAGTGTTGGTATGATGTGGAAATCTATAGGAAGACTCCTCCTCTGTTCTGGTGCAACCAACTCCATAAAAAGTGTAAAAAATAGTGAAAGTGATGTGTGGTTGTTCCTTGAATGTTGCCTGGTGCCTCTCGGAAAAGTGCTAGTACTGAGAATAATGGTAGAAATCTATTTCAGAGAAACTTCGTCGTTGTTTCTTTCTTGTTGTGACAAGGATGGAGGCATATTAAAAGAGA
The DNA here is from genome assembly GCA_034641835.2 of Pinus albicaulis. Classification (NCBI taxonomy): domain Eukaryota; kingdom Viridiplantae; phylum Streptophyta; class Pinopsida; order Pinales; family Pinaceae; genus Pinus; species Pinus albicaulis. Next base: position 218,806,723 of record CM076574.1, read on the forward strand.
TAGCGGAGTTTTATTTTATTAGCGGAAGATATTATTAGACGAGCTCGAGGAGAAAAACCCTTTATACATATATTGCAATCACAGATCGAGGTCGGAATGTTTTAAACATAAGACACAAGCAGGAGGGAACATGATTTGCGATGGGGGTCATGATGTGGCAAGGAGGTGGGGCCAATTGCAAGTCGCAAATCAGGAGTTTTATTATGAGGAACAGGAGTTAAAGGTTAAGATTTACGAAGTGCGATGTAATATGAGAATGGAAGGTGGGGCCCATGGCCCAGAAAATACTGCAAATCATGAATTGGAAGTTTTGTTATGAGGAATGGGAGGTAAGTGTTAAAACTTGCGAAATGTGATGTGCGATGAGCAGAGGATGACATGGAAAGGAGGTGGAGCCCAAACAATACCACAAATCGCAAATCATAAATCACGAGTTTTGTTATGAAAAATGGGAGGTAAGTGTTAAAAATTGCGAAATGTGAGGTGCGGTGAACGAAGGGTGGTGTGACAAGGAGGTGGAGGCCAGAAAATACCACAAATCGCAAATCGTGAGTTTTTTAGGAGATGAAAATTGTAACATAAATGAAAGTTAAAATTGTGATAAGCTGATTGTGATGAGAGGGTAAGGGGTCCACAATGTTATTAAGTGTGGTAAGTTATATCATATGATATATGATATTACCAAGGTTTGCTTTGGTGCAGGTAGAGCTACATTTTAACTATGAAAAATGGATTTTAATAGTTAAAAAGGGGTTTTAAAAGAAATGAAACACTCGAATTTGTGTTTTCAGAAAAATGAAAGGTAAAAGAGGGAAAATTAAATGAATTAATGTAGAAATGAAATTTTGTCACCACTACACTTTGACAATGCCACTTTCATCTTACAACTGAACTGAAAAGGCAGATTGATTCTTTGGAGAATGATGACAAGACTTTGAAAATCTTTGAAAAATTGCAATGCTAACAATGGCTCCTGTTGGGGATGAATTCCTCCATATGAGGATTCAACGACTGTGGAATCAATGCCTTAAAAGCTCTTTAAACTAAGAAGACTTCTTGGAAATTATGACTAGGAGTGACCATTGACTGACTGTACTCAAGAATGATGATATCTAAAGACACAAGTACCATTGGGAATGGAGTTTTATTGACACTTCACACCAGATATTTTCAATGGAATGACTCAGCTAAATTACTAAACAAAGAAATTTTTAAGAAAATGACCATTGACTGGGCCTCCAGTCAGCGGATCATCATCCAGATGTTTGAGTAGAAAAGTATTGTTTTCCAAAACTTCAGCAATTCTAAATGGTCAAAACCACAAATTTTCAAACTTACCATGCTTTCCATTGTCTTATCTCCTAGCATCCCAGCGCAACACCAAGTCATTCTCTTAAAAAAACTGCTGATTTTCTCTTTTGTAAAAAAAAAATTGAATTTAGTATGATAATTATGTGTTTTATCCATCAATGATTCTCTGATTTGGTGTGCCTCTATCAACTGCAACATTCTCCTTTGAATTGGATTTTCATCATCAACTTCATCTTGCGGGAACTTCATCACAAGAAGAGCTAATTGCAAAGGAATTACGGCATGAATACCATATACGAGATGAAATGGAGACATTCCAATTGGTTTTTATTGCTTACCATATCTGCCCAAAGAGCATGTACCAGCCGAGTGTCCCAATTTATCTTATTTCCAGGCATCATTTTCTTAATAATCCTCACCAAATTTTATTGGATGACTCTGCTAATCCATTACCTTGAGGGTAATAAGGCATGGAATAAGTCAATTAAATTCCATATTGTTGACAAAAGTTGTCCATCTTAGTAGACTTAAAGGCCATTGCATTATTAGTTACTAACTTCTGTGGACAAACAAATCTTGAAATAATGTTTTCCAACAGAAATTTGATAATTACCGTATCAGTAGCATACCTGGTTGGTACAACTTCAATCCATTTAGTAAAATAGTTTGTAGCTGTGATAATCCATCTATGCTATCTTGATGAAGGTGGATGAATTTCACCGATGAAGTCTAACCCCCACCGTTGGAAAGGAACATCTACTGAAATAGGAATAAGAGGTAATGGTAGGAATTTATGTTTAGCAGCAATCTTTTGACATTCGACACAACTCCTGACTTTGGCAAAAACATCAAAGAAAAGAGTTGGCCAATAATAGCCAGCTCTTAAGATTTTGTTTTCAATGGATTTCCAATAAAAATGCCCTCCACACACTCATGCATGTATCTCTGTCATAATTTATTGGGATTCAACTTCATCTACACATGTTAATAAGACTCCAACAAGGTCCTTCCAATAAATATGGTCTTCCAAAATGCAATAATTAACAACTCTCAATTTGAAAACTCTCCTCCTTGACTTCTCCATTTCAGGGCGATAGTTGAAATTTAACAAAAAGTGTACTATATCCTTATACCAATCTGAATGAAATATTTTCGGAGACTTAGAAATACCTTCTCCATCTTCTGCTTCAACTACCTCTACATTCAAATTTAAAGCCTTATGGTTAGATTCAGCCATCAACTGAGCCAAGCCTTGACATTTTATCAATTTAGTTGGTCTGGTCTCAATATGAAATTTCAGAACTTTGGTCAGCCATTGTTGCCTTCTTCCATCTGTATCTAGTTGTAGAAAAACATCTTTGACAGTGACTTTGGGTACAAAAGAAACTATTTTTTAACTCAACACATAAAATCTAAAAGACTTTAAAGCCTTTACTTGTGCATATGCTTATTTTTCAATCAAGTTGTACTTTAATTCAACATCCCTTAAAGCACAACTGAAAAATGAAATAGGCTGCTCTAAACCATATTTTTTCTTTTGTAACAAGACAACTGTAATTGTTTCTTCTGAAGCATATGAAAAAGTCAAAAAATATTTTTCAAAATTGGGACTAATCAGAACTTGAGCTTTAGTCAAGGCGGACTTGATTGCTGAAAAATAATTCTTTGCTTCATATCGCCATATAAATTCTACATCTTTTTTTAGCAAGACTATTAGCCCCCTAATTTTCTCTTTTTTTTCCATTTTCCCCTTCCTAAATCATAACCATTTACCTCCATTTTACCTCTTTTATACACCCTCATCTTACACCAGTCCAAGCACGGTGACATATTTCGTATAAACTTTATTTTTCATATTTTTTAATTCAACTTAGCATTTATTAATTATTTACTACATGAGTTCTTTCTTTTAATCACTATTTGTAACTTATTAATATCTCCTATTTTTATTTGGTAGTTAGAGTACTTACCGTGATCGCTGATCCTAGTGCAGGATCAGATCTTGCAACGTTTCCAGCACAACAAATCCTTGCAGCAGATCCGAACCTCCTTGATCATTGACTTGTCTTAAGCCACTTCAGCCACGACAGCAGAGTGATTCAAAGGCAGCCGAGACCAATCCGTGAAGGGCAAAAGCTGGTTAGTTATGACCAGTTCTGCTAACTGCCTATTTTGAAGATTGAAAAGCTAAACTCTGAATTTTTTTATGTAATCAGTTAAAGAATCTATTTTGGCCTTTGGCCAAAGGTCTATATGATGTAAAATGTAAATAGTACTAGGGAGTGAAAGTTTTTGATATTAAAGGAGAACAGGAACACAGCCGAGAGGCGGTAGCAAGTCCATGTATTTTGTTATCGCCCAAGTATGGGTTGGACGATCCCTTAATGTATGTACTTGCCTTGGTGAATTAATAAAAGAAGCTCCGCCTCATATTTCAAAAAATTATGTTTCTGTATTGAGTTGCTGAATTAATTAAAGTATTGAGCATCATTTCTAGTTAAAAGGGAAATGTGTTGGTTGGCTAGGGCCCAGCCAACCCAGGACATTTACCCCATTTCATTTTTTCTTGTAATTTGTGTTTACATTGTCAATTGTGATTTAATCTTAAGCACATGTATTCCTGTCTGAGTGCAAGCGGATCCGTTGTGTGAAGTAGATAACTTCCCTTTTCCTACAATTTCTATTCCTGCACTTGATTTCAGATTGGTTTTTTTCAACCTGGTCCATGCAGGAGAAATGAACCTGCACCAGTGCACATTGGTGTGACATCTCTTTTTCTACAACTCTGCTTGATTGGTTTTCCCACCTAGTCCAAGCAGGAGAAATGAACCTACACCAGTGCACGTTGGTGTGATGCAACAAACTTTCTTAGGTTAACTTCACGCAACCCTCTTTCTTTCATTAACTTCTTATGACAGGATAAATATATACTAATTATTTATTTATTTCTGCATTCTGAAACATTCATTTTTATGTGTGCAATTTGATTTAACAGTATAATAGAACTGCAATAATTAAACACTCAATTTAAGAATTAAATGCTAAGTGTAGGAAGCTCTGATCCAGTGCAAGAACTAGTTTCTTGCCATGGGATCTGAGTGATTTTAACCTGGAAAAGTTCAAGCCCTTGCATGAAGTAAAAAGCCTTTAGTAAAGACACCATTTATACCTCCTGCATAAATCTCTGTTCTTGCACTAGTGCAAGAAAACTGTGATAGTGCAGGACAGATTAGTGCAAGAAGGAACTATCTAAAGGAGAAGATTTAAGGGCCCATCTGATGAGACTGCTAAGTGTCTCTATTAAAGAAAAACATGTACTCAGTAGTTAAAAAAATAATCAACTAGAGTGGTTGCCTTTTCTTAGCCACTTATAAAATTTTTCATATCAAATGGTGGCTAAATCATTTTTGAAGCCTTCAAGAAACAAGTTTCATTGAAAAATTGTTAATTCTTGAAGTCTTGTGAAGACATCATGTCTTTTGATTAATCTTAACTGCTGTTTCCCTTTTAAACTCAGAAATTCTGATGTTTTCATGAAGAAAAGACTAATACAAAAATCCCCATTTTTCCTTCATTTTACTCCCTTTTCCCTTCATCATTAACCCTCATTTTGTTCTCTTTTTCCCATACACTTCCTCTATTTTTTATGTATTCCCTTCCTCCCTTCATGAAAACCCTTTTATAAGGTTTAAAACTCATTTTTAAACCTTACCGAAACCCCCAAATCCATCAAAAAACCTTGAAAAATTCATAAAAAATAATTTTTTTAAGCTATGTGCCTAAGCCCCTTTGGACTAAGCCCTAAACCACTTCCCCACCATATTTCCTAGCCCTGGGACCAAGTGCTAAACCCATTTGGCGCTTATCACATTGGAAAAATTGATGCACGCAAGTCTATTTGTTATGTTAAGACCTCCGATCCGATTAACCCTCTTATATATAAGCCTTGATCCCTTTTCCGCTTCATATAACCCAAGAGCATGCATCAGGCGCTTAAACATGTGAATAAACCTTTCTCAATCATGTTTTCCCTTTGTAAAATCATAAAAATCCTTTTTCATATGTCTTGTATAAAACCTGCCAGTGCAATGTTTTTTAATGAAAAGGACCATCGATCTAAAAAGCCGATCGACGGTCAACAAGATATCGCATCGGAGATTTTCTAATGGGTAGATTGAAAAGGCCCCTCCATCGTTCCAATTCTGATCAGCCCCGTTGTATAAAACCCCCGCCCTTTGCTTCTTTCCATATACCCAGAGGCCCCGTAAACGGGCGCTAAGTCATAAATAAAACCCCGCCCCGAAGCCAAAAACCTTTGTATTCCATTAAAATTTTGACTATTCATATTATAAAGGGACCCTCCCGTTCATTGGTCAGACCAAACCTCCACCATTGATTTTTAACCAAATCGATGGATCTGACTTAATTCTCCACCGCTTGTTCATCAACCGCTCTCCTTTTGAGCTCTAAGCACAATCTCCACCGTTGGATGCTCTCATCCAATGACCACGCTCTTAACCGCAACCTCTGAACCCATTTTACCCAGCCACGTAGCATTTTATAACATTTTTGTGTATTTTACAGGTTTCAATGGCTTTTCCATTATATTAAAGGAAAACCAAAGGCTGTAGATGATGATCCCCCACGCCTTTGTGCATAGAGAGATATCATTCTACAGGGTTCCATATCACGTTTCATTAGTGCATCATGAGCGCTGATGCCATAAGAACCCTCTGTGCACCTTCACATCAATAAGACTCAGTAACACATTAATAAATTAAAGAGTATCAGTGTGAAAGGACCCAACCATAGCAACAGTGAAGAATTGAAGATTGAATCGCATTTTAGGTGGATTACGGATAAGATTGAAAATCAAAAGCCTAATCCACTAAAATAAACACAGTTAAAGAACAGAAGACAGGATTTAGGCCCAATTATTCCTAACACGTAGATCAGAAGCAAATTAATCATGTTTTTAGGTCAAAACAAAATATCTACCAAACAGAGAAAGCCTCCACTGCGACATCATAGGCTAATTGAATCCTCTCAGCTACCAAGGCCACCTGTAGCCTCAAAGCATTCAACAGAGGGTTGAATAATGACCAGAACAGAGCATATCTTCCTCAATACAGCCAAACAGTTATTCCCAGCCAAAAATATTTATTGCAAAATATCAGCAGAATTATTACAAGATGACACAGAGCCTTAAAAGTCAACAAAAGCTTCCCAGCAAGCTTAAAATTTAATGTAAACCAACTAATACAGGGAAATATCTGTAATCTTCTCCATTGAGCCCCTCAAAGGCCGAGAATCATTAACTATATTAATTGAACCCATAGATCTTTTCTCTCATTTGACCTCCTCATTTTTCTATAAAATATTCTTGAGGAGATCATTGTAAATTGTTGGTTGCAGAACTTTGAAATATACTTTTGCTCGAAACTTTCTTCTTGTAAATAGTGTTCAAAGGATCTTGAGGCTTTTTTTTTTATTAAATAAGTTAGCCTGAGAAGTGAAGATAATTGTTGAACTGAAACATTGGACTTGAAGAATGTAATTGGATTGACATCAATATACAAGTTGATTCTTGGGATCCTGGTTTATATCACTAGTGAAGTGCTTCTTTCTGTGTTATTGTTTTTCCCTTTCATATATGCAATTTTTTCCATTATTCTCTGATAAAGAACAACAAGCATAGAGTTAGGATTTACTATTTACAGTACCCTTCTCTGACTAATAAGCTTTATCTCAATTTTTTCCTCTAAATTGTTTATTTAAGAATGATTCAATACAGTTCAAGCAGTTAGGAATGCTAGCGTTCCCTTGTCCTACCGGTTACTTTAAACATTGTTCTTAAATGTTATTTTCATTATTTTCTTAGTAAAGTTGGACTATAAAAGTGATGGTGTGCCCTATTTTCTAGCTTCTTTCTCCAAAGGTAAATCCTGAAAGTTTCCCTAAGTGTATGCTGAAAGTAGTTTAGATTTAAATAACTGATCTTATGTTGCACTTTGTTTCTCTTATCTTTTTTCATCCCTTCTGAAAGTAATTATGCAGATTACTGGATTGTTTGTCTATTGAGTTAGCTTTAATACGAACTTTCCCAAAGAGGTCTAAGGCTAGCCCTGCCCTTTGGTTAGTTTTAAACAATTACTTAAAAGGATTTTCTTGTTTGGACAGGCTGTTAAATCCTAGTTGAAATTAGTGTCTGTTTCCACCCCTTCAACACTTTTATTGTTTCCATTCCATCATTTTATCTCAAAATATCTTGTGATATAGATGACTTGCCCCTTGGACCACTCTTGAAATTGTTTCTCAATTAAAGCCCTTTTATGACTCCATAGCCCAATGGACTAAAAAATAGCATTATATCTATCTGGTTAGCCAAAGCTTGTTCTGATTTATGGCAACTTCAGACCTTTGAAATTCTTTCATTTTGGGACTCTCTACTCAACTAAAATCATGCTCAACCATCCAAAAAAAAACACAAACACTCGTTCTTAATAACTAGCCTAATATCATACCATAAAAGCCTTAAATATAAATCAATCTTTTCACTTATTGGAGAGATCCCTCTCTGGATTCACGGGGGATAGATCCTAGAATCCCAAAGTGGTTCAAGTGTCCTCTTCGCAGTTTTGGTCTCACCAATCTGCTGGAATTATAGGGAGATTACATTTCTGGTGACTCCGCTGGGGAATTTTGAGTGTTTTTAGCCTAGGTACCTTTAAGACTTTAGGAAACCCTTTATTCAAGAACATTGTGTAGTGAGTAAAAGAAGCCCTCTTCAAGCACTACCAAGAAAATGGTAATCATGATAAAACTTGTTTGAATCAGTGAAAAACTAAGGAGACCTTAGGTTTCTCATAAGAGATTGTCAAACCTTGAAGGATCAACTAGCTTAGCCATAAGAGTAGACTGTTTTTGTCTCATTACTGTAGCTAATTTTTGAAACAGATTTAGAATAATTTTAGAATGAATAGGACTAAAATAAACTCAGAAAAACCCAATAATATTTCAGATTGGTATTCAATAAACATGGTGGTGGACCATAAAACATTTTACCTCCAAAAGAGCTAAAAACTTCCACTTGGAAACTCCACAATCTTGAATAGACCTTAAGACTCCATTGGGAAGACCCATTATCATCATAACATCATTTAAACTCAGTTAGAGGACTTTAGGATTAAATTTTTCTTGTTTAAAGATTAGTTAACCTCTTAAAGATTGTCATATCTGGTTAAAATTTTCTTGTCTAGTTGGGTCTGCAAAATACACCATAATGGCTCCTAGAAAGATTCATACTAGAGCCTACCTTGACCCAAACCCTCCTGAGATAGCTGATAACCCTGAAATTATCCTAAGGAATTCTCCTTAGGTTAATTTTTCAACTGTTTTCAGATCACCCTTGAGAGCTAATTCAGTTCCTGAAAACCTTGCAGCTCTACAACAATCACAAGTTGACTTAAGAAATCCATTTAGAACTAGGTCGCTTGATGATTTAGATCAGCTAGATTCAGAGTCTTCACTTTCATCTCCAGAAACAAGTGAACATCCCAGTAGTAGAGAAATAACACCACCTGATTTACATTTCCTTCTCAATTTAGGTTTCTCTCATCCAAGATCAGCTCAACAATCTATTCCTGGTACATCCACATCTATTCTTCATACATCCATTGTTCAAACCACTACACTCCAACCCACTTTCCCTCTTGTAAATCCACCTCCACCTCCTACCATGGCAGCATGGTATGCCCCGTTGGTCCTTCCTTTGCCCTTAGTCAATCTTCCACAAGACTATCAATCCAAAATACCATTGTATGATGCCAGTAATGCTACTACTGCTTCACAACATGTGGATAAGATGAATGAATACTTTGACAGAAATGAAATCGATGATGAATCTGTCAAACTTAGACTATTTTCTCATATTTTAGGGGGAGAAGTAAGAAAATGGTTCAAAGGCTTAGCCCCCCATAGTATAAATGATCTTCAAGGCTTCCATCATACATTCTTAAACAAATGGGAAGTAAGGAAAAACCCTCTTCAAATACTCTCTGATTACAAAAATCTCCAAAGAAACACTGGGGAAAGTGTACAAGCCTATTTCACTAGGTTTAACAATGTTTACAATGCCCTTCCCCCATACCTAAAACCTCCACAAGGATAAGCTTTAAACAAGTTTCTTGAAGGACTTGATCCTGAGATGGCCTATCAGCTGAGAGAAAGGGACCCTCTAACCCTTGAAGATATGCAAAAAGGGGCTCTTGCTGTGGAAGTTGACTTAATGGAGAAAAGAGAAAGAATGAAAAATGAGAAGAGGGTGTCCTTTAGAGAGGATTCTACACCTTCCACATCCAGCTCAAATATGGAAAGAATGACGGAGGAGATGATGAAAAAGATGAGCATACTTGAGAGAGCCCAAGCTAGTCAAAACCAAATAGCTCCTCAAAACAAAAATCAGAACCAAAATCAGAACTTTAGGAGAAACCAGCCTCAGAACAAACCAAGGGAAGATGATCAACATATCAATCCTCCCTTTCATCAAAACTATGTAAGTGAGGCTGAAGACATAATAGAACAAACAGAGGATGATGATATCAATATGTTGGGAGTAGATAATGATGACTTTGAAGTTCATTATGATAAAAAACAAGGTCTATATACACCCTATGATGATAACAGGGATGATGATGAAAGTTATTATCAAGACATGGAAAATGTTATCATAGAGCCTCAAAAGGAATATGGCCTTAGAAGCAAGAAGAATCTAGAAACCCCCAACAGCAAAACCTCTGAAAAGTCTTCACAAAACAACACTGTAAATAAACCCAAAATTTTAAAACAGAAGGAAAAAACAGTGGCTATAAATTCTGATAAAAACAAGGAGAAAAGCACTCAAAGCAATGAAAAACAGAGTGCAGACCTTAGCAGTACTAGTACCTCAACTAGTACTCCTGTTAAAACAATTTTTTCAAATGTAAATAGAGAAAACCAACAAACTGATTTTGCTGATAGAGTGGCAGTTAATAAGGCTGAGACAAGCACTTCAAAGAATCAGATGCCTTTTATTTTGGAGAAAGAAATTTCTAGAATTAAAATCTATGTTCCCCTTACTGATTTAGCTGCCCAAAATATATATAGAACCCAAATTTTGAAGGATTTAAACATATATGAGAATAATTACACCGTCAATCTTAACGATGACCAACCAGAGCTCATTTTTGGTCCGAATATTGAAGGTAGATATCAAGAGGGACCAGTTCCTCCTTTTTATGTAAGTTTAAAAGTTCATGAAAATATTTTACATAACGCTATGCATGATTCAGGGGCCTCTCATAATTTAATGCCCAAAGCTATAATGGAGAGCCTAGGCCTTGAAATCACTAGACCTTACAAAGACCTTTACTCCTTTTACTCAAGCAAAGTAAAATGTTTAGGATTAATCAAAGATATCTATGTTAACTTAGCACAAATTCCAGCCAAATGTTTGGTCATGGATATTGTTGTGGCTGATGTAACCCCAAATTACGGAATTCTCTTATCAAGGTATTAGGGAGCTAAGTTATAGGGAACTATGCAGATGGACATGACCTATGTGACCATCCCTGTTTTCAATCAGACAAGAAGACTTTACATGGAGTCCCATATGCAATACATGGTTACCAGCCAAGAGAGACCACAAAACTCTCCTCTTTATTCTATAAATATAGGCCTAGATTCATTTATCTTTTTCAACGATGAAACATTTAATGAAAAATTCACTTTAACTAAATTAATGGCCGATAGAGAGGAGGGGGAAGACAACACAAAAGTATCAAAACAGTTTGCTGAACCTGAAAACTACAGCAAACCAAACACGGGTCTTGAGCTACAAATCTCGCATCCATTGCTTTTAAACATTGACAGTCCAGAAATCAATCCTCGAATTAATAAAAAACCTAAGGAATTGAAACAAATTCGACTGAGTGCTGACATTCAAGAATAATCTAAAAGCACGTTAGTTGAAGAGGACAGTAATCAAACTGATAAACCCGAGACTAGTCGTCTTTGGAGTATGAACTTCGATGGATCTTGCACTAGAAACAATGCTAGTGCAGGGGTATGGATACGCAACACTGAAAATAATCAGACAGAAGGCCATTCCTATAGATTAAAATTTCAGTGTTCGAATAACATAGCGGAATATGAATCCCTCTTGTTAGGCTTGCAATTGTTAAAGAAATTAGGAGCTAAAAGAATAAAGGTGCATGGGGATTCAAAGTTAATCATTAGGAAAGTCAATGGGGAATACAACACTAATCACCCCAGACTAAGAGCCTATCGAAAAGATGTTGTGGATTTATTAAAAATGTTTGAGGAATCCCAATTGATTTTTGTCCCAAGAAAAAGGAATATCATGGCCCACAACTTAGCTTTTGCTGCTAGAACATGCCTAACTCCATATGAAACTAAAAAATGTACAACTCAGATTAAATTTAGACGAGCTGTCCCTGATAACGAAAAATGTTGGCAAGTGTTTGACAGAGACAAACAAATAGAAGACTTCATGCAGTTCAGAAATGAATTTGAACTACCCAGTTTGGATTCAAACTATGAAACAGACTGCCCTAGTGAAGAAATTTTTCTTGATGAAGAAGAAAAATCTCCTGAGGTTGCTGATGTAAATCTGTTATCTAGCAAACTTGAAAACACAATAGAAATGATTGTAGAGGTAGAAACAGAAGACTTAGAAACCCTGCAGTCTAACAATCAAAGTTTTCCAAAGGGTCTGGCCCCTTTAGAAGAGTTTTTTGATTTCAACGATGTGGCCAAGAAGCCAAAACTGGAGCCTTTCGAGACTGAAGTTGAAGAGTGTAATATAGGCAGTGAATTAAAACCAAAAATTATCAACTGGCTAAAACTTTACCAGCTCACATTAAACTAAAATACATAGAGCTATTTAAAGAATTTTCTGATGTTTTTGCATGGAGTTATGAGGATATGAAATCCTATGACACTTAAATAATTTAGCACAAGATACCTCTCAAGGAAAACCAAAAGCCATTTAAACAAAAGCTGCGCAGAATAAACCATGTTCAGTTACCTTTGGTTAAGAAGGAGATCAAGAAAATGTATGAAGCTGGTATTATTGTCCCTATTAGATATTCTGAGTGGGTATCTAATCTGGTGTCAGTTAGGAAGAAAACATGAGAGATTAGGCTTTGTATAGACTTTAGAGACTTAAAAAAAGATTCATTGGAAGACAACTACCCTTTACCCAAGATGAACCATATTTTACAAAGGGTAGTTGGTTCTAAAAGAATTTCTTTGCTTGAAAGCTATTCAGGATACAATCAGATTTTAGTTCATCCTGATGATCAATTAAAGACAGACTTTAATACACCTTGGGGCACTTTCATGTATTTGAAAATGCCCTTTGTTCTAATGAATGTTGGTGCAAATTTTCAGAGAGCCATGGACATAGCATTCTCAGAATAATTGGGCTACTTCATCATTGTTTACCTTGATGACGTCACTTTTTTTTCAAAGACAGATGAAGAGCACTTAGAACATTTGAGAAAGGTATTCAAGAAATGCAGAAAGTTTGGGATATCTTTAAGCCCTAAGAAAACATTGTTTGGGCTCCAAGAAGGTAAACTTCTTGGTCACATCATTTCAGAAGAGGGTATAAATATAGACCCAAAAATGATCGAGGCTATATTACAAATCTCCCATCCTCAAAACATCAAGGAACTCCAATATTTCATTGGAAAGATTAATTTCTTGAGAAGGTTCATACCCAACTTGGCTGAGCTCCTTAGAAACGTTAAAAACATGCTGAAGAAGGAGCAAGGGGTTAAATGGACCATGGAAGCAAATAAGTCCTTTGAGCTAGTGAAACAAGCATTAACCAAAACACCGGTTCTAATAAGTCCTGATTTTTCAAAATATTTTTATATATTCTCCTTTGCATCAGAACATACAATAGCTGCTATCCTTTTACAAAAAAATCCATAAGGACAAGAGTAGCCTATTGCATTCTTTAGCAAGGCATTGAGGGATGCTCCTTTGAAGTATAACATCATGGAAAACCAAGCTTTTGCTCTGGTCAAAGCTTTAAAAGACTTCAAAGTTTACATCCTTCACTCACACATCATTTCCTTTGTCCCTAATTCAGTTGTGAAAGACATTCTAACACAAGACCCAGATGGTAAGAGAGGTAAGTGGATAGTTGTTATACTTGAATATGATTTAGAGAACAAGCCCACTAAACTCATCAAAGGCCAAGGTCTAGCTAGATTAATGGCTGAATCAAATTTTGAAGTTCTTGATATTAATATGATTAATGCTTTAGATGAACAAGAATAATTCTCAACTCCCATTGTTGAAAACCATTTTATGAATTCCTCTTGGTATGCTGATATTCTATATGTTTTGCTTAATTTGAATACACCTCCTAGTTTATCAAAAAAAAAGGCAAGGTTTTTGAAGTTAAAAGCTGTAAACTGCTGCATTATAGATAAATTTCTTGACTAGAAAAATGCAAGTGGGATATTTCTTAAATGTTTTCCTGAGTATGATGCAGAGAAGGTTAAGAACGAGTTCCATGAAGGAGAATGTGGAGGCCACCTCTACTGGAAGACAACAACCAACAAGATCCTTAGAGCTGGTTACTATTGGCCCACTCTCTTTCTAGATGTCCATAAAATGATCATTTCCTACCATAAATGCCAAATTTTTGAAGGCAAAAGGAAACTTATACCCTTACCTCTACATCCAATCACCGTTGAAGCGCCTTTTCAACAGTGGGGACTTGACTTCATAGGAGAAATCCATCCACCCTCGTCTTCCCAACATAGATGGATTCTCATTGAAACAGACTACTTCACCAAGTGGATAGAAGCCATCCATTCTAGGAAAGCCAATGACTCTGTCATCATAAAATTCATTGGGACTCATATTCTCTCTAGATTTGATTGTCCTAGGAATATAATCATTGACAATGCTGCAACATTTGGATCCAAGAAGATGGTTCAATTCTGTCACAAATATTAGATTACATTGGGCCATTCTACTGCTTATTACCCTCAGGGTAATGGGCTAGCAGAATCCTCAAACAAGAGTTTGGTGAACATAATCAAGAAGCTGTTGGAGGAAAACAAGAAGTCTTGGCACACAAAGCTAGTACATGCACTCTGGGCTGATAGATTGACACTTAAAAAATCCATTGGAATGTCACCCTACCAGCTTGTGTATGGTACAGATGAATTTTTTCGAACCAGCATTGGTGTACCAGTTATGAAGTTCATTCAGGAAGTACATTTTTAAGATAATGACATGATCAGAAGGATTAATCAGACTATTCACTTCACCAAACCAGAGAGGAAGTTTACAACAAAGCATTACAAAAGCAAGACAACATCAAAAAGCTTTTTGATATAAGAACAAAGGCCAGCAATTTCAATGTTGGGGACAAGGTGTTAAAGTGGGATTCAAGGAGAGAAGACAAGGGCAAGGATGGAAAATTTGATAACTTATGGCTTAGCCCTTATCTCATTCATTCTGCTGCTGGTAACAATGTCTATTTCTTGCAAGAGTTGAATAGAGCTGAACTGATTAGGGGTGCTGTCAATGGAAAGGTGCTTAAACATTACTTCTCTTGATCCTATCATGTTTTGAAGCCTTTTACCTTTTTCTTTTCCATTATAAATATTTCATCCATCGTTGCATTCAAAGTTAGAAAAATCAAAATACAAAAACAATAGAAGAAAGAAAAGAGGGCGGATTGTAAAAACAAGAAAGGTATAGCCCCATACCAAAAAAGAGAAACAAAATCTGAAAGTGTGAAAGCTCAAATGCCACTCCTGAAAAACACACTTCTATTTGGTCATACAGCCTAATCATGGGTAGTTAGTTTTAAATTTACTGCTAATAGGTTAGTGAATTCGATTTTCCAAACAACTTAATCTTGGCTTATCAACTAGGTAGATTAGGATAGAAATTAAAGGTTTAAACAAGCTCAAAATCCGAACCTAAGTGTCGAAAAGAAGAATGAATCCCATCCATTTTAAATCATGAGTCAAAAAAATAAGTAAATTGGTTCTAATGAGCTCAAAATCTAAACCAGAGAAGAAGGAAAAAACAACTCAAAGAACTCAAAAACAGAGCTGAAGAAAAGAGAAGGTCGTGCTTAGAACTTTCAGATCTTAAACCTTCCATTTTGATTTAATTTTCTACAAAATAACATCTATGTGCAGCATGTTTTTTATGCCATAGATTAGCAACAAGTTAGACTGTTCAATCTTAACTTTTATGCTTTTAAATTTCTGTTTTAGAAATTAGTGAATAAAAATTTGTTAGACTGTTTAATCCTAACAGATAGTAGATTAGGTAGAGAATCTTATGAACTCAACTGTTAAATCTGAGTTCATGGAGAAATAATAAGTAGACTTAGATTAGCTTTATGCTTTCGAAAGAATAAAATGTTTGTAAAAGATTCTGCCAATCCAAGTGCACTCTGAAAGAAAAAAAAAATGTTAGATCAGTAGGATTGGGTAGGTAGAAAGCTCAGTTTGATGTTATTCCATTATCTTTAATGGCTGCTAACATTTTTCAAAATAGAAGAAGATCATCCAAGTGAGGAAAGTTGCAGCCCAATGAATGAGGCACTGATTAGCCCCCTAGAGAATGCAAGTCTGAAGTTCTTGATGCCTTCAAGAAGGCACCATCCCCATGTGGAGCCACTGTTAGCCACCTATAAAATTTGTCATATCAAATGGTGGCTAAATCATTTTTGAAGCCTTCAAGAAACAAGTTTCATTGCAAAATTGTTAATTTTTGAAGTCTTGTGAAGACATCATGTCTTTTGATTAATCTTCACTGTTGTTTCCCTTTTAAACTTAGAAAATCTGTTGTTTTCATGAAGAAAAGACTACTGCAAAAATCCCCATTTTTCCTTCATTTTACTCCTTTTTCCCTTCATCATTAACCCTCATTTTTTTCTCTTTTTCCCATACACTTCCTCTATTTTTTATGTATTCCCTTCCTCCCTTCATGAAACCCCTTTTATAAGGTTTTAAACTCATTTTTAAACCTTACCAAAACTCCCAAATCCATCAAAAAACCTTGAAAATTTCATAAAAATTAAGTTTTTAAACTATGGGCCTAAGCCCCTTTGGAATAAGCCCTAAACCACTTCCACACCATATGCCCTAGCCCTGGGACCAAGTGCTAAACCCATTTGGTGCTCATCGCATCAGAACAATTGATGCGTGCAAGTCTATTTGTTATGTTAAGACCTTCGATCCTATTAGCCCTCTTATATATAAGCCCCAATCCCTTTGCCACTTCATATAACCCAAGAGCCCGCATCATGCGCTTAAAATTGTGAATAAACGTTTCCTAGTCATGTTTTCCCTTTGTAGAATCATAAAAAACCTTTTTCATATGTTTTGTATAAAACCCGCTAGTGAAATGATTTTTAATGAAAAGGACCATCGATCTAAAAAGCCGATCGGCAGTCAACAAGATCTCGCCTCGGAGATTTTCTAATGGGTAGATTGAAAAGGCCCCTCCATCGTTCCGATTCCAGTGAGCCCCGTTGTATAAAACCCCCACCCTTCACTTCCTTCCCTATACCCTAAGGCCCCGCAAATGGGTGCTAAGTCATAAATAAAACCCCGCCTCAAAGCCAAAAACCTTTGTATTCCATTAAAATTTTGATTATTCATATTATAAAGGGACCCTCCCGTTCATTTGTCAGTTTGAACCTCCGCCGTTTATTTTTAACCAGATCAACGGATCTGACTTAATTCTCCACCGCTTGTTCATCAACCGCTCTCCTTTTGACCTCTACGCACAATCTCCACCATTGGATGCTCTCGTCCAACGACCACTCTCTTAACCGCAACCTCTGAAGCCGTTTTACCCAGCCACGCAGGATTTTATAACTTTTTTGTGTATTTTACATGTTTTAATGGTTTTTCCATTATATTAAAGGAAAAACAAAGGCTAGGGATGACGATCCTCCATGCCTTTGTACATAGAGAGATATGATTCTACAGGGTTCCATATCACGTTTCATTAGTGCATCATGAGTGTTGATGCCATAAGAAACCTCTGTGCACCTGCACATCAACAAGACATAATAACACATTAATAAATTAAAGAGTACCAGTGTGAAAGGACCCAACCATAGCAAAACTGAAGAATTGAAGGTTGAATCACAGTTTCAGTGGATTATGGCTAAGATCAAAAATCAAAAGCCTAATCCACTAAATTAAACACAGTTAAAACATAGAAGATAGGATTTAGGCCCAATTATTCCTAACACACAAATCAAAAGCAAATTAATCCTGTTTTTAGGTCAAAAAAAATATCTACCAAACAAAGAAAGCCTCCACTGCCACATTAGAGGCTAATTGAATCCTCTTAGCTACCATGGCCACCTGTAGCCTCAAAGAATTCAATAGAGGGCCGAATAATGACTAGAACAGAGCATATGTACCTCAATACAGTCGAACAACTATTCCCAGACAAAAATATTTATTGCAAAATATCAGCAGAATTATTACAAGATGACACAGAGCCTTAAAAGTCAACAAAAGCTACCCAGCAAGCTTAAAATTTAATGTAAACCAACTAATACAGGGAAATATCTGTAATCTTCTCCATTGATCCCCTCAAAGTCCGAGAAGCATTAACTATATTAATTGAACCCATAGATCTTTTCTCTCATTCGACCTCCTCATTTTTCTATAAAATCTTCTTGAGGAGCTCATTGTAAATTGTTGGTTGCAGAACTTTGAAATATACTTGTGCTCGAAACTTTCTTCTAGTAAATAGTGTTCAAAGGCTCTTGAGGCTCTGTTTGTGATTAAATAAGTTAGTCTCAGAAGTGAAGATGATTGCTAAACTGAAACATTGGACTTGAAGAATGTAATTGGATTGACATCAATATACAAGATGATTCTTGGGATCCTGGTCTATATCACTAGTGAAGTGCTTCTTTCTGTGTTATTGTTTTTCCCTTTCATGTATGACATTTTGTCCATTATTCTTCGATAAAGAACAACAAGCATAGAGTTAGGATTTAATGTTTACAGTACCCTTCTCTGACTGATAACCTTTATCTCAATGTTTTCCTCTAAATTGTTTATTTAAGAATGATTCAATACAGTTCAAGCAGTTAGGAATGCTGGCGTTCCCTCGTTCTACTGGTTACTTTAAAAAAATTTCTTAAATGTTATTTTAATTATTTTCTTAGTAAATTTGGACCAGAAAAGTGATGATGTGCCATGTTTTCTAGCTTCTTTCTCCAAAGGTAAATCCTGAAAGTTTCCCTAAGTGTATGCTAAAAGCAGTCTAGATTTAAAAGTATCTTAACTGATCTTATGTTGCACTTTGTTTCTCTTATCTATTTTCGTGTATGCTGAAAGAAGTCTATATTTAAAAGCATCTTAACTGATCTTATGTTGCACTTTGTTTCTCTTATCTTTTTTCATCCCTTCTGAAAGTAATTATGTGGATTAATGGATTGTTTGCATATTGAGTTAGCTTTAATACGAACTTTCCCAAAGAGGTCTAAGGCTAGCCTTGCCCTTTGGTTAGTTTTAAACAGTTACTTAAAAGGCTTTTCTTGTTTGGACAGACTGTTAAATCCTAGTTGAAATTAGTGTCTGTTTCCACCCCTTCAACACTTTTATTGTTTCCATTCCATCATTTTATCTCAAAAGATCTTGTGATATAGATGACTTTCCCCTTGGACCACTCTTGAAATTTTTGCTCAATTAAAGCCCTTTTATGACTCCATATCCCAATGGACTAAAATCCAGCATTATATCCATCTGATTAGTCAAAGCTTGTTCTGATTGCTTGCAACTTCACACCTTTGAAACTCTTTCATTTTGGGACTCTCCACTCAACTAAAATCATGCTCAACCATCCAAAAATAAACACAAACCCTCATTCTTAATAACTAGCCTAATATCATACCATAAAAGCCTTAAAGATAAATCAATCTTTGCACTTATTGGAGAGATCCCTCTCTGGATTCGGGAGGATTAGATCCTAGAATCCCAAAGTGGTTCAAGTGTCCTCTGCGCAGTTCTGGTCTCACCAATATGCTGGAATTACGGGGAGATAACACCTTTTATTTTCAATTCCCTCTTGCAAATGCATTCTTTCTTGTTCCAGTCTTAGATTATTTTTTGATGGTACAAGTTGCGTTTCTTTTCTCTTTTTAATTTGATTTTACAATCCTTCCTTTAAAGAAAGTAGGGATTTATATTAGAGAGATTCAATTTCCTGTGCTTCGTCTCTAAGTTTACGAATCCCCCGGGTTGACAAATAAAGTGTTGAGGATTTTACTTAAGTGTAATTCCTACACCCAACATTTGGCACCATTGCTGGGGAGGCGATTTGATTTGGTAAGAATTTTCTGATTATATAATAGAGGTAAATTTTCCTTTATTTTTTGCAGCATTGTTTGGAATTTTTTTTTTGAAGGAATTTTACTGGTGTTAATTGATTTCTGACAACATTTTTTACTAGAAGTTGTTGCTATTTTTTATTTTCTTGAAATGAATGCCTAGAAAAGGTAAGGGTTCGAAGCCCTCTAAGGGCCAAAAGAATTTTGAAACAATTCTCATATTGGGTCTCCTTTTGTAAGTAGGAAGCCCAATCCAATTCAAACCCATCATGCAGGAACAATCCACCTGCATTCTGGTTTCAATAGCTCAGGTGTGGATCAACCTGTTGAGAGCGGTACAAGTAAAAGGGAAACAATGGTGGACCATGAAGATCATTTGGAAGGGACTGGTGAAAACCAGGTAAGTAGAGAACATTCCACTTTTGTGTTTCCAATTGTGGATCCTGATACTGTGGCGCAAATGAAGAATATTCCACCATCAGCTCTCCCTCATTTCCATGGTAAAGTTCATGAAGATCTTGAATCTTTTCTATTCGATTTTGATATTCTGTGTAGAAGTTATGATTATTCAACTGACTCCCAAAATTTATGATTATTTCCTGTTACTCTCAAGGACTCAACTCTACGCTGGTTTATAGGGTTAGGAGGAAACACTATAAACTCTTGGGATCATATGAAGAAAGTGTTTTTTGTTAAATATCAAGAATATTGCAAAGCTCGGAACATGCAGGATGAGATTTTTATGTTCATACAGGATGATGATGAAACTCTCTAAGATTACCTATAAATATTTCTGTATATTTCACAAAGGTCGAAACTTAATTTTGATCCCAGTACTATTAGAACCTTGTTCTTAAGAGGACTTACTGATAATACTAGAAATAATTTAAATCTGTTAGGACAAGGTGATATTTCTTAGCAAAATTTTGAACAAATTTGTGAATTATGTAGGAAATTTTGAAGAAATCAATATAGATCTGGTAGAGGAACTCAAAACAGAAATAGAAAAACTGAATCTACTGATGTTATGATTATTGGACTAGAAAATAAAATGGAAAATATGAAAATTGATAAAATGAATACTATTACCAAACAGTTAGAATCTTTAAATTCCAGCAAAAACTTATGAGGGAACAAGATTCATTATGTATTTTCTGTCCTAAATGTAGAGACAAGCATCCTCCTAAAGAGTGTCCTCTTAATTTGAAAGAAACTAATAAGTGTGCTATTTGTGCAGAAGACCATGTCACAGAAAAATGTCCCTCTATACCTTGACTTAAAGTTGTATTTACAGGGGGACAGCAAGCTGAATACTTGTATGCTATGGGAGTAAGAAGGAATTGGCCCCAGGTAAGTACAGGCATGGCTCTTGAATTTTCTCCACACTATTTTGGTTATAATTCACATGCATATTCTTATCCTAACACTAATCAACAGTGGAAGTATGGGAATCAACATCAGCATGGGAAACCTTCTTAACGATGGCAACAAGGTTGGAAAGGGCCAACCCATTTTCCATATTCCCACCAGCGACCCATGCAATCATATCCATCTACGCATACACGTTATTCTATGCCTCAAATTCCAAGTCAGTCTACTCCACCATTGCCTTTACCTCCACCCTTTCGACCTCCTCAGTTGCCTGCTCAACCTATTCCCAATCCTAACAATAATAAAGTAGTGCAAATGATCTATGTAACAAACCCACCTTTACCATTCGAATACCAGTCTATTCCAGTTGGGGTTCATGATATTCAATTAAGATCGGGAAGGACTGTAACATCAGAAAATCAGAAGCAACCTATGGTGATTGTCGAAGACAAAGGAGAAGAGGAAACTATTAACCATTCTCTGAAAGCTGTCACTAAGCAACCTTCACCCTCTGAATGCTTGCCATCCTCTTCCAACCAACCTCCCTTCCCAGAGAGGCTAGTAATGGAAAGGAATGAGCCTATTTCTGAGACTAATTTGGCATCTGAGCTTCGAAATATTTTCATTAAGACACCTTTGCTTCAAGCCATTAAAGAGATCCCCATTTGTACTAAGATTATTAAGGAACTCTATCTCAGGAAACCCGGGAGGAAGAGATTGGAACTCTAAACCATTCAATTTGTTGGTAGGGTAGCAAAGTTGATGACGGGAAGTGTGTCTATGGAAAAATATATTGATCCCGGAAACCCTATTGTCTTAGTTCAGATTGGTAATGTCCTTGTCTCTAATGTTCTTATAGACCTAGGGGCAGCCATTAATGTCATGACTAAGAAAACCATGGATCAAATTTGGTTATCTCATCTTCGCCCTATTCCCACCATGCTTGAATTGGCAGATAGATCTAAAATGAAGCTGGAAGGAGTATTGGATGATGTGATCATCTCATTATATTCTTGGTAATACCCTGCTGATTTCATTGTGCTTCAGCTAA
Source organism: Pinus albicaulis (assembly GCA_034641835.2). Taxonomy (NCBI): domain Eukaryota; kingdom Viridiplantae; phylum Streptophyta; class Pinopsida; order Pinales; family Pinaceae; genus Pinus; species Pinus albicaulis. The sequence continues at coordinate 218,828,868 of CM076574.1, forward strand.
AGAACCCAGTAGGAGGACATCCCTTGATCTTGGGTCGACCATGGCTTGCTACAATTGGTGCATATATTGAATGTCGTTCCTGTGATATGTATATTTCGCATGGAGATTCTAGGAAGAAAGTTACCTTATACCCCCCTACCATATCCATTTAGGATCTTCGAGATACTTTATGGTTTGATCAAAGCAGTGATGAGGAGACTCAACATATTTACCTTATCCATCATTATACTGGGTCTTCACAAGAATATGAGATTCAAGATTTCCTAAATAATCTAGACACTATGCCTAATTTTGAGCCATTGAGCTAGATTTTCAGCCTAAATTTTCAAGATAATCATGATTCTCATTATTTTTTACCATTGTAAATGACCACTCCCTTGAGTACTCCTGAACCTGATACCACTCTTGTTGAGATTAGCCCTCGTAATTACTTTCATATTAGTTCATATTTGGACTCATCTCAGCAAGAGTAGCTTGTGAATTTCTTGCAAAACCATCTTAGTGCCTTTGCTTGGGGCTATGAAGATATGAAGGGTATCCCTCCTAAAACTTGTACACATCACATATATATTCAGGAAGGAACCTAACCTATCCGACAACCCCAAAGGCGAATGAATCCAGCTCTAAGAGTTATTGTGAAGGAAGAAGTATAGGAACTCTTGGATGTTGGTTTTATCTATCTTATTTCTGATAGTTAGTGGGTCTCTCCATTAGTGCTAGTGCATAAGAAATATGGAAGGTGGAATATTTGTATTGATTATCGAGAATTAAACAAAGCCACTCTCAAAGATTACTTCCCTCTCCCTTTCATTGACCACGTGCTTGATACCCTTGCAGGAAATAAATATTTTTCCTTTTTGGATGGCTTCAGTGGTTATAAACAGATACAGATTGCACACGAAGATAAGGATAAAACTACTTTTACATGTCCATGGGGTAAATTTTCTTATAAAGTGCTTCCCTTTGGTTTATGTAATGCCCCGGCTACCTTTCAAAGGGTAGTCCTGGCTATTTTTGCTGATCTGGAATTTGTGGAAATTTATATGAATGAATTTTATGTGTTTGGTGATTCTTTTTAGGAAGCTCTCAAAAATCTGGAGAAAGTAATTCTTCATTTTCAGGAATCCCATCTTGCTTTGAGTGAAAATAAATGTAGATTGATGTGAAAATTAGGAGTGGTACTTGGCCATTTGATTTCTGATAAAGGTATCCAGGTTGATTCGGAAAAGATTGAAACCATTCTGCATCTTCCTGCACCCAAAAATCAAAGGGAAGTAAGAGGTATTTAGGACATGTTAGTTACTATAGAAGATTCATTGAAATTTTTTCTAAGATAGCTACCCCTCTTTTCTGACTTCTATCTAGGTATAGTGAATTTTGTTGGTTCACAGCTTGCCAACAGTCTTTTGAAACATTGAAGTAAAAGTTGGTGCAGGCACCAGTTTTGAGAGGTCCTAATTGGTCCCTACCTTTTCACATTTCCTCTGATGCTTTAGATTTGGCTATTGGGGCAGCTTTAGGACAAGATGAAAATAAGAAATCCTATGTTATTTATTATATTATTAAGAATTTATCTTCCGTTGAATTGAATTATACAGTTACAGAGAAAGAGTTTTTAGCTGTAATTTTTTATTTTAGGAACTATATTACAGGATATGAAGTATTTGTACATACTGATCATTCTGCGATTAAATATTTGACGAATAAACCATTGAATAGCAGTAGAGTGACTAGGTGGTTACTATTGTTGAAGGAGTTTAATGTTAGTATTGTTGATAGACCAGGGAATTCTAATGTTGTAGCAGATTTTCTTTCTAGATTAGATAATCTAGGTGAAGCAACTCCTGTTAATGATGATTTTCCAGATGAATATATTTTTGCTATGTCAACAGATTCCCCACGGCTTGTTGACATCGCTAATTACTTGGTTACTGGGAAAACTCCACCCCATTTTTTCGCTCGTGAAAAGCGGAATATTATTCAGAAAAGTGTTGCATATTCCTAGATTCGAGGAGATGTCTTTTACACTGGTCCAGATCTGATTATTCGTAGATGTGTAAGAGAGGAGGAAGTGTTTGAAATATTTAATTCTACTCATGATGAACCTTTTGGAGGCCACTTCGCTGATAAGCAGACTGCATATAAAGTATTGCATGTTGGTTACTTTTGGCCTTCCTTGTTTAAGGATGCCAAACAGTATGTTAGGCGATGTGATAGTTGTCAACGAATGGGCCAGCCTAATAAAACCAATGAAATTCCTTTATGCCCCCAATTTATGATTGATCCCTTTGAAAAATGGGCTATTGACTACATAGGGCCAATAAATCCAACGTCCATGGAAAATTTTAGGGGCTAATATTCGCAGGAGGGCTAATTTTCCATGGTTTTTCCAAAAAAAAGATTCACCAATTTCCATTTTTTTATAAGAGTGATTCACCCTAATTTGACAATATAAAATTATTTTACCTTAAAAATCACCAACATTATATAGAAAATATATATAATATCATTATAAATTTGAATAATTTTACAAATACATCAATAAACATTTTATATTTTTCATATTAGGGACTAGTGAGATTCGCCGATTTTTTAAACTTCAAAATAATTTTCCATCCTTAAAATTTTCCCTTCCAACGTCATTAAGTAAAAATCATATTCTGGTTTGTACATATTTTGTTACAAAATGGGTAGAAGCTAAAGTTGTTTCCTTTGCTACAGAAAAATTTGTTGTTGATTTTATTTTTACTGAAATCTTTACTAGATTTGGTGTGCCTAGAGAAATTGTTTTTGAAAATGGTCCACAGTTTATTTCTAATCTGGTATAGGGTGTGATGGAGCAATACAAGAATTGGCATAGGAAATAGATGCCATATCACCCTCAAGAAAATGGCCAGGTGGAATCCACAAATAAAGTGATCGAGTCCATTCTTACAAAGACAGTACACATGCATCGGAAATACTGGGCCAAAAGATTACCAGAAGCATTGTCAGCATACAAAACCACTTGGAGGAATAGCACGGGACATACACCATATGAGCTGGTATATGGAAAACAGGCTCTGTTACCAATTGAACTCCAGATCAAAACTTTCAGAACTGCAGTCCAGTTAGGACTAGATCTCTCTGAGGCACAACAACAGTGTCTTCTCCAATTAAACAAGTTAGATGAATTTCGTAGGGATGATGTTCAACAGAACATACTAATTCAATAGCAGTGCAAAAGGTGGCATGAAAATTCTATTCAGAAAAAGAAATTCCAACTAGGTGATTGGGTGCTCCTTTATGATTCTAGATTTAAAATTTTTAAAGGGAAATTCCATACACGTTGGATGGGACCGTATGAAGTGATCTGAGTATTAGAGAATGGAGCAGTAGAAGTTAAAACTATTGATGGACGAAATTTAGTATTCCTAGTAAATGGACACATATTAAAGAAGTATTTTTAGCCACTTGGCAGGAAATATTTTTCACAACAAGTCCACCAACAATTCGAGATGGTAGTGGTGAATGGTAATACCAAATTTTTGAAACTATGAGTTCTTCTTATTCTTAAAAAGGAAAAAATGAATAAAAAAAGTTTTTTTTTTTCTTTTTTATAAAAATTAAAGAAAAAATATTTTACTTTAATTATGAAAATCAATTCGTTGACATGATTGTAGAAGTATCGACCCGAAAACTATCTTGCTGGAAGGAAGATCAAAAATTTCTAATAAAAAGAGAATGTTGCATGATTTTTAGATATGCTAGCGACCACCAAGTGAAAGCAGGTTCAGTAGAACCAACCTTTATACAATTGGGGTAATTAGAATGGATATTTTTTCATTCAAGTAACGCTTAATTCTCGCTGCAATTATTTTTCTTGCACCAGTGCAGGCAGACCTTCCAAAAAAAATTATGCCTTTCTTCATATTCCACTTTCTTAATATTCCCTCATTTTTCTTCTTAATCCTAGAATGATTAAACCTTCCCATATTCTTCTGAATTTACCCTATCCATTTCATAAAACCCCACTTTACCCTTGAATTTTTTCGCTATCCCACTTCTGTTTATCCCCTTTTGTGGTACTATTCCTGGAATCCCTGTAACAGAATTCCTTCCCATTCTTAAATTTCCTTTTTTCCACTTCTTTATTCCCTCATGAATCACATAATCTCGTGTATAAATAGCAAAAGGATATGCTCTGAAACATCAAGAGAGGGCAAAGAAAATTTCTAATATAAATTGATGAAGTCATGTTGGAAGTCCAACCTATATTTTACTTGAATTCCCTATTCTTTTTTTTTCAAATATTATGCTTGCACTAGTGCAAGCACGTCATCCTATATAATAAGGGCAAGCAGAATGGTACCAGCAAGATGGCATAATTTAAGTGGTGCAAGTAGACCAGTGCAAGCATACACCCTGTTAGAAACAGAGTACAATTTGTTATTTTCATAGCATATGTCATAGGAAAGTGGTCATCATGAATGTTTATGAGAAATTATTTCACTTAGTCGAGAAGTACTTGTGACTATCATATTAACTAGGAGAAAATTGAAAGTACAAGGTGTTTTTAAGTTAAGAGTCATGATCATTTTTTAATGAATGCTAAAGTTATTTTTTTGAATTATGAAGGAGTGCAGAAATTTTTTAACCATTGCTTGGATATAATTACCCTTTTTTCCATAATCCATATGTCATTCGCTCTTAATGATTACCTCACTTAGCCGTTAAAAACGCCGCCACAAGTACCAATCCGGCATGACCTAAAAGATGCCGCATATTCACGGCTATTTCAGTGGAATGAATGAATGATAAGGTGGAAGGGATGGTGGATAGTTGGATCCCTATTTATAAAGAGAAATTCTCCTGGTGTTGCATGAATATTTTTTACTATTCATGACCGTTAAGCAGCGATGCCGCCTGTTCGAAGCGAATCCTCGTCTCTCAGTATGGTAGAACAGACTGTTGAGTTTCGCAATAGTCTTGAACTATTGCGAGACTTAGGCTTCCTTAAATTTTTGAAAAATTGGCCCTACAGTTTTCCAAAAGTTTCAAAATGGCCGAGTGTAAGTTTGGCCTCTAAAATTCAAGGTTACGAAAGAATTTATAGAAGCACCGACAAGGTTGGAGAATACTGGTGATTAGTATTTTAAAAATCATAAACTAGATAGGAATCGGTGGAAGCGTTTCGTCGTCAATAAAAAAATGAAGGTAGATTGGAAGAAAGGAATTCCACGTAGTGCCCTACTGGGACAGTGGCAGGACCTCCTTTTCATCCTACAAAAAATCGTGACCTGTGAGGGAAGGTACTCCCTCAATTTTGTGTACCATTTCAAGATGTTACAGCATTTCGAAGGTGGCTGGCACATCTGGTGGTGGATTTATTTCCCCTATTTCTTTCTTAAGATTTTGGGAAAAATGGCCAAAGGTGTGCCAGATGCATGGGCAGACCAAGCCGACAAGAAATTATATCACCATGGTCTGATAAAAATTTTGGTCCAAAAACAATTAGAAATTAAAGGCATGACCTGGGAGGTGCTGTTAGAAAAACTGCATAAAAAAAAGCTGTTGGATAAGAGACAGAAGACCCCGAAAACGTAAGAAAGGGTCCGAGGAAAAATGAAAAGGGGAGTCCTTCTTCCACCAGTACAAAAGGGAAACGACCCAGGAAATCAACAGAAGAAAAGGCCCCATCTCCAAAGAAAGAGAAGACAGCTGGTGTGGCAGTTGAAGAGTCCTTCTTCAACATCAGTACAGGCACAGACCCCCGACGAAGACAACCTGTCAGTCCTTGTAGATGCATCAAAATCTGTAGAAGTTGAAGATGACACTCTGTTGGTCGATTTTATTAAAGAGGTCTGGAAAAAGAATGAGGAATCTAGTGCAGGCGAAGAACCATAGTCCCCATAGGAAGTTGAATCCCCTCCTACACTAGTGCAAGAAGAAGACGAACCGGAAGAGAAAGAAGAAGAAGAAGAAGAAAAACTGGAAGAGCAAGAAGAAGAAGTGAAAGAAGAAGAAGAAGAAGAAGAAGAGGAGGAGTTTGCTGAAGCCATGAGGGATACTGAGCTCCCTGAGGAAAACAAAACCCCTGTTGAGACAGAAAAAGAGGAATATTTGGTAACTCTCACTGCTCAGATAGCTGAACTGGAGCTTCAAATGCAAAACTTAGAGCAGCTCATAGCCAAAGCATAGGAGGATAAAGAAAAAAGTAGAGAAGAGTTAACTGCGGAGATCCAGAAAAAGAAAGGAGAAGTTAGATTTTGGAAGTAACGTGTTGTGCAATGTTTCAGGTGACTTAAAAAGGTGACAATGAAATTAAATAACATCAGAAACAAGAAGTCTGAAACATTGCAGGCTGATGTTAGTATGCCAAAGCAGGATTGAGTTGGATTGCTCAAATGTTTGAAGGTTTTTTGCAAAGGTAAAGAGTTGTGTGAGGACACACAACAGCTTAGGGATGGGAGGATGTTAGCCCCCCAATTTGCTCTTTTTTTGCCATTTTCCCCTTCTTAAATCATAACCATTTACCTCTATTTTACCTCTTTTATACACCCTCATCTTGGACCAGTCCAAGAACGGTGACATATTTCATATAAAAATTAATTTTCATATTTTTTAATTCAACTTAGCATTTATTAATTATTGATTACATGATTTCTTACTTTTAATCACTATTTGTAACTTATCGATATCTCCTATGTTTATGTGGTAGTTAGAGTACTTACCATGACTGCTGATCCTAGTGCAGGATCAGATCTTGCACCGTTGCCAGCACAGAAAATCCTTGCAGCAGATCTGAACCTCCTTGATCACCACCTCATCTTGAGCCGCTTCAGCCACAACAACAGAGTGATTCAAAGACAACCGAGACCAATCCGTGAAGGGTGAAAGCTGGTTAGTTACGACCAATTCTGCTAACTGCCTATTTTGAAGACTGAAAAGCTAAACTCTGTGTTTTGTTATGTAATCAGTTAAATGATCTATTTTTTCCTTTGGCCAAAGGTCTATATAATGTAAAATGTAAATAGGACTAGGGAGCGAAATTTTTTGATATTAGAGGAGAACAGGAACATAGCCGAGAGGTGGTAGCAGGTCATTGTATTTTGTTGTCACCCAAATCAGGGTCGGACGATGCCTTAATGTATGTACTTGCCTCAGTGAATTAATAAAAGAAGCTATGCCTCATGTTTCGAAAAATTATGTTTTCGTATTGAGTTGATGAATTAATTAAAGTACTGAGAAAAGTTTCTACTTAAAAGGGAAACGTGCTGGTTGGCTACGGCCCATCCAACCCAGCACATTTACCCCTTTTTATGTTTTCCTGTAATTTTTCTTTACATTTTCAATTGTGATTTAATCTTAAGCACATGTATTCCTGTCTGAGTGCAAGCGAACCCGTTGTGTGAAGTAGATAACTTCCCTTTTCCTGTAATTTATGTTCCTGCACTTGATTTTAGATTGGTTTTTTTTAGCCTGGTCCAAGCAGGAGAAATGAACCTACACTAGTGCACGTTGGTGTGACATCTCTTTTTCTGCAACTCTTCTTGATTGGTTTTCCCGCCTGGTCTAAGCAGGAGAAATGAACCTGCACCAGTGCATGTTGGTGTGATGCAACAAAGTTAGTTTAACTTCCCGCAATCCTCTTTCTTTCATTAAATGCTTATGATAGGATAAATATATACTGATTGTTTCTTTATTTCCGCATTCTGAAACATTCATTATTATGTGCAATTTGATTTAACATTATAATAGAACTGCAATAATTAAACATGCGTTTGAAGAATTAAATGCTAAGTGCAGGAAGCTCTAATCCGATGCAAGAACTAGTTTCTTGCCACGGGATCTGAATGCTTTGAACCTGGAAAAGATCAAGCCCTTGCATGAAGTAAAAAGCCTTTAGTAAAGACACCATTTATACCTCTGGCATAAATCTCTGTTCCTGCACTAGTGCAAGCAGACTGTGATAGTGCAGAACAGATTAGTGCAAGAAGGAAATCTCTAAAGGAGCAGATTTAAGGGCCCATATGATGAGACTGATAAGTGTCTCTATTAAAGAAAAACACGTACTCAATAGTTAAACAAATAATCAACTAGAGTGATTGCCTTTTATTTTTAATTCCCTCTTGCAAATTCATTCTTTCTTGTTCCATTCTTAGATTATTTTTAGATGATTCAAGTTGCCTTTCTTTTCTCTATTTAATTTGATTTTGCAATCTTTCCTTTAAAGAAAGTATGGATTTATATTAGAAAGATTCATACCATCTCTGGCATTGCCTGTGCTTCGTCTCTAAGTTTAAGAATCCCTTGGGTTGACAAATTAAGTGTTGAGGAGTTTGCTTAAGTGTAATTCCTGCACCCAACAAAGACATTTATGTGTTTGATCAGCTCTGCAAATTTAGGAACAAAACACCTAAGAAAATTGATTTTCCCTAAAAATGATTGCAATTATGTTTTATTCCTTGGCAAACCAATATTCTAAATAGCTTCTACTCTTCCCGGATCAATACAGATGCCACTTTATACTACAATATGTCCCAATAATTTCCCTTCTTTGACAACAAAGGATGACCTTTTTTGGTTGAAGGAAAAACCAAAATTTCTGCATTTGTCAAAAAATTGTTTCAAATGTTTCAAGTGGTCTTCATCAGATTTTGAATAGATAGTGATGTCATCCAAATATATGACTACAAATCTGTCTTTTTCTCCCGCAATGGAAATATCCATTTCTCGCTGAAAATTTTCATTTGCATTGATCAGACCAAATGGAAATTTTGTTTTACATGAATGTACCATAGTGTGTGGTAAATGTTGTCTTTTCTTTATCTTACCTGACAACTAAAATATGATTGTAGCCTGAAAAGCCATTAATCATTGACAAGCTTTGGGATCCTACAAACTTCTGCAAAATATAATCCATCTTGGGCAATGGATATTTATCTTTCAATGAACATTGGTTCAGGTTGCGAAAATCGACACAAATTCTTATCTCTCCATTATTTTTCCGAATCGAGACTATATTAGCTACCCAGTTTGAAAATATCAAAGGTATAATTATTTTTTCTTCCCATAATTTTCTGATTTCTTTCTCAATGATTGGGGGTAGCATGGGATTGATATGTATGATTTTTTGTGCTACAATATTTGCATCTATTTTCAAAGGAATCTTGTCCTCCATTATGCTTCTATCATAAGTTTTCAGCTCACGATAAGACCATGCAAAAATATCAGAAATCCTTTTAGAAAATTGATATATTTTGTTCTAATTTCAAGAGAAAGTAATTTGGACACTTTGACTAATTTTGGCTGATCCTCTATGCTAATGTTACTTTCTATAGTACTCTCTCCATCAACTTTACTTTCAGGATTGAGAAAAACATCATTATTATCCAACAGTCATTCTAAAGGAACTAAGCCTTTAGGAATATAGTTAGTTTTCAGATCTATAATATTCTTCCCAGCTATGGTTTTCTTAAAAGGCCTACTATTTTGATTTTCAACAATGTCCTTCTCATCATCAATTTATATGTCTATAAACTCTTCAACACAATCTAAAAATTTATGAATTTCCTTTTCATCGTCAAATACTTGCCAAAATTTTATGTTGTCAGGAATTGAAGGCCTGTTTTTTATTTGAACATCATAGGTTTCCTTGACATCTAGAGGAACTTTGAAATTACTAGAAGAAATAGCTAGTGAATCAACCATTTGATTTTCCTCTCTAGTGACAAAATTTATTTTAAATGCTGAAAAATAATGCTCAATCAAGTCCTAGACTTCATTCCTATAATTTTTCAACTTTGAATTTTTTACTTGGTAGTTGTTTCTCACCTAATTTATCACCAACTCTAAATAACCAAAAGAAATTAGCTACTCTGCTCCCAAATATTTCACTGCCTTCATTCCCAGTACAAGCGCCCCATATTCAACAGTGTTGTTAGTGGTAGAAAATTATAGTTTATATGATATATTTACGCTTTCCTGAGTAGGGGAAAAGAGGACTGCACTAGCTCCTGATCCTTCTCTTGATGAGGCTCCATCAAAGGACAATTTCTAGATCCATCCTCCCTCTAAATGTTGCTCATTTGTACCTTGAAAGTGATGTTTTTCACTTATTTCAGGCTGGAATTGTTATCATCAGAAACAAGGTGTATTATTGATGACCCCAATTCCTTTTCTTCAGCATATATGGGATGGTTTGAAGGATTATGCTGGTCACTAATGATGTAGGTCATTTGGGTTTCCATATACAACCTTCTGAATTCCCCTCCAAACACTGGGATGGTGGCATATGACATGTCCATCTGAAGGGTACCTCCTAATTTTTTAGACCAAGATCTGGAAAGTAGCATCCAAAATCTAAAAGGAATGTATGCAACTACAGTGTCCATCACTAAGATTTTGATAGGTAGTTGGGTAAGAGAAAAAACCAAGTCTTTAATTACTCCAAGGCACTTGAATTTTTTTGAATCAAAGGTGTAGAGGTCATGGTATTGCTTGGTGATCTCTAATCCCAATTCATACATCACTTTCTTTGGCATGAGATTGTGAGAAGCCCCATAATCTAACAAAAAATTATGTAGAAATTTGTCATGTATATTAAGTGACAGATAGAAAGGTGGTGAGTTGTCATCATTTTGGTCTTGGACATGACATCCTAGCTAAATAGTGGGATGTTCATCCTTAATATTGACTGAGTTGGGGGCGAGAGGTGGCTGAAGAAGAATTTTAAAAGACTCTTTATATGCTATATTTTTCAACAATTTTAGAAGTGGGACCAAAATTTTGATTTTATTCAATTCGGATTTGAAACTAAAATAAGTTGGAACTAATTCCTTATTTTTTGCAGTAATTTTGACAATTGGGACAGAATTGTTGAGTGGAGTAACCTCATTGAATTTGGTCTTCTGTTTGGTAGCTTGTTTCTCTGCATCTGATTTTTGTTGAGGTTACTAAACAGGGCCTTTAGACCTCAAAGGATAATTTATGTTTTGAGCTTCTTGCTATTTTTTATCATTTTGTGCATAAATTTGAACATTCTCATCATCTCAAAAAAAAAAAAAATCCTTGATTGGTATTCATATTCTTGCAAATTAAAATAAGTTGAATGTGAGGTTTCTCCTAAAAGGTTTATTTATTCATTTTCTTCCTCATGTTCTTGCTGCTCTTCTTCAGAAAAATTATTCAAAGGAGGATGATTTCCTAAAGGGAGCTTGATTTCTATTTTCTTCATTTTGATTAGCTCTAGTAGCTACTTTGTTTTCAAGCTCTAATTTTGTCATATTAGAGGCAAGATGCTTGATTAAATTGGACATTTGATCGATATTTTCTTCTATTGTAAGAGACTTAGAAGAACAAGGTTTTTCTTATTTCATCTTCTTTTTTTCCTTTGTTGCTTTTTCTTCCTCCATTTTCAATTTATTAGAAGTCATGAGATTAGAATGCACTCCAACTGCATCCTCTTGCATATCCATTAATGTATGTGCTTTATCAACCCTTAGGCATAAATCAAACTCAGAATCTAGAGCATTTGCAAAAGTTATCATAGTTGTAGTCTTAGGAGGCTTAATTTCTTCGCGAATTTTCTCATAAATATTATTAAACCTCTTCATAAAATCAGTGAATGAATTATTTGGTTTCTTTTTCAGAGTTACAAATTATATAAGGTAGTACACATATTCTTTCCTATCACCCCATTTCTTCACAAATATTTCCTCCAATTCATCAATTCTTGCTATTGAGTTTGGGGGCAGACCTCTAAACCATTTATGAGCTCCACCATCCAAGCTCTGAACAAAGAGTCTTGACTAGACATCTTCATGTTCAACATTCTGGTTATAAACATAACTATAGAAAGCCACTAAATGTTCCTCAACAGAAAATCCTTCTCCCTCCCCAATGTACTTTGGAAGATATTTCAAGTAATCTCCTTGAGGGAGTGAATGCAAAAGTTGAGGAAGAGCAAGTGGAGCATATATTGCAGCCATTATCTGCTGCATCCTTTTAAGGGGAGGCTGAGCCATATTTTTTTGATGTAAAGTTGATGGATGACTGGTTGATGTAGTTATTTGGGAAATAGGAATTACAATTTGTGGATTCTAAATCTGATTTAGGACAGTAGAAAATTGGAAATCTTGAGTTGATTCCTCAGGCTTGGGGACTGAAAATAGTGGATTCTCAAAGAGATGAATAGAGGATGTTTTGAGTTCATCTTCTACAAAAGAATCAGATTCAAAAGTTGTCTCTTGAGGGGATGAGGTTAATTCAACTTTATTTTGCTAAGCTAGGAAATAAAATAAGTTTAATGTGAGGCCTTCAGAAACACTCTCTTCTAGTGGATGAGAATAGGATGACCTGACAGCTGTATTTATAGATAAAGGAAAATATTCTTGCAGAGGAGTGATGAAAGAATGGTATTTAGGATGATTTTGGAGGAAATTTAAAATGGTCTTAAAATCTTCTTCAGTCAAAACATCCCTATCAAGAAAAGGTGCAATTGCCAATACTTTCTCTAACTCCCCTTCAGTTAGCAGAAACTCTTTTGTTTCCTTATTTATACTTAATAACTCTGTTTTTCCCTCTTTGAATGAAATAGTGCTTACTTCAAATTTTACCAATTGAGGAATGAGAAAATTTTTTAGCTGATATTAGATTAAGAACATCTACTTTATCTTCTAGGGAAGCAGTTTCAATTTTAGATTTTTCAGCAAGATATTTTGAAACTGAAACTTATTTTGATTCTAAAGTAGATGAGGGTACATTTCTATTTGGAATTTTTTTTTTGTGTAACTTCTTCACTCACTGAGATGTAGCCTAAATGATCTCTATTTTTCTTTTGAATCTTTAAGAATATTCTCTGGTTCTGCAACTGTGGTCACAATAGGTGATCTCTGATTTCTCCTTGTAGTTGGAGGTTTTGAAACCCCTTTTCCTCTCTGTGGAGTCACTAGGTGAACTAATTTTTAGTATTCTTCAAGTCGTCAATTATTATTCAGCATTAAGAATTGACATTAAACAATTCAAAACAAGATACATCGAGAGAATACTTTGTTTCAAGGCCCTCATCTCCCACCAGACACACCAAAATATGTTGGCGCTGGAATCAGCACTTAGACTACATCAAGCACATAACGAGACACATCCTAAACTCTAAGGAAATTTAATGATTGTTTTTATGATATTGGTAGGTGGTTTAAACTCTTATTCACTGAAAAGATATTTCAGTAAAATCCAAAGTTCTACTAATGAGGGTATTGGATCAGGATGTGGTAGAATAGAGTGAGTTTGTAGCCTATGAGGAGAAGAAAATGTAAAATGAGAGAAGAAACAATAGGGCTGCAAAGAAGAAATCTTCCGAATTTGGTAGAAATTAACACACGTAGTAGTTTAACAATGTTTCATCAAGAGAAAGTTATTTCTAGTCTTACAATATTCTCACTGAAATATTATAAAATATAAATGTCATGAGTGATGTTCTTTCCACTGTTATTATATATATTTTTCCAAGAAGGCTCACTATGTGAGACTAAAAAATTGATAAAACACATGAACATGTCAAGAGACTGATAAAAACTCATAACAGTATGAGGAATTGAAAACTGCAATTGAAGATAATAAGATATGGAAACACAAGTATAAATTGACAATACACACACTAGATGGTAATAAGTCCTCAGAAGTTTCTATCTATTTTATTCACTAAAAAGAGTAATGAGCATATGAGTCAAGATTCTAAAACCACAAACCCTTACTTCATAGTAGTTTGTCACATATATACAAAAATATACAACTGTCATCCCAGTAAATTTGTTCCTAAAAGTTATTACCATCTCGTGCAAGAGATGATGCTTATCCAAAATGTTTAATACAAAGTTCTATGACATAATCAAAATAAACAACATCAAGGCTAACAATTTGAAATGTTTGTATGATGTGGAATTCTATAGGAAGACTCCTCCTCTATTCTTGTGGAACCAACTCCACAAAAAGTGTAAACATTAGTGAAAGTGACGTGTGGGTGTTCCTTGAATGTTTCCTGCTGGCTCACGGAAACGTGTTGGTGTTGAGTGTAATGGTAGAAATCTATTTCAGAGAAAATCTGCTGCTATTCCTTTCCTCTGGTTTCTTGTTTGTTATGATAGGGATGGAGGCAGATTAAAAGAGATATCGGGGTTTCATTTTAATAGCGGGAGATATTATTAGATGAGCTTGAAGAAAAACACCCTGTATACATATATCACAATCACAGATCAGGGTAGGAAAATTTTAAACACAAGACCCAAGCGGGAGGGAACATGATTTGCGATGGGGGTGATGAAGTGGAAAGGAGGTGGGGCTGATCTCAAATCGTGAATTAGGAGTTTTTTTACAAGGGACGAGAGTTAAAGGTTAAGATTCACGAAGTGGGATTTGTGATGAGAATGAAAGGTGGGGTACATGGCCTAGAAAATACCAAAAATTGTGAATCGGGAGTTTTTTTATGAGGAATGGGAGGTAAGTGTTAAAACTTATGAAATGTGATGTGCGATGAGCGGAGGGTGATGTGGCAAGGAGGTGGAGCCTAGACAATATCGCAAATCACAAATCGGGAGTTTTTTAATGAGAAACTGGAGGTAAGTGTTAAAAAATTTGAAATGCGATGTGTGATTAGTGGAGGGTGATGTGCCAAGGAGGTGGAGCTTGGACAATACCGCAAATCGTGAATTAGGAGTTTTGTAGGAGAGAACAATTGTAATGTGAATGAAATTTAAAACCGCAATAAGTCAATTATGATGAAAGGGTAAGGGGTCCAAAATGTTATTCAGTGCGGTAAGTTATATCATATGATATATGATATTACAAAGGTTTGATATGGTGCGGGTAGAGCTACTTTTTAAATATAAAAAATGGATTTTAATATATAAAAAGGGGATTTGAAAGAAATGAAATTCTATACTTTGGGTTTTCAGAAAAATGAAAGGTAGAAGAGGGAAAATGAAATGAATGAAGGTATAAATGAAAATTTCTCACCACTACACTTTGATAGCGACACTTTCATCTTACAACCGAACTAAAAAGGCATATTGATTCCTTGGAGAAAGATGCCTAGACTTTGAAAATCTTTGAAAAATTTCAATGCTAGCACATAAAATGAGAATTTATATGTCATAGCAACCTTACGCATGTGGGCACCACTTTCCACCTATTTTCAAAGAAAAAATGCCCCTGAGGGCGCCATAAGTCGTCGTCACAACCAAATCAACATATCACTACCATACTAGTGACACAGATAGAATATGTATTTGTCAAATACATTTTTTTAGCTAGAAAAAGCATCAAGAGCATGGGACATGCTCGCCTCATAGAAAAATTGTATTTATTGTATCATACTATTTCTTGTAGGGTTCCCACAGGACATGGCCACTCTTCCACCCATTGTAAGGAATTTCCAACTTTTTTCTATACGCAAGTATCTCTCTCTCTCCACACAGTACATAGAAAAGAAAATATAATGTATTTTGTCTATACAGTTCTTCCTAGACCTCACACATTAGGGAGCACCTGTTATCACTAGAAAATCAGACAAGCAAAGATGACATTATTAAATGTCATACAGAAGGATTTACAGAGCTGAGACACATTAGAGGATCTGAAATTTTTGAAAACTCTCTATTGTCTAGAATAAAAATCAAATTGTGCACCAAGTACTTAGGCAAAGTGCGCCTATGAGCGCATTTTTCTTCGATAAGCATGCCTTTGCACAACTTTACCTTGAAAATCTACGTGGTCCTGGGAGTGGTAAAATTCACTTTCTGGGACCACAAGGCACACTCTAGGAAAATGATCCCACACTTGAGGCCGCCGAAGGACAACCACCTACGCCTCCTTGGTACCTCAAGGGAGCACAAAAAGGAATTAGGTGCAACACAATGGAATCAACCCTTTTCTTGGGTCACCATCCATCAATGTACCAAGAGAGGGAAGGAGAATTTTAATTCATCTATAAAAGACCACCAAGAGATGAAGAAAGGGAGAGCACATTGCTATGCTGGCCAGAATTGCTTTGAAGCAAACCAACAGTGTTCAATCTAGAGTAGAAGTAGAGAGGGGATTCGGTTGTTGGCTATCCAACAACTTAAATCCTTTA
Source organism: Pinus albicaulis (assembly GCA_034641835.2). Classification (NCBI taxonomy): domain Eukaryota; kingdom Viridiplantae; phylum Streptophyta; class Pinopsida; order Pinales; family Pinaceae; genus Pinus; species Pinus albicaulis. The sequence goes on from CM076574.1 coordinate 218,844,979, forward strand.
GAGTAGAGAGACGCCTTTCACTAAGAAGCTAGAAGGTAAAAACGTCCTTTCACTGGGTCTTAGAATTCCATATTTCTAAGGGCTCCTTAGCAAGTGTGTAAATGTAGTATATTTCTTCCTAACAAAAAGAAATAATATGGGACATTGATGCCACCATTACTATTATTTTTTTGTTTGACTCTTTATGAGATTTTCTGTTTATGTTTAGTTTAGTCTTGTTTTCTCTCTACATATGCATACTATATCATTAGTTACTATGTTTAATTTTTTATAAAATGTTCACTAACCTGCTAACTCTTTTTTTTATTTGCATGTGACCAAACCTTAGAGGCAGCAGTCACTCCTCTTAATAAATTTTGGATTGGCACACTTTTGAACCAAAACAACTACCACACTCTCCATAATCGACATGGGATACATACCAATGTTTGGAAGTAGAAGATACTATTGCAACTGAATCTCATGTTGAGTTCCCCTCTTAGGAGGTAACCCATTTGGTTCTTGAAACATCTTGCCATGCTGACTTACCACGTCAAACAAATCAGATTTTAATTTGTCATCACACCCTTCAAAAGATTCATAGTCAACATCATCCTTTTTCTTGATCATAAGAAGCACACAATTTTTACTTGCATTAACTAGTCTCTTCATTTTCCCTGCATTAACTAAAGAAATATTTATTTTTTTGCGATGAGCTCTCAAAATATACTCAACCCCATCCTTAAGCAAATGATATTTTTTCTTGCGGAAATAAAACAATGCTTTCATGTCATACAAATATTGAATTCCCAAGATAATCCTGGAAATGTCAAGTGGAACCACATCCAACTCGACTTCATCAACAAAGTTTGTAGTAATAGCAAATCGAAATATGCATTTTCTTGTAACCTGTACATTGAAATTCTTAACTATCTAACCCAAGGGGTGTGGTTTGTGATGTGGTACAGTTTCAAGGTTGATATTTTTAACCAAGTCTTCTGAAATCAGGTTTGCTTGTGACCCACTATCAAACAATGCATCAATCTTTGTATGATTTGAGATCACTCTAACATGGAACAATTCTATTCTTGTGTCTTCATTTGGAGTGTTGTTGTGACTATTTTAGGAACTAGTACTTGCTATGGCTTCCTTTTCTTCATTAACCATGGCTAAAATCTTGGTCTCATCTCCGGAATCAAATCCAAGATCTTGTTGTGTGGTGGTAGTCATCTTTTTTTTACCCTTCTTATTTTTTTTCTTTGGCCTTAGTTCAGGATGTAGTTTCCAAAATTAGGATTCATAATACCCCTCTTTGGAACAATGTTTTCATCTAGTTTTCTCCCCTTCCTTCTTGATGCTTACATTCTTCTTTCACTTCCATTTTCCTCCCTTCTCTTTTCCATTACCTTTGAATGGCTTCTTCTTACTACCCTCTTCCTGAATTTTCTTTCCCCTTGCTTCAAGATGCGAGGCTTGTGCACATACTTCATCTAAGTTGTTTGGGTTAAACATAAGCATAGTATGCTTCAAATAGGAATGTAAACCCCCAATGTATTTCAAGAGTGTGTCTTGGGAATTCATGTTTACTCCTAACAATAAAGCCCTCTTTCTAAACTCCTGAGTGTACTCTTGAACAGTTTGGCCATTGAGTTGCCTAAATTTTTTCCAACTCTTTATTTCATTTTTCATATAGGATAATGGATAAAACTATATTTTAATGGAAGAAATGATTTCAACCCAATAAATGGATATCTTACCATGAATTTCCATTTCCTCTTGACTCTTTAGCTCCCACAAAACTAATGCTACTCCTTCTAGCCTTAATGAAGCCAAATGAATCTTTATATCATCCTCTTGTAAATTTTGTATACTTCCAATTGACGGATCCAATTGTCTAACTTCTCTGCATTTACCTCACCATTATACATGGAAAGGTCAAACTTGATGTCCAACTTGAGTAATGGAGTTTTTTCATTTAGGATTTTTGAATGAGAGTGGGTGGTTTTTGTGGTGGAAGTGGAAGATGAATATGCTGATGAAGATAATGAGGATGAGGATGGTGGAGATGGAGGTGGATTTCCTCCACTACCTTTCAAAGCCTTCTCTTCATCCTTCTTACCATATGAAGTTCCTTCTCCAGGTGGAGGCTTAGAAACTTCTCCTACTATTTCTACAGTGAATGCACCAAACATGATTTTAACCATTCTTTGAATGTCTTTGAAGTATCTCTTGAAATATTCTTCTTCTCAATGTCCATGAGTATCTCCAACACCTGACATAATGGCTAAGGAATGAAACTCAACCTATGATGCTTGTACCTCTTCAATCGCTTCATCATCTTGTGCAGTTTTTACCTCTTCAATATCAACTGCTAAAGATATAACTTGAAGTGCTTCAAGTGCAGCTTTGAGTGGAACTTTGGGTGAAGATGATGCTCTCTCAGATCTCTTTATTCTTGTCCTAATATCAGAACTAACAACCAATAGCTTCGCTTCTCCTCTCTGCAAATTCAACCTTGTAAGCATCACAAAATTGCAACTATTAAAACCCTTCTTGCACAATTTGAAGCAAAGAAAACAAATAACCTTTATAAACCTTGTGCTCTAATACCAACTTGATCCGAAATTGATTGTTAGTTAATGTTGTGCTAGTATCAGTTTCAAAATTAACTTGAAAGTGCTTTATTTTTCTTCTTATACAAGGGTTTATACATGTTCTTATGATTGAAAATTCAATAGAATTGATGAGTTTTAGTGTAATTCATGAACATTAAAGCATGGAAACTCAATGTTGAACAAAAAAATATAAAAACATAGAAAGCACAAATAACTGAGTCAAATATACATAGTTTTTGTGAAAGATTTCACCCTTCATAGGCTACATCTCCTTGGTCCAACTTCATAGCTGGGGCCTTTGTATTAGATTAAATTGTGAAAAAGTATTGTTTACAATCTCATATTGCCTCTAAAACCTACTCCAATGGCTCAAAAACATAAAAATATAGAAATAATGACTCTTCCTGAGCCAAAATTGGTCGAAAATTGCCTCAATTATGGCAAAGCCAATTTTTCCTAGTTTTCTCCACTAAATCTAGAGGTCCACCATTTAACTCCACTAAAAGTGGAGTTTCTTCGCATTTGGAGGGTCCAAAAAAAAATCGCTAAGATAAACCTCACTTAATTAAAGATAAGCATGTATTAGAGTGTGGTTAAGGGTGCATTTAGCACTAATCACATTTTACCGCTAATTGTGGATTATGGAGTTAAACCTAGATTAGCAGTAATAAACACTACTTAACTTGTTAATAATCTCCCGCTAGAATAGTCATGGCCTTCGATTCCAAGCACTTAGACATCTATGAGGGGGTCACCCCCTCTGAACCCCCAACTCCTGCTCTGACAAACTTCAAGTAGTGGTGGAGTCCTATGGTTAATGAGGACTTGTGGTATGGGGCAATCGTTTGCACTGGCGTTAGTTTAGTGGAGGTCACAGGGTTGACCCCGACCTCTGCCCCTCAGGTTATAAATTTTTTTTGAACATAAACATAGGTCTTGAACTTTGCTTTAAAATTGATATGCGAATAATATATGTGCGCTATAGTATTTGGTTCAAAGTTTGGTATAAAAATAATGTATGTGCCCCATTCAACTTGAAATTAAAACTTAGTTAAATGATATGCCATCCAACCTTGCCATGGGGGAGGGCATGTGGCAGTCTCCAGCTGCAACACATGGCCCTTCTCTATTGGCCCAAAAATTCACCATATAAAAATAATAATCCACCATAGAAGAAAATTTCAACCTTAAGATTAGGAAGACAATTTCAATTTCCCCAAGAAACATTGGTGAATATGATTGTGACACTTGTCATAGTGTCACTAGATTAAATCTAGAGAATATTCTCTGAATATTCCTGAGGTGCTGGCTAGACTGCCAAGTCATCAATCTGTCACTGTTCTGCAAAATTTTTACTTGTTTGAGAAAATCAACAACATAACATAACTTACTCATACAAACTCATATTTTGATGAAAGAAGTTGCGTTGGAATCCTGGTGACGAGTTCTATTCAGTCATTCTGGTTTGGAGCATTTCTAAGAACTTTAATGTTTGAGCTAAATACTAAGCCTCTGATCACATATTCAATTGTTGATTCCCAACACGTATTCCATTATTCCTTGTGGATGCTTTGTGATGAGTCGTGTTCATTATATTTCCTGCATAAATTATACTTGTGTGTCCTTTCTCTTGATTCCTTGCACTCTTCTCTTTTCCAAAATTGTTTTGAGAGTCATTAAAGTGAACATGTTTGGTCTATTGTTCTTATACTTTCGTTCTTCACGTGAGTTATTTCTTGACGCTATAAAATTTTGATCAATATTTTTGAGATGTATTTCATTTGATGCAGGATCATTTCTATTGGATGATTCACCTTCTTGATAGCCAAGAGCTATCTTTATAAGTGCAGACATTTTCAAGATAAAAAAGTGATTGAGAGATTCAGTGCCTTTGTTCAAATTTGAACTAACATGCTCCAATTCTCCCCTTAAGAGGACAACTTCCTCTTCCAATTTTTTACACATTTGTTTCTTAACATTTGGTTTTTTTGACAAAAAATATTTTACACTTTTTTCTTCTTCTAATTCAACTTTGAGGGAAAAAATGTTGTCTTCATTTATATTCTTATCTTGAGGTTGCTACATCAATTGAATTTCTCCTTTCGTGAGAGTTCTAATTTCCTGAAATGCACTTATAATTTCCCCTTTAGTATATACTTCTGCTTTGGGTTCCTCAACTTCAGTTATGAATAATATATCATTCCATTCTTCATCAATTACACTTGCACAACTTTCACTGTCACTTTCTTCCTTTGAGTTAAAAGAAATCTTTCCTATTTGATTCTTAGGTTTGAATATTGATTCATCATAACTTTAATTCATATTAGCATAAGGGAATTCATATGCATAAGGACCAATTCACCCACATTCAAAACATTTTAAATGACAATTAACTTTAAACATGTGAGTTCCTCTATTGAAATTTTAAACAAACTTGGCTTCTTCTTTATTAGAATTAGATTCTTGTTGATTCTTTTTTTTCTTCAATTATTTTTCTACCTTCAAACATGCTTCCTTGACTCCTAACTTTACATCCTTGATTCCCAACTCATATGAATAATGAGTTCCATGGAGTTGATCTATTGTCATCTTGTCAAATTCTATTAGTTCCTCAAGGGTTGAGATCATTTAGGGTTAAATCTTGATGGATGTGATCTTATAATTTTTTGAAAAAAAAAAACTTTGTTTTTATTCTTCCCCAAGACCTACTATGGAGTTAACTATATGGTCTATACGAAGTAAACATGAAGTAATTTCCTCATCATATTCCATATTCAAACTTTCAAATTTACCTATGAGAGCTTGCATCTTGATCTGAAAGGACTGTATGAGTTTGCTATGATAAGTGTATTTTCAGTTACAAAACATGTACATATTTGTCTCCATTTGTTTGCTTAAGGATTGAGGAATTTAACCATGAAACATAGATGAAATTGTAAATTTTAAGCATGAAAATAAGCCTAAATAACACTGAAAAACAATGTATAATAGAGAAATAAAATCACACATAAGATTTAGATAGAAGGCATGATGAAGCAGTTCACCCCTCCTGGGCTACATCTGCTAGTCCAACTCCCAATGGCATGTCCATCTTTCATTATGCTCAAAATTTTACAAATACATGTGTTCACAAGCCTCCAATGGTTTTTTTCTCTGCACCAATGGCTCAAGAATGCTCAAAATAGTCTAGGTAGACACTTGTTTCACCCAAATTGGTCGAAAATTGACCTATCTAGGCTTTTTCCCAATGTCCCCTACAAAAACTCCACAAAATTTGGACGAATGCAGTTAACTGCGGTTAAAATAGCCACAATGTCTAAAAACTGGTGGTGGGTGCTCTTTAAAAATCCAGCCAAGTTTCTAACTATCGCATTAATCTATATGGTTATGGGAGGGGGTGGCCACATACCGAACCCCCTAACCACAAATTCCACAACACCAATTTCTCTTCAATCTCCAAAAAATCTATGATTGCTCCCAAGAGTCATCAAATGCCAACCTTTTACAATAAGGCTCTCATGCTCTATTTATCTAGTAAAGGAGGGAAAAAACCCTAACTAGGGTTTGAAAATGTCATTTATGCCTAAGAAACCATGCAAGGCCGAAGGCACAAAATATATCATAAAATAACTCCTTGAACCTAACTTTGGAGTGATTTTCCCCAAAAAACACTAAAATATAATTTTTCCATAAATGAGTGTATTTTGTTGACTTTTTGGCCAAAAAAGTAGCACAGAGGTCTGAACGCGTAGCGCCTGCATGGGAAAAATTGGGTCCAATTGCAGCCAAGTTTTGATGACCTTCGTGATGTCGGAATTGGCTCCATGATGGCCCGTTGGAAAGCCTATTGCATCTGATTTCCAAAAATACCCTTGTTTTTATGATTGGGCTCCACTAACCTGTCCAAAAATTAAATTTTCCAAAACTTCTCTAGGTGCAATGCCAGGCCTAAAAATGAAGCAGAAAGGTGAAAAATGAGGTGTTGTTTAGCCTTTTGAGGGACCAAAAATGCTCCAAATGCTCTCAAATTTGGTGAAAATGTTGTACTTGAGCTGAGGATTCCAAAAATGTAAATTTTCCCTCCCGAAAATGCCTGAGGTGAAAGCGTAGCGCCAAGGGGGTTGCACCTTCAGACCTCAAAATTTGAAAAAAACCAAAATTTGTCAAAACTTTCCCAAAATTGGTGGATATCTTCTTTATGGGGTTCTAGAGGCCTGTAGAGAAGCTTTAGCCAATATTCCAAGATTTTCTTGGTATTTTTCCTCTTTCAGTGTTTGTATCTTGGCAAGGGATTTCTTCAGCTTAGCCCTTGCAATTTGATTTCTCTGGGCATAATGCTTGGTCATCTTCCTTTGGAGATCAAGATCCTTATTGGATTTCTCCAATTTGGCCTCCAAGTGCGTGTTTGCTCTTTCTAGACAAGGCTCCTGATCATACTCTATCTCCATGGCAAGAAAATCATTTAGAGGGAGCTTCTTTGCTAGGGCTAATTCTTGTTTTCTTTGTCTTTCCAAGTTTAAACCTATGGTTCTTGGTCTCCTCCTAGACTGTCCTTCTTCATCCTCACTTTACTCATAGGTTCCCATGAATTATTCTATCTTTACTTGTGCTCTTTGAGCTTCTTTCTGGGTTGTAATAGCCCTGGCCTCATAAATGCCATTTTGTGCTCCCATCTGTTTGTTTTCCATCTCATAAAAATGAATACATTCTTAGCCCTAACCAAATTGGCCTCCAAGTCTTTGATTTGGGCATTTTTCCTCTAAAGAAGTATGATGGTAATTTTCTCCTCATTTTCCTCATCACTATCAACATGGATGAGTTCAAACTCCTTCTCAACCTCATGCTGATCTTCTTCTTCTTATTTTACCTTTTCTTTTCCTTTATCTAGTGGCTTAGTGGATGTGGAGGTCATGGCCCCTTGCCTTTTAGAGGCATCAAACACATGTATTTCCCCTCTTTGGTATATCAATGGAAAAGGTTCAACTCTACTAATTTTGGTGTTTTCATCATGGCTACCATCATTTGTTTCCATGTCTTCCTCTTCATTACCCTGACTTCTACTTACCTCATTACCTTCCACATCAGCCTCACTACTAGCCTCTTCATTGATTTCTGCACTTTCTTTTTGCTCCTCATTGTAGCTTCTTGCCTCATCATTGTTGTGATATTCATTTCCACTATCAGCCTCTTCATTTTCTTCATTTTTTTCATGACTATCATGACTTTCATGACTGTCTTATTTGATATCTTGGTCTTTGGTGTCACTGCTGTCATTTTCCTTGCTTTCCTTTTCCTCATTGATGCTTGCTTCACTGGTGTCCATGTTGTCTTCAGCCTCTTCCATTTCTTCAACATTGTCATTGTGATTGCTTCTTTATTCATCACTTGTCTCATCTTCATTATCATCTACCTCCATGGCTTCTACTTTATTGCTGACCTCTTCTTCATCACTGCTTAATCTATTTCCACTGTCAGCTTCTTCATTTCCTTCACTGTTATCATCTCCCTCTGTTTCCATGTTTTCTTCTTCTTGTTGGCTTGACTCATCCTCACCATCATCTTCATTTTGGGTTTATTCATTGTCACCCTCACCCTCATTGTGACTTGTTTGTTCACTACCACTTCCTTATTGATCTGATGCATTGGGAGAGGATGAGGAAGGGAGGTTTCCTTGAGGAGAAGATACATGTGTAGATGATGAGGTATGTTCAGTAGGAGGTGATGGAAGAGCAGAGGGAGGAGGATGAGATGATGAGGGAAAATTTGGATGATGATGGGGCTGTGGGCTTGTGAATATTTCATGAGCAATGAACACCTCCCATAGTATGATTTTTTGCTCCAAATGATGTAGCACAACCATATTGATCAAGGAGTGATGGAACAAACTTTTCACTTTCTGGGAATCGTTCCTCCTTTGGAAAATAGAAGAAATATTCTCAATACTCCTATAGAGGTAGTAGGGTAAATGAAGCTTCTTGACCCTGGTGAATTTCATGAGCAATCTGATATGATAGGAGTAGATTATAGAGTACCTTTTTTCACAAGTAAAATATTTCATGATGACCCTCATCAAGGGTGCATACTTCTCCAGCAACTGTGAAAAAGTGAAAATAGACTTGCAGCCTTCTTTGTACCTAGGCTTCAGAAATGGCTCATAGCATCTCATGTCCAACTTTTCTCTTTTGAAACATTTTTCACCAACATCAAGTATTTTAGTGGCACTATAAATGGCATCTGATGATAGCTTGAACTCTAATCCTGTAAGATTTACTTGTTTATTGTGTAGGTTGAGGATGAATAAACTATTGAGCTCAGACTGACTTTTCACTTGTTGGACCTTTTCACAAAACTAAAAACACCCTACATTTTGAAAGCATGTGATGATCATAGGAGAGGATTTAAGCTCCAAAGTGTCTTGGCATTCAAATCTATTAACCTTCCCACCTTTGTGCTTATACCTCATAGGCACTTGGTCCCCTTCACTTCTAACACCCCCTCCTTCTCCTCACATTTTGATCACTGTTGTCTTTAAACAACCTTAGGCTTTCTTGTGAAACTTGGTAGGAGGAGTGAAATGAAATGATGGTGAAAGGTAGTTTTTGTAAGTGAGTGAGAGGGAGATGTAGGTGTATGACTGATCCCCTTTAAGCTTTCATGAAGGGTTAACTCCAACTTACTGTAATTACCCTATCACACCTTTCTGGACTGATAAATTCTTGCTTGGAGGTCAAAATAGGGTTTTTGTCATGAGGACTTAGGGTTTCTAGTAATTAGGGTTGGGTTAATTACCTTAATCATAAAATCATGAAGTTTACTGGAGGATAAGGAAAAGCATCCACCTACCAACTTTTGGTATCTTTGCAGGTCCTTGGATGTAGCTTGGAGGTGCTATTTTGTGGTTTTTTTGGCAATTTGCAAAAGGGGGAAGGTTTCTGGCGAAGGCGCAATGCCTGAATGCACAGTTAGATCCCTTATTCCCTATGCGTAGTGCCTGCGTGTGTTCCTAGGTGTCGAGCCTCCTAAGCACAACGCCTAAACATGTTCAGGCTTGTCGGGCTTCCCCAACGCGCAACACTGAATGCTTTCCTGTGTCTGTCGAGCAGTTATGGGCGAACGGGTAGCGCCCGTCTGAATGCACAGCACATTCCCCTGAACGTGCAACATAGTATAATTTACACTGTGAAATCTCCTGAATGCATAGTGCTGGGTGCTGAACGTGTAGCGCATGCACGAATGTGCAGCGTCGGGCAAACTCACCCAAATTTTCACTAAAACTCAGATTTTTCTCCCTGAAGGTTTTTTACTCTTTTGCAAGTGAAAAATGAGCCAAGTGACAAACACAATGACCCTTTATAGTCTTAGGAAAATAAATTTAACCCTTTTAGACCAACTTTATAATGTTTTTAGTCTCTTTTTCACTTTCACTGATATTATTTTTACTTTTTTGCAGTAGGTGGCTTAAAAAACATTCAAATTATCCTTTTTCCTTCTAACCATTTTTCTTTGTTGCTCTTCAGGTTGTTGAAATGGTGAAATTTGACTTCCTTTGGCCTATTGATGAATTTAACACTTTTTTCTAAAGATGTTTGTTTGAGTAACATGATTTAATATGTTTTGGCTTGTTCATGTCTTTCAATCACTTTCAGTCAATAAGTGTCATGAAAACCTTGAAGTGACTCTCTTCCATCTGATCTTTGAAACATGCTAAAATCACTTTGACAACCTTAGGCACCTTCATGGTGGAAGCATATTTAAAAATTTACTTTTTTTACGTTGGAGATTAAATTGACTTTTGCTTGATGGGTGACTCAGAAACTTGTTTTCATCTTTCTCATTGATCTCTAGGCATGATAAATCCATCTTTGACAAGTACCATAGTCTTCACAATCATGTATGTTATATCCTCTTTCGGCCACTTTTGATTTGCAGGTGCCATGACATACTGATTTAGCCCTTTCTGATGTTCTTTTAGTTTGACACATTCAGTTACACAACAAAAACCCTATGATCGGCTTGGATTTCCATCTTAGAACTCAACCCTGTGTTTTTATCCCTTTGATCATTAAGTGTAAATTACTAAACATGGGATCTTGACCTTCCTTTTACTAACATTCTTTGCATTCTCTTCCTTTTGGGGCAGTGAAACATTTTACCTTAGCAAACTTTGGAAGCCACCTACAATAGCTTCTTCCAAATTTATTTCTGTTGTCATCATGGAGGCCCATCATCTTCATTTCACCTCCTTTGACTATATTTCGAAAACCTTAGGTTTCTGGGCTACTTGAGAAAAATTATTAGTGTTGTCTTCGAAATTCTATATAGCCCTTTAAAGTTCATTCATTTATGTTCAGTTCACCTGACCTTTTTCTCTTTTTCATCTATGATTTCTAAAAATCTTCAATTCATGCTTGGTTGTATTGGTGTGCCTCTATCCATGTGATTTGTTGCATTGGCTCCTTTCTTGGCACACTACTAGCCCAATTAGGCTTAGAAACCCTGATTTCTCCTTGGACATAGAATGGTACCTTTCTCTTTGCTTTTGAATGTCTTTAATGAGGAGTAGGCCTCTTACCTTACCAATTTTCTGTTGATAGTCATCTTGACACTCCTGCAGAAATGTGAAAAATGAACAGTTGCCCTTTGCAGAACTTGAACTTTATAAGGTGGTATTCCTTGGAGATTTTCCGGATCTATCTTGGAAAAACAGGTGTTTCTCTTCTCTCACATTTGATTAAGCTTCTAGCACATGAAAAATAGTGCTTTAGAACACCAAGGATAACCCTACAACCTATGAAACCCTAATGACCTAGTGGGAGGTTCTTTTGACTTGGTCTTTGACTAAAAGCTTGGCTTGGGGTCTTCAAGTGTAAAACAAAGCTTTTGACAAATTGATGTATTGAAGATCCAAAATTCAATGTACTTGATTTATCTAAAGAGCCTACAGAGATAATTTTGAGACCATCAATGCTTGAGACATTTGGTGAACATGGTAAAGAGTAGGTTGATTGGTAATCCTAGATGGCAAGTGGAGGGGTGAGGAAAAGGAAAAACAGAGTGCTCAGGTCATAGGTGGTAAAATAGGATGTAGATGAGTGGCATAAGCCCATGAGGTGTCCTTTAGGAGTGGTAGTTTAATCAGGGAATGATAGAGTAGTTAAATAGTGAAATTTTTTTCTTAAGGATAATGAAGCTAGTGAGATTTCTAAAACTCACAATATTCATGAATTGTTTTTAGAAATCTAGGACAAATCTTTAGTCATCTAAAAATAGAAAAAATTACTGACAGCGGCTCCACTTGGGGAGGGAAGCTCCTTTTTAGGAGGTGTTGAGAACTTCAGATATCAAATCTCTGAGTTTATGAAGACCAGTGCCTCATCCGTTGGGCATATTTTTCTTCTTTCATTTGCTGATGTTTCTCTTGAAGTTATGATCTCAAGAATCTGAAAGACATGATTGCTTCAACCTCATCTCTACCTACCCATCATACCTTGCATACCATTTTTCTTCCTGACAGTGCACTTGGGCTGGAAAACCCTTGACATTCTTTTTCTTTTGAAAAATAAAATAAAAATATCTACTTGTACCTTTATCACTTCCAAGAATTCAAATTAGGCTAATGAAACATTTTATTCTCTACCTAGTCTATCCATCTATCAAGGTTAAGCTGTTTGACAGGCTTCATTCTCTAATCTATTGACATGAAATTGAAAACATGATTTAAACCAAGATTAAGCAATATGATTTACCATGGGCTGTGGCATTGGGACAAGCTGCAGATAGACATTATTCTTGTACAAACAAAACTAGAAAGTATGAGGGTTGTGTTTCATCATTTTTTACTCCCCCTATCTTTCTCTTTGGTTCATATTTAAGCATTGAGAACCAACATCTTTTCTTCCTAATCTATTCCTACTGACAAGACAAGATTAAATGATTTTACAAGCCTTCTTTCATTGACCTATCAGTAGAAATTCAAAACATGTTCAACCATGATTAGGCTAGATGACTGAACAAGACTCCTTTTCTTAACAATTATTGGCATTTAGGCTTGCACACTTTCAACAATACTTCTTTTTAGGTATGGGGTTGTACCTATCATTTTCCTGCCCTCTTTTTTCTTATTTATTTATTTTTTGTGTTTTTGTTTTACTGATATTTCATCATACAATGTTATGTACAATGAATGAAGGTTTCAACCTAGGGATTCTGACAATAACAATGCTTGAGCATCCTATCATTGACATGATCTCCAAATAACTCTTCTCCATCCAACTCTTGTAAATAGAAAGAATCATTATCTCTACTTGAATGGATGATGGAATGATCTTTCCACAAATTCTCAAACTTGTCATAATTTCCTTTGTATTTTCTCATTGATTCTTGCTTCTGAACTTTGTTTTTGTTAAAGATATTTCTTAGGTGAAAAATGTATTTTTCATTAGTTTTAAAATAGATAATGATGTCATCAATGTATATCATGGTGGAGTAACTTAAATCAGGAGCCATGGCCCTTTGTAAAGTAGCTTCTGCACTTATTAACCCAGAAGACATTTGATCGCACATGTAGATGCCCCATGGTGCTTTGAAAATGGCTTTATGTTGATCAGGTGAAAGTGTTATCTCTTGATTGTAACCTAAAACACTACTAAGTAATGAAATATTGTTAGAACCTTATACCCCTTGCAGTATATGATTTATCTTAGGAAAAGGGTATTTTTCCTTTAGGGAGGTTTGATCTAGGTTTCTAAAGTCTATACATAGTCTATACCCCTTTTATTTCTTTCTTACCGACACAATATACTCAAAATTTTTCTAGTCTCCTTTGAGAGGAATCCTACTTTGAATAACGTTTGTGTCATAAGGCTTTAAGTTCTCGTCACCATATGTAAAATCATCTTCAAACTCTTTGCACAGTCTTATGTATTTTTGTTTTATGTGAGGTGACAAATTTTTGGATAACCTAATCATTTTGGGTTTTTCTAGGCTTCCTACATTGTATTATTATATATTAGCCTTAATAGATACAAATTTAGGCTCCTTTACAATTTTTTTGGAATCAAACAACTCTTTCGAAGTGCTAACACTTTTTTGTGATGAGTTATATTTATTTTTCAATACCTTAACATCCTTTTGATCCAGGCCCTTAGAAAGCTCTGCTATATGAAAGTGTTCCAACATTGTTACATTGGCAGAAAGGAATGGTTATGTTTTTTTTATTTTTGTTCTTCATAGTTGACCATGCTTGGTATCCACAGTTCCTAAGTGGGCACTTCAGGTGCGAAATACAAGTGTGATTCACCCCATGCTATAGTGTCAATGTCCTGTAGAGCTACATCAAGTGCCTCTGTCTTGCCTACTAACCCAAATGTTCCCATAAATTCATCCTTCAAAGTATCCCAGTGGCGGGTGCACTGATGGAGCTCCACATCTAAGTACCATGCAGTGGGGAGTGGTCCCAGGGCATGAATAAGTAGATGAACCCACTCTTGGGTAGTCCTGTCGCACCATTATTCTATCCAAGAAAATAGATATTTGTGTGGGCCTTCTATTTTAATTCGTACATCAGCTAGGGCCTCAAATTGTAGGATCATCATATCCCGACACTCCTCCCAATCCTGGAACACCTCCTCATGTGTGTCCCACCATCGAGTAGGTGTTCCACGCATGGCCAGCTTACAGGCCCACAACCTTCATTCTTTGGGAACCTCGACTTCAAATGCTTGCAAAAATTCCCTAACGTTACCAAAACCATCAAAGTAAGGTAGATCTCTTACCTCTGAGGAAATGTAGTGGAAGTTATTTGTGATCCAAAGACATCGCAACACAGAGACATCATGTAACCGGTTTTTCCAATTCTTTATCTCCCCATTGGATTCGGAGAAGCATTCACTATCCTTTTCCCAGCAGAGTACTCCATCCGCCGTGGGGTTGATCTAATCTTCATCCCGCACAGTCAACTTATATATGTGATCCACATCCTCTTCATCGTGCACCGATTCTATGTATCGTTCGCCTTCCACAGGATCTAATGGTACTATTATCATTGTACCGTTATTTTTTAATACCTTTCTTCTCTTCTTTAGGTTAATGATGCCTTTCATATCGATGGCCCAATCCAAGTCTAGGAGCGTAGGGTAGGGGTCCTCATATTCTACAATATGAATTACTTCAAAATCAGCCCGGACCTTGACCCCTGCGATATCTAGCATGATATTCGATAGTCTCCCCAAGGGTATGATCTTCTACTGATTGGCCATACGCAGTTGGATAGTGGACCATTGCAACTTAGGTTCCCCCATCCATTGCCAAGTCTGTTTAGGTAATAAATTTGCATCTGACCCTAGGTCCAAGATAACGTGATCCATCTCGTAATCACTAATCTGCACAGTCAACCACATCTCCCTACTAGTGTGTTTCTTATATCTATAGAGTTTGTGTACGTCCTTAATTTCCGGAGGGAGGCTAGGTCATGTTGCGTAGCTATCTATTAATGCCTGAAGATTTTCCACAACCTTTGGGTTGCATAGTAGCTTCATACATGCCTATAAAAATGGTTTGACCTCCTCATCTGCCTTGAGGTCTCCAGGCGGCTGCGAAGTAGACGCCTCTGCCTCAACAAAGTATTTTCGAGTTGTGATAAATGTTTCTTTCTCCTTTTTTAGATCCAAACCTTCTTGTTTAATAACTACTTGTCAGGTCAGAGGTTCTGCTGCATTATTATCCCTAGGCCCCCCGGTGGCCATCCCATTGCGTGTTACAACATTCACGTTTGGATATTTATCTCGTAGTTAAGCCTTAACCCTCTGCACATTCTTCGTAGGTGTCGGCTGCTTCTCCTGCATCTTTTCTATCAAAATTGGACAATCTTCAATCACATGGTCCAGCTGTATGCAATACCGGTAAGACTGCTTTGTAGGGTTGGATAGTCCCTGGAAAAGTGTCCTACTTCTCCACAGTTATAACATATTATTTTCTCTTGTCCCCAAACTGCACTCCCACCTCTTCTGCCTCCGCTGCCCCTGGCTAGGGACCCACCTTTGCTCGAGAGGGATCTTGGTGAGGATGGATATGTCTATAACCTATAGAGGTTCCCTTGATCGATCATCAAATCATGTGTCTGGCAGTTCTTTTCATCGTGTCCTACTAACCTGTAGAACCTGCACCATTGTTGCTTTACTTCTGGGACATACGCAGCAAGGCGGGGATAGTGGTTTGTGTCATGAAACCCTACAACACGACAATCATCACACCATAGCGCTAACCAAATTCATCCTGCAACTTCCCTAGGGTGCAAAGGACTAGGTCCCCTGTCCTACATATAGTTTGTTAATAGAGGGAAGTTATCCTTGGTGTGACCATTCATCCTGCATCTTATGCACCACATTCAGGGCTAGCCTATGCTCCTTGCTCCTTTCGCAGATTCTGGATTTCCATGTGCATCACCTCCAGTTGTCCTTGGATCTACTAGACACCCAACTAAGTATCATCTATGGGCACAACTTCCAACTTCATAGAAACTTCCAGGGATTTTTCCTGTGATTCGAAAGTTTGGTGACCCATAGGTACGCACAAGTGAGACAGCATCATAGAAATGAACCATTCCATGTGTTGTTTTTCATCATATTGAAATCCTCCTTCTCTGATCACCTTCTTCAGTCATTGATTTGCCTCCCACACCGACTTAGAAGACCCTTGCTTGAAATCCTTTAGATCAACCACTATTTGAGAGTAGGACTTAGGCTTCTTGAATTGTTGCTTCAAGGAATTCTTAATCTCTTCAATGGTTGTGTTCGCATGCTGGCCGATGTATCCCATGTACCAGTCCAAAGCTCTTCCTTTGAAGGTAAGGGACAGATGTGCCCTCTTCATTGCATCACTTGCTACATTCTGTGCAATCCATATAGACTCTACGTAAAACCATAACTGATCCATATATTCATCCCCCACACCCTTAAAGGTAGGCAACTTCATGTGCGCAGCAATGTCATATTCTGGTGGTGAAGGTGAATTATTACCCCTATGCTGGTTTGAAATTGGTGTGGCTAGAGGACATTGCGTAGCTGCTTCTCTTACCAGACTGTAGACAGATCTATCTCCTTCTTGGTTGGTCTGATAGTATTTTCCACTTTGTGTCATACTCCCATCCAGATTAGAGGTCCTTAATTTTGTGTGGCTACACAAAATACTCTTTTCGCACAGTAATATCTTAATTAGCAATGGTGAGGTCTTCAGAAAACTTACCTCAGAATCCTTTGAAGAATATTTTCTCTGCTTCAGAGTAGGAGATGAACTGATCGATGGAAAATTCTATCACAAATTGTCTTAGCACACTGTCCACCCAGTGGTCCACTGTGTGAGTGATGGTGTTATCAGTCTTCTCTAATTGCTGGATCAATTCTAGGGTCCACTATCTGACTCGCTTGTCCTTCCAACACTTCTGAAATTCGACCAACCTTGCGAGCCACTCCTGGATCTCAATCACAATTGTTACAAAGAAGATCTCATAGATATCCATGAAAATATAATTATTCTTCCACTCTTCGGTGGTCAACCTCTTACTACGATTTTCTTTTACTACGAATTCCTGAAATTTCTGTTCAAACCATTCATCAATTTCTTTTCTTTCAAGTTTCCAATATGGTCTTGGCATTACCCGATCCCTCTCTCAAAATTCTCTTGGTCCTGGCAACAGAACCATTTTTTGGCTCGAGGGGTCCTGACCTAGGTTTATAGGTTAAGCTTTACCAAAAAACCCCTATACTACTGGCATTTTTAGCAGTGACCTACTTGTGCAGGCCAAAGTCTCACTCAAAATAGTATGGGAGGGTACTGGAACCAGGTTTCCACACCCTGGGAGAGGGTAGGTAAGTCAAGCAGAGCTACGTTCGACTTCACACTTACCAGATCATATATCACAGAACCCATATCTATAGATCCCTTCGCATCCACGTGTGCAATACTGATGATAATCACAGTAAAAAACTGAGCATAAATTCATAGAATAATAACGCAACAAATATATATAAAGTATAATAGAAAGATCCAGATCAGGGGTCAATGCAACATCAGCAGATAACATAGTTAGTTTTGCAGCTTACAATAGAACCATGCATAGCATAAAAGATATCATAGATTCACATTAAAAGATTCAGATATTCTAACAACCTTCCACTTTCATTAATCCTTCACAAATTTGTTGGCTCAAAGGGTCCTGACCTAGGTTCGAAGGTCAAGGTTTTCCAACAAAACCCTATACTACTGGCCCTTTCGGTAGTGACCTGCTTGCATAGGTAAAAGTCTTACCCGAAGCAGTATGGGACGGTGCTGGAACCAGGTTTCTGCACCCTCGAAGAGGGTAGGTAAGTCAAGTAGAGCTGCGTTCGACTTCACACTTACCCGATCATATATCATAGAACCTAGATCTATAGATACCTTTGCATCCACATGCGCAATATCGATTATAATCACAGTAAACAATAGAGCATAAATTCACAGAATAATAACGCAACAGATATATATAAAGTATAACAGATCGATCCAGATTAGGTGTCAACACAACATCAGAAGATAACAAACTTATTTTCGTAGCTTAACACAGAACCATGCATAGCATAACAGATATCATAGATTCACATTAACAGATTTAGTGATTCCAACAACCTTCCACTTTCATTAAACCTTTAGATCCTTTTACAATACCCAAAACCCAACTTGCGCACACAGCAGTAGGGTCCGCACACATCAGGACTGAGGAGCTCTGCGAACACAGCTAGAAGGAGTCCTTTCCCCCGATAACGCAAACAAATCTACTAATTTGTAATTCACACCAATCTTAATACATACTTTTCTATTGACTCAAAATGTCCTTCTATTTATATCGATCTAGACTAATCTTTTCTGTGGTCCGCAAACCATGGTTTGCGGACTCTAGGTCTACCCTTTGACCCATTACAATGCTTTTCGGGCTTTGACCCACCCCAAAACCCCTGCACTAGACTAAAATATGCCAAAAATATACAAAAATACTCAAAATTGTCCCAATTCGCAGCCTTTGGAGGACCCTGTTCCAACACCTTCTATCAACAGTCTAGTAGCAGTGGTTATTAAGCCACAGGGCCATATTTTATATTCTTGTATTTTGGGTATTTTCGGAAACCCTTTTTGGGTTTTCTTGGAACTGTGTTTTGGAGCTTAGATCTCTTTTCTTGGAATTTTTGGAGCATTGTATTAGCAGCTATATATATTTATATTTTCCAGCTACTACTATTCTCTCATAGACAATGCAGTTATAGCATTCTGACATTACATGTATTAGCATAATTTTACATTTTGATGTATCATTTCATGGGAGGCTTGTTTTCCCAGCTTGAGTGATCTTTTCCTAAATACTTAGTATGTATTTTCTACTAATAATCATAATAGAATTGCTCTATGGTTGTCTCATGTATTGTGTCACAAAATTATACTTAATTGGTTGCTAATCAGAAAAATCTATGTAACTATTTCAAACCAGCTTGTGACTGAAGCTTAGCCTCTTCAGTTTGAGAGGGCTCTCTCAAAGGGGTTTATGATATTAAATAAATATGAAACTAGATGGCTAACTCTATTTGAAAAGTAACTTGATTTTGATGTATGTAGGTTGAAAATAATATAGGTCTGCAACCATTGGGCTTATGGAGTCAAAAAATCAGTAGATTCAGTGGAAATTTTTCTTGACATGGAAGCTGAGGCAGATAAGGGTTTTTAACAAAGGAAAATTACACATAGAACATAGGGAAACACATTAATTTCATTAATAAAGGAAGTCATAGCATAAAAATATGAATTGTGACTAATAAAGATGAAATCTACTACAAGTGGTACACATAAAAATATAGATCAGAAAGGCATTAAAAACTCCATGAGAATCTCACGCATGTCAAGAAGAAGTCCTTTGCATTACTGATATAAGTCAAATTACATAGACCAGCAGTAGTGCAAAAAATCTCGAAACCTTTACAACTTTGATAATATGCCTTTAAATAGACCTTCTTACATTAGATATGATCTTCCCCTTGGCTAGATTCATCAAATTATTCTAATGACACCTTACATAAGTGAAAAACATGTCTTTTAATCAGAAAATGACAGCTACGCTCTAAAACAGTCCTTTTCCTAATAGGACTCAAACTCCTATTTATTACATCAAACTACCTTATCTCTTAAAATAGTTACATATCTAAAAAATAATGCTTCACATGTTTGAATAAGCTATGACATAGCTCATCACTACTTGACATCTTAAAGATTCTCCTCATCATATGGAAACAAATCCTATTTTTAGGAAAACAGGACCCTATCTTCAACAAAGGCTTCAACTGATGAGTTGTCTCCATTTAATGGTATTAAAGTCATATATATTTGCTGGCAAGGTCCCTTGACCTGTTGGATGTGTCCACCTATCCAAAACCACTTTTAAAATGCTCAAAAACCTTCAAAGAGAGCTCGCTACGAAAACAGGGCAGTTTCGTAGCATGCTTTCGTAGCGTCCAAAAAATGACTTCTTCACTCAAAATTTATGCTTCTTTGCTCTTGCATGGTGTCCATCATGACATGACACTTCATCATCACCATTATCCCCTCTTTAAAACTAAAAAATTCAGTTTAGAGGAAAAAATACAGCTATAGAAATTTTTGTAGCATTTTCATGGCTTCAATCCTAGGAAATGCTACGAAAGTGTGGAAAACTGTGTAATTTCCAGATATTGAACTTGTTTCAAAAAGGTACCTTCCAGCTGTATAAACTTGGTTTTCAACATGCCATTAAACTCTTAAAACATAATCAAACTCATCTTAAGAGCCTTGAGGTGTTTCCACTTGATTAATGATGAGTTGAGCTATGGGTTCCTCAACTACAATCATCTTTAAACCCTTCTTCTCCAGCTCCTCATGGATCAATTCTAACTGCTCTTGGAGGTCTTTCACTTGGTCCTTTAGTTTTATGTTGCTAGATTTCAAGTGCAGGTTCATTCTTATAACACGCTTCATCTATTTCCTTAATGGAATAGTCCATTTGATTAATTGTTGTGTATCATCTAAGGTATTTGACACACTGTCAACTTGTTCTTCCCAAATCTCTTTCATTTTCTCAAATTGCACTTTTTGGAAATTATGTTTCCTTGCCTCTTTCTTCAAGGCTACTATTTGATTATTTTCTAACTTGAGATTCTCCTCAATAACCTCAGATTATTTTTTTTCAATAATTTTCTCCTTTCCTTTCCTTTGCTTGATGACTGATTCTTCTTTTGCAGGTGGTGAAAGGTCACTAATACTTGGTAATGGATGGGTAGTTTTAGTGACCTTCTAAACTTATTTGCTTTTTTCCAAGATTTTTCTAGCATTTCTTGTCATGGGTTCCTAGCCTGAGACATAAAACCTACATCCTCACCTTCAAACTCTAACTTCTTTGTTGATTTAGATTTCTTGGGCTTCTTTCCTCCCTCATCTATGTCCTTAGCTTGGACTATGGGAGTCTCTTCAATATCAATCTAGCATGCAGAACGTCTTCTAAATTTCCCTTAGCCATTGTTTGGGTTCTTGTAATCCTTTTTCTACCATGTTTACTCACAGTTGGCTCTTGTTTTGTAGGTTTGATCATAGTTGACTTTTGTTTTGCAGGTGAAGTAGAAGGTGTATCAATTTTCTACAATTGCTCTATTTCCATGATTACTGGTTCATTTTTCTCTGCCCCTACTGGTTCACTTTTTTCTACCACTGAAGGTGATGTTATACCTCTAGGTTTAGGACTTTGTTTAGGGGTGATGGCATCCACTTCAAAACCATTGAAAAAAAAGAAAAGAATACCAGTATCTGCCTAGTATTTTTAACTCATCTAAAGCCAACAAATTTTTTAAACCTGTTGGGAAAAATACTGAGAGGGGAGGGGTGAATCAGTATTTAGGGCTGAACAATTTTTCTTTTCTTTCCCTTAAAACCATATGTTACAGTACAACATCCAACATGTATGTCCAGATATCTTATTATGTTATTACTTAGAGTATTGCATCAGATAAGCATTAAGCATGAACAAAAATAACAGAACAAACCATCAAACATAAACAACACATATGAACACCAGGATTTAAGGTGGAAACCCAATTCGGGAGAAAACCACCGTTGCTGTAATCTCAGTCTTCAATATTTATTATAGATAAAAATTCTTACAATATATGCCGGTTCAAACTTATACCAGCACGTAGGCACCCACCTGCAGAAGGCTACAACCTTCTCTCATTTACCAGCCTCTCCTGGAAGGGAACTACTACCCCCTGCTCTCGTTTACCAGCTACCACTGGAAGGGAGCTACAACCCCCTCTCTGAAGGCTTCAACCCCTAGCACCACTGCGGACCACGTTTCATCAATTTTCATACTGGATCCACAAGTTTCCATCCGACATACCTTGTTGGTCACCAGATTTATGTATTTTCTGTATACTCACACCAGTTCTTCATGATTTTGTCCGTCATTCAAACCAGAGATTCATCATCGTCAGATCATTATATTCATGGGTGCATTGTAGTGTCAGATTTATCAGTTAAGAACAAAGCTCGCCCATATAGATATTCTTTTGAGAAATTTTATTCGCCACCCTTGCAATGCACACCTTCGTTCTCTATTTTTCTTCTCCTTATATAGTTTTGCCTTTATTAAAACCATGAGTCAAAACAATTCAATTACTAATGGTATTCGTGGACGGGGTCAAAATAGATAATCCAATGGGGTCTCCAAAACTCACACTATTCTATTGATCTTGGTAATTAAATAATTAATTTAATACTTTTGAACTTAACTTTAGGATTAAGGTTAACCTTTCGCATTTTAACGCTTTCAAACAATATGATAAACCTTTGACCCCGGGCCCAGAAATATAGTCAATAGCCAATCAAATACGTGCACAGAACCATAAGTAAATTTCGCGCAAGTCCAGCATCCGATCATCGTTAGATTAGCAAGCTTCTAGATCAACAGTGTATATGCATATCGCTTGACCTCTGATGCCGAACGTTAACGTGCGATAGCCCACCGTACTGTGGTTAGTTTCCGCGCAAATTAATCAAATGACCACCATTCGATGGCTTCCCTTGAGATCAATGGCGCATAGCAATATTGCTGGACATCCTGGGTCGAACGTTAACATGCGATGGCCCTCCGTACCTGTGTTAATCTTCGCGCACCTTCAACAGATGATGACCATCCGATGACCCCTTCCTAGATCAACGACGCTCAACAATATCGCTAGGAATCCTAGGTCGAACTATAACACGTGATGGCGCACAGTGAAAAGAAGTTTTCCATGGGTCCCCCTCGCCGCGTGTCAATGTTTCTATGGAATCGCTCCCCAACCAAGAAATACCACCCACTCCGCATAGGTGGTGCGATGAAAACCGTAAACCACTTTCACTGTTAATTCGGTCATGGTTCCGCTCTTCCATGCAGGGTTCCGTCGCCTTTTAAATGTATTTTTATAATTAAGTTTCACTTTAATGTTTTGCCTTTTATTATAGATCCATTGCTAAATTTAACGCTCCGTTCATAATTTTCGTTTGAGTCTTTTAACATTCATTCTTTACACCGGTTGCTACCTTGCGACCTCGACATAACACAAGGTCACTCTGTATTCAATTCAGCTATGATATATATACTATATCAACCTTCCATTTCATATTTCTATCTTGTCACATTTTCGCTTCTACCTGTACATTCAAAAAAATCATATCTCTGTCACCAATAAGTTCTTCAATGGATACACTGAATGCCTCGAGAGCCCCTCATATATTCAACCAAGTAGTTCCATGTCTGCAAATATCAAACTAAGCCAGTTATTCATTACAAGAAGGTCTCATCCTGGAATTTGAATCCTACCGCCATGATTCCTCAACAGGGTTTCAATTTTAACTCCATATGCAGAGACTCATACAGAGGTTCAGGGGATTCCACACAAGAATTACATCAATCAATACACATATAATACTCATATCCCTAATTCTGCAACAATTATTTCATTCCTCTCCGGGCACAGGTCATATATATTCCAGATTTACTCAACCATACTTAGCACAATTCCACAGTTCTTCATTAACATATACAAATCTTGGCCAGATATTCAATTTTTCCTTCAATCTATTACCTTGTCTCTTTTGCCTTATGGATAGTTTAGATGCTGCTCCTGTCTTTGCCAATTCCTTTGCCATCAATGACAACATTTCCAACAATCCCCCCCTTTGGCATTGATGGCAATACTCTTCCTCTAATGGCCTTATAGAAGCCCTTCGTTCCTTTTCCTCCCCCTTTGACATCAATGGCAAAGAGTTTGAAAATACCATGCTCCCCCTGAGATCATGCTGCATAATATAACAAGATGACTTATAAATGCCAACAATGCATCCTTTTCATATGACCAATGCTCCCCCTTAGCCTGAGCATTCAGAGAAGCCCAACAACACCTCACAACCAATTTAATCTTCTGTATTTAAGTAGACCTAATCCTCTGCATGGCAGAGACTACTCCTAGTTTCTGTCTGAGATATTCGAACGCTTCCCTTGGTAGAGGTTTGGTAAATATATTAGCAACTTGTTCTTTGGAGGAAACATACTCCAATTTCACCTTTTTTTCAAGCACTTGTTCACGTAAGAAGTGATATTTGATGGGAATGTGCTTGGTCTTGGAATGCATAATAGGATTCTTTGAGATACTGATGGCACTTGTATTGTCACACATAATGGAGATAGGAGGTGAACATTTGATTTGTAAGTCTTGTTGGGTTTGCATCATCCAGAGAATTTGAGTGCAACATGATGCTGCAGCCACATATTTTGCTTCTGCTGTAGATAAGGCAATGGAGCTTTTCTTCTTGCTAAACCAAGATACTAACCGGGGCCCCATAAAGAATGCATCACCACTAGTGCTTTTCCGATCATCAACACTTCCAGCCCAATCTGCATCAGTGTATGCATGAAGAGTAAGATCAACATTATTTGGATACCATAGTCCAAAGTCTTGAGTTCCTTGTAGATACTTGAATATTCTTTTCACAGCATGAAGATGAGACTCTTTTGGATTAGCTTGGAATCGTCCAACAATCCCAACTACATGCATGATGTTTGGTCTTGTCCCAGTGAGATAAAGTAGACTTCCTATCATAGATCTGTATTCTGGTTGGTTTACGGTGGGGGAATCATCATTAGAACTGAGATTACATCCGGTTATCATTGGTGTACTTACAGGTTTGCAATCTTCCATGCAATACTTCTTCAGGATTTGCTTGAGGTACTTTGCTTGTGATAAGAATATACCATCTATTGCTTGTTGCACTTGCAAGCCAAGAAAGAATGTTAGTTCCCCAAGTAAAGACATTTCAAATTCTTGTTGCATATCAGAAGAAAATTTCTGACTCATAGACTCTTCATTACTTCCAAAAATGATATCGTCAACATATACAACCACAATCAACAGTTTGTCATTTTCAGTTTTTGTGTATAGGTTGCTATCAGCAGACCCCTTTGAAAATCCTTTTTGATGAAGATATTTGTCAAGACGATAGTACCATGCCCTTGGAGCTTGTTTGAGACCATATAGAGCCTTTTTAAGTCTACAAACAAGTTTTTCATCATTTCCCAAAATGAATCCTTCTTGTTGTTCTATATAAACTTCTTCTTCTAAATCACCATTTAGAAAGGCAGATTTAACATCCATTTGATAAACTTTGATTTTTTGGAAGCTTGAAAAAGCAAGAAACATTCTTATGGCTTCAAGTCTGGCTACAGGAGCAAAAGTTTCTTCAAATTCTATACCTTCTTGTTGAGCATACCCCTTGCAAAAAAGTCTAGCTTTTTTTCTTATAACATCCCCATTCTCATTTAACTTGTTTTTGAATATCCATTTAGTTCCAATGACATTTTTGTCATGAGGTCTTGGTACTAATTCCCAAGTGTGATTCTTTTCAATTTGATCAAGCTCTTCATTCATGGCTTGAATAAAAAATTCATCTTTTCTAGCTTGACTGACATTGTGAGGTTCAATAGTGGACATAAATGCCAGATTGCTAGAGGATCCCACTATAGTCCTTCTCGTTTGTACACCTAATCCCTTTTCTCCCAAAATTTGAGATTCTGGATGATTCTTTTGAACATATCTAGATGGTTCTTTTTCATATAAATCATCTTCAGGTTCTTCATTGGGTTCACTGTCAATATCATCCTTATTTGATATAGAAGGATATGTGTCATCATCATCTTCATCTGTTGTTTGCTTTTCATCTTTTGGAGCTGCAGGAGACTCATCAATAACAACATCAATACATTCAACAATCTTCCGAAGTCTTTTATTGTACCATTTATATGCCCTACTCCTAGAGGAATAACCAATAAATATTCCTTCATCTTCTCTGGGTTCAAACTTGCCAAGTTTTTCATCATTATTCGTGATAAAGCATTTGCTTCCAGAAATTCTAAAATGCTTTATAGTGGGAGGATTACCATACCAGAGTTCATATGGAGTTTTATCACTATTTACACGAACATGTGCCTTGTTGAGAATGTTTACTGCTGTATGTGCTGCTTCTCCCCAAAATGTGTCAGGTGTTCCGGAATCATCAAGCATATCTCTAGCCATTTGTTGAACTATTCTATTCATTCTTTCTACAACACCATTTTGTTGTGGAGTTCCAACTATAGAAAACTATCTTTTTATGCCATGTTGTTCACAAAATTCAAGGAATTCATTTGATGTATATTCTCCTCCTCGATCAGATCTGAGACACTTGATTTTTAGATCTAATTCATTTTCAACTAGTGCTTTAAAGATCTGAAATTTCTCAAATGCTTCATCTTTGTGTTTAAGCAGGCCAATCCAACACATTCTAGAGAAATCATCAATGAATAATATATAGTATTCTTCACCACGTGGTGAATTTTTCTTCATAGGTCCACATATGTCAGTATGAATGAGTTCAAGAGGCTTACTTAATGATCCTTCCTTGGCATTAAATTGTACTCTGGTTTTCTTACCAAATTGACAAGATTTGCATATGATATTTTCAGGTAGAGTAATATTGGGAAGATCATGAACAGCCTTGAGTCTGCTTGATTTTTTGATTTGGGAGAAGCTCAGATGCCCCAAACTTCTATGCCATAGCCAATTTTCCGAAGATTTACTCAAGTAGCATTGTTCTTTACAGTTCTTCAATCATACAGGTTGCTTGGAGTTCTTTTTCCTTTTATAATTGCTTTACCTGTATCAAGATCACGTACCACACATTCTTTTGAACTAAAGACAACTTCAGTTCCTTGATCACACATTCGACTTACACTTAGCAAGTTATGATTTAATCCATATAGATACATAACTTCATTAGCTTTCACCTTTTCTTTTAGGAAAACAGACCCTTTTCCCTTAATGATCGCAGGAGTATCATTTCCAAATGTAACATTATTTTCTTTTTCTAAAGCACTATAAGAAAGAAGTTTGTTTTTGCCACCTGTCATGTGTCTTGAGCATCCACTATCAATGTACCATTGGTTTTCTTCATCTTCTGCAAATAACGCTATGCCACAATTTTCAACCTGTAATTCCTTATTTTTCCATACTTTGGAGCTTGAAGGAACTTGTTCTTTTGGCTGAACTTTGCTTCTACATTCAGATTCTTCATGACCAAAGTTATTGCAATAAGCACATTCAACTTCATTTTGAAGAGGAGAATTTTTTTTATAGGTATTCTTCTTTGGTTCCATATCAATCCTTTTCTTTCTTACTTCTCTTGTCATGATGGTTTTATAGGCTACACATTGAACATTTTTATGACCAAAATTGTGACATGAGAAACATTGTCCTTTGAAGAAGGAATTTCTACGATCATAAAATCTCCTTCTTGAATTTACCTGTTGATTGGTGTTTCTTTGAAAGACATTCTTTTTAGTGTTATTTGAATTGAGATGATCATGCTTTACCTGCAAAGATTCTTTATTCCCTTCCTGAATGGCAGCATGTTGTATACTAGTAGTAGCTACTTTTAAATAATTTGGTGCTGAAGCCTAAGAAGATTCTCCGATATATCCTAGACCTGTCTTTATAAGGGGAGAACGTTGTACCTTGATAATCTCATCTAATGTTTCAGATCCTTTAGCAAATCTAAGGTTCAGAGTCTTTACTTTCTCAAGTTCTTTTCTTAGACTTACTACTTCACACTCTAATTTCTCATTTTGTTTCTCCTTTTATTCAAGCTGATTTTTCAGAGTTTCTATGATTATTTTACTCTCTTCTAAGCCAATTTTGAGTTGATTGTTTTCATCAAGAAAATCATTGTCTTCTAGAGCATCCATAAAAGTATCCTTTTCTTCTCTAGATTCTTTTTCAAATGCCATTAGAAGTCTAAGATCTTGTTCACATTCTTCCTCACTATCAGATAACCCATCACTGTCTTCATGAGTATAGTAACTTTTTCTAGTGCTAAAGCAATTCTTATTCCTTCTTGTAACTTCCTTCTCCTTGTTATGTGTTTCTTTATGAGGACACTTAGCAGCATAATGACCAAATCCTCCACAATCAAAGCATTTGAAAGGAAGCTTACCTCTGAACCGTCCTGTGCCAAGTTGAAGTTTCTTTACAAAGTTTATCTCATCTTCTTCTAAGATATATCCTAATCCTTCTGGTTTTTGTACCCCCTTCCCTTTTGTAGAAGTTCTGAAGACTACCTCTTTAACTTCAGATGGTCCTCCTCTTCTCATTTCATATGCAGTTAGTATTCCATGAAGTTGCACCACAGTAAGATTTTGAAGATCCTGCTTTTCTTCAAGAGCTGAAACTTTTGACTCAAATTTTGTTGTTAGTGATCTTAAGACTTTCTCAACCAAAGTAGATTCGGTTATAGTTTCTCTCAGATTTCTCATACGATTTACAATATCATCAAGACGTAAGAAGAAATTGGCAATGCTCTCCTCATTCTCCATTTTTAGATTCTCATATTGAATTCTGAGAGTTTGGAGTTTAACACTTTTTACCTTTGCATCACCTTCATAACTTAGAATGCTTTTGTCCCATATTGCCTTTGTTGTATTCAGCTACATGACTTTGACAAATTCTGATTCAGTTAGACTTCCCAATAGAGCATTGACCGGCTTTGAATTTGTTTCATAATTCTTTCTTTCCGTCGGATCCGTTGGTACTGTAGCTGGATATTGATATCCTTGTTCAACAATTGCCCATACATCTACTCCCAAAGACTGAAGATAGGATCTCATCCTTGTTTTCAGAAGATTAAATTGTTTTCTTTAAAGAGCGGAGGCCTGATAGATGCTATTCCATCTTACTTACTCATCTTGCTTGATCTTCCTTCTAGCGGCTAAGCTTTTTCAGAAGGACCGACTCTGATTCCAATTGTTGGGAAAAATAATGAGAGGGGAGGGGTGAATTAGTATTTAGGGCTGAACAATTTTTATTTTCTTTCTCTTAAAACCATATGTTACAGTACAACATCCAACATGTATGTCCAGATATCTTATTATGTCATTACTTAGAGTATTGCATTAGATAAGCATTAAGCATGAACAGAAATAACAGAACAAACCATAAAAAATAAACAACACATATGAACACCAGGATTTAAGGTCGAAACCCAATTCGGGAGAAAACCACCGCTGCTGTAATCTCAGTCTTCAATATTTATTATAGAGAAAACTTCTTACAATATATGCTGGTGCAAACTTATACCAGCACGCAGGCACCCACCTGCAGAAGGCTACAACCTTCTCTCGTTTACCAGCCTCTCCTGGAAGGGAGCTACTACACCCTACTCTCGTTTACCAGCTACCACTGGAAGGGAGCTACAACCCCCTCTTTGAAGGCTTCAACCTCCAGCACCACTGCGGACCACGTTTCATCAATTTTCATACTGGATCCACCAGTTTCCATATGACATACCTTGTCGGTCACCAGATTTATGTATTTTCTGTATACTCACACCAGTTCTTCATCATTTCGTCCATCATTCAAACCAGAGATTCATCATCATCAAATCATTATATTCATGGGTGCATCGTAGTGTCAGATTTATCAGTTAAGAACAGAGCTCACCCATACAGATATTATTTTGAGAAATTTTATTCGCCACCCTTGCAATGCACACCTTCGTTCTCTATTTTTCTTCTCCTTATATAGTTTTGCCTTTATTAAAACCATGAGTCAAAACCATTCAATTGCTAATGGTCTTCGTGGACGGGGTCAAAATAGATAATCCAGCGGGGTCTCCAAAACTCACACTGTTCTATTGATCTTGGTAATTAAATAATTAATTTAATACTTTTGAACTTAACTTTAGGATTAAGGTTAAACTTTCGCATTTTAACGCTTTCAAACAATATGATAAACCTTTGACCCTATGCCCACAAATATATTCAATAGCCAATCAAATACACACACAGTACCATAAGTAAATTTCGCGCAAGTCCAGCGTCCAATCAGCGTTAGATTAGCAAGCTTCCAGATCAACAGTGTATATGCATATCACTCGACCTCCGATGCCGAACGTTAACGTGCGATGGCATGCCGTACTGTGGTTAGTTTCTGCGCAACTTTATCAAATGACCACTATCCGATGGCTTCCCTTGAGATCAACGACGCATAGCAATATCGCTGGACATCCTGGGTCAAACATTAAAGTGCGTTGGCCTGTCGTACATGTGTTAATCTTCACGCACCTTCAACAGATGATGACCGTCCGATGACTGCTTCCCAGATCAACGACGCTCAACGATATCGCTAGGCATCCTGGGTCGAACTATAACGCGCGATGGCACACAGTGAAAAGTGGTTTTCCGTGGGTCCCCCTTGCCACACATCAATGCTTCTATGGAATCTCTCCCCAACCAGGAAATACCGCCCACTCTGCATAGGTGGTGTGATGAAAACCGTAAACCACTTTCACTGTTCATTCGGTCATGGTTCCGCTCTTCCATGCAGGGTTCTGTCACCTTTTAAATGTATTATTATAATTAAGTTGCACTTTAATGTTTTTCCTTTTATTACAGATCCATTGATAAATTTAACGCTCTGTTCATAATTTTCACTTGAGTCTTTTAACATTCATTCTTTACACTGGTTTTTGCCTTTCGACCTCGACATAACACAATTTCACTCTGTACTCAATTCAGCTATGATATATATACTATATCAACCTTCCATTTCAGAGTTCTATCTTGTCACATTTCCGCTTCTACCTGTACATTCAAAAAAATCATATCTCTGCCACCAATAAGTTCTTCAATGGATACACTGAATGCCTCGAGAGCCCCTCATATATTCAACCAAGTAGTTCCATGACTGAAAATATCAAACTAAGCCAGTTATTTATTACAAGAAGGTCTGATCTTGGAATTCGAATCCTACCACCATGATTCCTCAACAGGGTTTCACTTTTAACTCCATACGCAGAGACTCATACAGAGGTTCAGGGGATTCCACACAAGAATTACATCAGTCGATACACATATACTACACATATCCCTAATTCTGCAACATTGATTTCATTCCTCTCCGGGCACAAGTCATATATATTCCAGATTTACTCAACCATACTTAGCACAATTCCACAGTTCTTCATTAACATATACAAATCTTCGCTAGATATTCAATTTGTACTTCAATCTATTACCTTGTCTCTTTTGCCTTATGGATAGTTTAGATGTTGCTCCTATCTTTTCCAATTCCTTTTCCATCAATGACAACATTTCCAACAAAACCATGATGAAAAAGTGAGGTTTCACTTCCTTCAGATTTAGCTTGAAATTTATCTTCAATTTTTGCTAAGATTCTGTATAAATAAAAAGGTAGATCAAGAGATTTCTTACCAAAAAAATGTAGCAGAAGCTTGAAGTGGTAAGAATAAACCTTATGATACTTCCCTTCATAAGTGAAATATTTCCGAATGATAAGCAATAGATTTGAGAAATTATCTTTCATGTAGCTCCTTGCAATGGCATTTGTAAGGTCAACCTCACTATGTTCTGGCTTGATAAATTATTTACATTCCTGCATTTTGAATTTGAAACATTTGAACCATTGTTCTTCTCCTCTTGTAATTCTTGTTGCTGCTGTAATAGTCTCTAGATTTATATCGAGGTTCAACATTCCCACTTTCACAGTTGTCCCATTGAAATTTAGGGAAAATTCTTTAGAAACCTATACATGGCATCCTTGCAATATTTGGAAAAACTGTAAACACCCTGCTCTTCTGAAAACTTCTAAATCTCTTGGGTCTTCATTTATTAGGTTCATGTCTAATGTCTGATATCTAAGACAGTGGCCACCTTTGTTGGTCTTCCTCTTTCAAGCCATGGTACTTTTATGTCTTCTCTGCTTTGCTTTATCACTGATACCTGGAAACCTTTGAAAATGCTAGCCACAACTTGGGCTTAGTGAAATAACTCTCCAGAGCTCAATAACATGCAAAGAGGGAGTGGAGAATGACAGATGACTCAATTGGGAAATATTTTAAAGTTCGACGACAAGTCATGGCATAATTATGACACATACATAATTAAAATGGTAATAATGACTTCAGCCATGACCACTGTACCTTGATTTAAACCTAACTGTCTGTAATGGCATCTATCCTAACCGTTTCAATCATTGACTAACACCTAGCAGTTGTTTTGAAAAGACAGACATGAATACCTCCTTTTGTAGCATACTTAGTGTATTTCTGGGCAGTTTCGCTACGAAAGTATTAGCAGTTTCGTAGCGAAAAGTGTGTTTTTTCTATGTAATTCGCTACGAAAGTAGGGATTCTTGGCTAAAATTATTTTTTCAAAGTTGTATAATGGGGAAATGAAACATGTCAGGAAATAATGACTGATGTGACATGAAAATATTTAAATGGGGGTGGGTTTGGACCTTAGGATAAGATAATAAGAAAAATTTTAAATTTTCCTTAACCAAGTAATGAAAAATGAATTCTATGACCATACCTTTGACACATGAACCTCTAAGACTACGTAAAATGATGTTTCATTTTTTTCTGAGTGATAACAGTGGCTCCACTTGGGATGGTGTGCCCCTGTGGTACATCAAATAACCTATAGTTCTAGTGCTATCCATCTTCTTGAAAATAAAAACTCTAAAATTTTCCAAGATTTCCTTCAAACTCTAATGGCCTTCACCTCGGGCTCAAGCTTGATGATAAACTTGTCTTTATTAGCAGAGAAAAATATAAAAATGGAATATATACAATGGAATGAAAGATCAGTAGGACTTAAGATGAATAATGCTTCAAAAACCTGCCATTGACAGGCCCTCCAACACAAGGTTGTCCATCCATCTCCTGCAGAATATAAGTGTTTCTTTGATGGAATGAAACTAATCTGAATGGAATTTTCCAAATATTCTCAAACTTACCATGTTTCCCCTTTTCTTCAATCCGGCCTCCCATTTCAAAACCACATCTTGGTTTTGAAAGTTTTCCTCCTTGATCTTCCTATCAAATATCTTCTTGATTCTGTTTTGAGATTGTTGATTACTGTTATATACTTCCTCCCTTTTCTCCTGTAAGGCTATGAATTTATTTATTCTC
Organism: Pinus albicaulis; assembly: GCA_034641835.2. Taxonomy (NCBI): domain Eukaryota; kingdom Viridiplantae; phylum Streptophyta; class Pinopsida; order Pinales; family Pinaceae; genus Pinus; species Pinus albicaulis. Next base: position 218,878,173 of record CM076574.1, read on the forward strand.
CTCTGAATTACATTTGGCTCCTCCTCCAATCCTTGCAGGAGCTTCATGACAGGCACTCCCAATGATGTAGGAAAATGTCTTCAGCTTTATATACAAAATCATAAGGTGAAGTTCCAATTGATCTCTTTTTGCACACTCTATGAGCCCACAAAGCATACTTCAGCTTCAAATGCCGTGAATTCTTATTTTCATGCAACACCTTCTTAATAATCCTCATAATGTTCTTGTTAGAAGATTCAACAATAACATTACCTTGTGGATAATATGCAGTAGAATGCCAAATTTAATGTGATATTGATGACAAAAACTGATCAGCTTCTTAGATTTGAATTCATGTGCATTATCAGTGATGATCTTCATAGGGCAACCAAACCTCAAAAATATATTATTTTCCAAAAATGAAATGATAACTTAATCATTCGCTTGCCTAGTTTGGATTGCTTCAATCCACTTGGTGAAATAATTAGTTGTTTTTAGAATTCAGTGATGCAGACCGAAATATAATGGATGAATCTCACCAATAAAATCTAGCCCCCACTACTGAAATTGTGCCTCAACATAGATAAAAATCAAAGGTAAAGGAACAAGCTTCTTCTTACCATAAAAAATTTGGCATTCATGGTAGGCAGAAATATTCTTATAGACATTTTAAACATAATAGACCAATAATAACTTGCTCTGAGAATCTTATTTGTTGTAGCCTTCCAATAATTATGACCTCCACAATCTCCTTTGTGAAACTCCTCAATCACTTTTTCCGCCTCCTCTTCCAGCAAACAATTCAAAATAATACCACTGGTATATTTCCAATATATATTTTTATCAATGATGTAGTACCTAAAAGAATTTAACTTCACAAAACTTGCATGGACGTTGTCAACTTAGCAGACGCTCTATGATGATGTAAGACAAAAACAATGTATTTGTACCAGTCAGAAAGGATGTACTTCTCTTCAATGGGAATTAACTCTTCATCTTCATCTGATAATTCTAAAATTTTTTCAATTAAATTCATATCAAGATAGTCAAAATTTTACTGTGCCATCAGCTTTGCTAGGCCTTGACCTTTGACCAATTTTGTAGGTCTGATCTCTATATCATATTCTGGCAAGTTAGCTATCCACTTCCCTTTCTTACCATCATGATCAACTCGAGTTAGGATGTCCTTCACAACAAAATTAGGAAAAAAAGATATGACATGACAATGGAGAATGTAAATTTTGAAATCTTTAATGGCTTTAACCAAATCATAAGCTTTCTTTTCTAAGATTTTGTACTTCAGCTCTGAATTAGAAAATGTCCTGCTAAAAAATGAAATGGGCTGCTCAATACATTGTTGTTCTTTCTGCAGCAAAACTCCAGCAATTGTATTTTCTGATGCAAATGTAAAAACCATAAATTCTTTTGAAAAATTCGGGCTGATCAACAATGGTTCTTGAGTGAGTGCCTTCTTGATCTCCTCAAATGAGTGCTTGGCTTCTACTGTTCACTTGATGTCAGCTCCCTTTTTCAGCATCTTATTTATGTCTTTTACAATCTCAGAAAAATTAGGAATAAACCTCCTCACAAAATTTACCCTTCCAAGGAAAGACTGAATTTCTTTTCTGCTTCTAGGCATATCCACTTTTTAAATTGCATTGGCCCTGTTTGGATCAATATTAATCCCACCTTTAGAAATAATATGCCCAAGTAACTTACCTGAGGTCAAAGCAAAAATGATTTTCGTGGGATTGAGAGAAATTCCAAACCTTCTACACCTCAGCAGAATCTTTTCTAGGTGCTTCAAGTGATCTTCCCCTCTCCTTGATAAAATTTTTATGTCATCCAGATAGAAAACCACCATCTTGTCCTTATCCTCAGCAAAAGCACTTTCCATTGCTCTCTGAAAGGTAGGTCCTGCATTCATCAGACCAAAAGGCATCTTGGAATATTTGAATGTGCCCCATGATGTGGTAAAGGTTGTTTTCTCCTGATGTTATGGATGCACAAGTATCTGATTGTACCCTGAAAAACCATCAAGCATAGACATCCTTTGGGAACCAACAATATTCTGAAAAATTTGGTTCATCTTTGGGAGAGGATAGTTATCCTTCAAAGAGGCATTGTTTAAGTTTCTGAAGTAAATGGAGATTTTGATTTCTCCACTCTTCTTCCTTACTATAATCAAGTTTGCAAGCCATTTTGAGAATCTGATTGGAACAACGATTTTGACATCAAAGAGTTTCTTGATTTCCTTCTCAATCAGAGGCATAAGAAGTGGATTAATCCTCCTCATATTTTTCTTGAAAGGCTTTTCATTTTCATTAATAGGAATGGTATGATAAATGATAGTAGGGTCATACTTCTTCAAATTAGCATAACTCCATATAGAGACATCTATGAACATTTTCATCATTTCAATATATTTCCATTTCATGTCAACTAAAAGAAACTTTGAAAGCTTAATCATTTTTGGCATTGTCACTGTACCAAGGTTACAACTCTTTATTTCTTCATCATCATCCTGTATCCTAAGATACTTGAACACATCATTCTAATCAAAAAGCTTCTCAAGAGGTATGATACCTTTGGGTATAGATTTATTCTTTAGTTGTAACACTTTAGAGTTTCCCTTTGTTTCAGAAAGCATACTTTGCTAATATACTTGTGTACTTTCAAACTCCTCTTTTAGTTCTATAAAGTTTTTGACTTGCTAGTCATTCTCAAAAACTTGCCAATGGATAATGTTTTCAGGGATATTAGGTCTATGACGAACTTCAAATTCATATCTTTCAGTGCAATGTACAGGAATGATAAATATACTTTCAAAGATAGCTAGGGAGTCAGCTACTGAGTTTTGGTCCCTAGTCTTCACAATAAGTGAATATTCTTGGAAATTCTCTAACATCTCCATGATCAAATTTTTGTATGCCCTCATTCTCACATCCTTAGTTTTATATACACCCTTAAATTGGTTAATAACTAATTTAGAATCTCCACAAAAAGAAATCTTTTGGGCACCCATTCTTTTCAAAATTTCTAAGGCCAAAAATAAATATTCATACTCAGCCATGTTATTTGTTCAATCAAAATTCAGTTTTTAAGAAAATAACTTACTTTCATCCCATGTATTTGTGATCCAAATTCCTGTTCCAGTGCCCTCTCTTCCTGCTGGTCCATCAAAGTGTAACAACGGCCAACCTTCTACATTCTCCTCACTGATTTGCTAATTTTCTGTCTGCTGATTTTCTGTTTCCTAAATTTCAGTTTCCTAATTCTGTATCAATAGCATATATTGGAAAATTTTGAGGTTTATCTTTACTACTTACAATGTAAGCCATCCTTGTTTCTCTGTATAGTCTCCTTTGATCACCGAAAACAGGAATGGTGGCATAAGTTAGGTCCATTTGCGTTGTACCCTTGATATTTTCTACCCATGACCTTGATAACAACATTCCAAACTTAGGTTGAATGTATGCTACCACAATGTCCATGACCAATGCCTTGGCAGGGACTTGTGTGAGAACAAAAACAACATCTGTTATTAAATCAATGCATTGAACTCTTTTTGAATCAAAAGAAAACAAATCCTTATGTGGTCTAGTAATTTCCAACCCCATCCTTTCCATGATTACTTTGGGCATAAGAATGTGAGAGGCCCCTGAATCCAACATGGCATTATGCAATGTCATGTCATGAATACTAAGGCTGACATAAAAAGGAGGCACCTCCATTCTTCTCATCCTCTAATCTTGGACCCAAGTATATGGTTGGATGATCTTCTTGAACATTTAGGATATCAACAGCTCCTGGTTGGGAATTTATCATTTTTACAATCTTACTTTTGTATTCATTCACCTTAATAATTTCTCCAAAAGGTACTGGGATTTTTATCTTAGAGATATCACTCTCCAAACTGAAAAAAAAAGCATATTTTTCAGTCTCTTTGACAGGAGGAGGAGGTGGTGTATCTTTCCTAACCTCAGTAAATTTAGGGGCATATTTCTTGGCTTGTGTTTTGTTTGCAGCAATTGGAACATTTATGTTTCTAAAGTTTTATTGTTTCTGCATCTCAAATATTGCATATTGATATCCTTTAAGATAATTAGATGGTTCCTCACCCTTGTTTACTTCATGATCTGACTCATCATGTTCCTCTTTAGTCAAAAAAATTCTTGACATGTTTTCATCTAAGAAATGAATTGAATTTTCTTGTATTTCAGGCTAATCTTCTTCATCAACTACGTTTTGTTGAAAAGGAGGCCTTATATGAGGGTCAGGTGGCTAATTTTTATTTTCCCTTGGTCTCTGCTGGTTTTGAGGTCTTATGAACTGAGGATTTATAAACTGAGGTTCATGTTGCGCAAGAGGAGGAAAGACAATCCCAAGGGCAAGCCTATCCATCAATTTTTCCATTGTCTTCATCATGGAGTCAAATTTATCCTCTGAGGTGGAAGGCTTGTCTTCTTCTTTCAATTTATTCTTTCCCATCTTGGAATTTTTTGTTGCTATCATATTGACCTCCACCTTCACTGCATCATTTTTCATTTCAGCAAGTGATGGGGATTATCTTTCTCTTAGCAGGATAGAAAAGTAATAATCAAAGGCTTCAACATATCTCAGTTGAGATTCTCCTGTAGGAGGTTTTATATGGGCAGGGATGGAGTCATAAACTTTAGTAAATCTCTTTGAAAATTTTTGAATAGTTTCATCAACAACTCTCTTAAAACTATTATACTTAGTGAGGTCTTATACAAGACTGGTTCTATTTCCCCACTTCCTCAAGAAGCTATCTTCAAATTCATTCCAATTATGTATGCTACCTGCAGCAAGGGCTTTGAACCACTTCCTAACATCACCAATAAAGCTCTAAGAAAACAATATCATCTTGACATCCTTATGGTCAACCTCCTCCCTATCTATGAAGTCATTAAACTGGTCTACATGCTCTTTAGCTGTAATCTCTTCATCACTTCCCCAAGTTTTGATTCTAGCATAATATTTGCTATGAAGGGAATTTAGGACAGTTGGAAGACCAACGAGGGCATGCCTAGCAGGTGCAATAGTATGTGGAGGTGGTACATTTCCTGCCATGATCACTAGAACTATGGTAGTTTTAAGGACAACAGTAGTAGAAGAAGAGGAATTATTAGGAGGAGGGTTGGTTGGTCTTTATTGTCCAGTCACAATTGAACTCCAATCAGGTAGAGGGACATCGGTTTTACTTCTTAGAAAAATTTCAAATGGGTCTAGTTCCTTCAACCTATCCAAAGATTCTCTCTCTAACAACAACTTTGAAGTGACTGCTTCCAAAAACTCTTCTTTATATTTTTGTGTCACTAAGGCTGAGGTATCAATACCTCTTCTATGTAGGTCTAAGACAATTTGAGTCAATTCTTTTACACTTTCATACCTAAATAAGACTTCCTGAATTTTATCATCAAAATTTTTATCTTCGGTACTTCTTTAAACTTCAGAGGATAAGGATTTTGTATGTAATGGAATACCTGATATTGCAGAAATTCCTTGAATGCCTCTCGAGATGGTATTTGGATTGTCCAAAATTGTAGGTGGATCTGGGTTAAGATTACTCCTCGTGTATCTCCTTTTCAAAGCCACCTTTGTTCATATGAATTTTGAATGGAGTCACCAATGTAGATACAACCTCGAACATATTTCTGAGCTCCTACTACTTTCAGAAGTTCAGCTTCAAAATTTTAGGAAAAGTATATCTTCAGGCTCTCGGCAGATGCACCAAAATGTTATCACAAAATTGTACTTGATTGGATGCTAATCAGAAAACTCTACGTAACTATTTCAAACTAGCTTATGACTGAAGCTTAGCCTCTTTAGTTTGAGAGGGCTCTCTCAAAATAGTTTATGATATTAGATAAAGATGAAACTAGATGGCTAACTCTATTTGGAAAGTAACTTGATTTTGATGTACGTAGGTTGAAAATAATATAGGTCTGCAACCATTGGGCTTATGGAGTCAACAAATTAGTAGATTCAGTGGTAAGGTTTATTGATATGGAAGCTGAGGCATATAAGAGTTTTGAACAAAGGAAAATCACACAAAGAACATAGGGAAATACATTCATTTCATCAATAAAGGAAGTTAGAGAATAAACATATGAATTGTGAGTAATAAAGATGAAATATATTGCTTACATATAAAAATATAGATCAGAAAGGCATTAAAAACTCCATGAGAATCTCAGGTCTGTCAAGAAGAAGTCCTCTGTATTAATGATATAAGTCAAATTACATAGAGCAATAGTAGTGAAAAAAATCTCCCACCCTTTACAACTTCGATAAACTGCCTTTAAATAGACCTTGTTACGTCAGAGATGATGTGCCTCTTGGACATATTCATCAAATTATTCTAATGACACCTTACATAATAGGAAAACATGTCTTTTAATCAGAAAATGATAGCTACACTCTAAAACATTCCTTTTCGTAATAGGACTGAAAGTCCTATTTATTACATCAAACTACCTTATCTCTTAAAACAATTACATATCTGACAAATAATGCTTCACATGTTCGAATAAGTTATGAAATAGCTCATCACTACTTGACATCTTAAATATTCTCCTCATCATATGGAAACAAACCCTATTTTCCAGGAAAACAAAACCCTATCTTCAACGAAGGCTTCAACTGATGAGCTGTCTCCATTTCATGGTATTCAAGTCATAAATATTTGCTGGCAAGGTCCCTTGACCTGTTGAATGTGTCCACCTATCCAAAACTTCTTTTAAAATTCTTAGAAACCTTCAAAGACAACTCGCTACGAAAACAGGGAAGTTTTGTAGCGTCCAAAAAATGACTTCTTCACTTAAAATTTCTGCTACTTTGCTCTTGCATGGTGTCCATCATGATATGAAACTTAATCATTACCATTATCCTCTCTGGAAAACTAAAAAATTTGGTTTTAAAGGCAAAAAGACAGCTACCGAAATTTTCGTAGAATTTTCCTAGCTTCAAGCCTAGGAAATGCTACAAATCTGTGGAAAACTGTGTAATTTCCAGATTTTGACCTTGTTTCAAAAAGGTACCTTCCAGCTGCATAAAATTGGTTTTAAACATGCCATTAACCTCTTAAAATATAATCAAGCTCAACTTAAGCGACTTGAGGTGTTTCCTTTTCATTAATGATGAGTTGAGCTATGGGTTCCTCAACTACAATCATCTTTAAACCCTTCTTCTCCAACTCCTCATGGATCAGTTTTAACTGCTCTTGGAGGTCTTTGACTTGGTGCTTCAGTTTTCTATTGCTAGATTTCAAGTGCAGGTTCATTCTTCTAACATGATTCACCTCTTTCCTCAATGGCATAGTCCATTTGATTAATTGTTGTGTATCATCTATGTTCTTTGACACACTATCAACCTACTCTTCCCAAATCTATTTCATTTTCTCAAAGTGCACTTTTGGACATTATGTTTCCTTAACTCTTTCTTCAAGATTGCTATTTCATGATTTGATGACTTCAACTGCTCCTCAAGAACCTCAAACTCTGTTTTTTAAATAATTTTCTCCTTTCCTTTCTTTTTCTTGATGACTGATTCTTCTTTTGCAGGTGATGAAAGGTCAATAATGCTTGGTAATGACTGGGTAGTTTCAGTGACCTTTTTAACTTATTTACTACTTTCCAAGAGTTTTCTAGCATATCTTGTCATGGGTTTCCTAGCCTGAAACATAAAACCTGCATCCTCACCTTCAAACTCTCACTTCTTTGTTGATTTAGCTTTCTTGAGCTTCTTTCCTCCTTAACCTATGTCCTCAGTTTGGACTATGGGAGTCTCTTCAATATCAATAGCATGCAGAATTTCTTATAAATTTCCCTTAGCCACTATTTGGGTTCTTGTAATCCTTTTTCTGCCATGTTTACTCACAATTGGCTCTTGTTTTTCAGGTTTTCTCATAGTTGACTTTTGTTTTGCAGGTGAAACAAAAGGTGTATCAAGTTTTTGCAATTTCTTGATTTCCATGATTATTGTTTCATTTTTCTCTACCCCTACTGGTTCACTTTGTTCTGCCACTGAAGGTGATGTCATACCACTAGGTTTAGGATTTATTTTAGGGGTGATGGCATCCACTTCAGAACCATTGACAAACATAAAAGAAGAAAAGTATATTCCTAGTCTTTTTAACTCATGTAAAACTAGCAACTTTATTAAACCATGATAAAAAAGTGAGGTTTCACTTCCTTTAGATTTTGCTTGAATTTTATCTTCCATTTTTGCTAAGCTTTTGTATAAATAAAAAGGTAGATAAAGAGATTTCTTACCAAAAAAATGTAGCAGAAGCTTGAAGTGGTAAGAATAAACCTTATGATACCCCCCTTAACAAGTGAAGTATTTCTGAATTATAAGAAGAAGCTTTGAGAAATTATCTTTCATGTAGCTCCTTGGAATGGCATTTTCAAGGTCAACCTCACTATGTTTTGGCTTGATAAATTCTTTACATTCATGCATGTTGAATTTGAAACCTTTGAACCATTTTTATTCTCCTCTTGGAATTCATTTTGTTGCTGCAATAGTCTCTGGAGTTATAGTGAGGTTCAACATTCCCACTTTTGCAACTGTCCCATTGAAATTTAGGGCAAATTATTTAGAAACCTATACATGGCATCCTTGCAATCTTTGGAAAAACTACAAACACCCTATTCTTATGAAAATTTTTGAAGCTGTTGGGTCTTCATTTATTAGGTTCATGTCTGATTTTTCATATCTAAGACAGTGGCCACCTTTGTTGGTATTCCTCTTTACACCATGGTAATTTTATGTCTTCTTTGTTTCGCTTGATCAGTGATACCTGCAAACCTTTGAAAATTCCAACCATAACTTGGGCTTAGTTAAATAGCTCTCTAGAGCTCAATAACATGCAAAGAGAGAGTGAAGAATGACAAATGACTCAATTGGGAAATATTTTAAAGTTTGATGAAAACTCATGGCATAATTATGACTCATACATACTTAAAATGGTAATAATGACTTCAACCACGACCATTGTACCTTGATTTAACCCTAACTGGCTCGAATGGCATCTATCCTAACCATTTCAATCATTGAATGACACCTAGTAGCTGTTTTGAAAATACGGATAGGAATAGCTCCTTTCGTATCATACTTACTGTATTTTTGGGCAGTTTTGCTACGAAGTATTAGCAGTTTCGTAGCGAAAATTGTGTTTTTTCTGTGTAATTCACTACAAAAGTAGGGATTCTTGGCTAAAATGACCTTTTCGGAGTTGTATGCTTGGGAAATGAAATATGTCAGGAAATAATGACTGATGTGACATGAAAAGACTTGAATGGGGGTAGGTTTGGACCTTAGGATAAGTTAATAAGAAAAAATTGAAATTTTCCTTAACCAAGTAATGAAAAATGAATTCTATGACCATATATTTGGCACATGAACCTCTAAGACTATGTCAAATGATGTTTCATTCATTTTTTTCTAAGTGATAACATATTGATATATTGATATTTCTACATATTTCTAGTTTTATGTCTTATATTACTGCTCTCACTATTTTTGGATACTACATCTTACCAAGAAATCATAAACTAAATAGAAAATTTGGCCTATGTGGAATGTCTGCCTTCCTCAAGCTCCAATGAAAAATATGAGAGAGGGATGCTTGGTAAATATTATTCTGAGCTTATAAACCATTCTACAAAAATTTATGCAAGCTTAGTTTATATAGAAAAGACAAATCGAAGCAAACTAAAAATAGTGAATTAGAATGTAAGAAAACTCGCTAAAAACTCATCAAGCGAAGTAGCTACAATGACATAATAATTAGCATGAATACACAAGAGAGACTAAGGCCAATGGATTGAGCCCTAACCCATAAGCCTAGCCCTCTGAAACTAAATCAGTGAAGGACAATTTTAATACTCATCTTATTGCAGAAAATAGTCTCATTACATAATCATAAAAGTATCAAAAATATATTACAAGATCTAAGAGTCTATTAGCTTCCTTCAAAGTTTGAATTCTAATGATATCTTTCTCAACCCTATTTAACATATAGGGTAGCTACCAACAGCTCCCTAAAAAGTAGGTTATGTGTCCTCTTTGACTGATAGAGAAGTGGAGCTTTGGTTCACTTGATCTCCCACTTTCTTGGTTGCCTTTGATTTTGAGTTTTTGGAGGGAATCTCGGGGATCCCTTGGCTTCCTTTGGGAGTTAAGGAGGTACGAAATCCCCCTATAATCTCTCCTTGTTGTCGAATTCGAGCTTTAATTGCAAAATCTTTATCAAAGGTGAAATATCTCCGTGATTATCCTGCACTTAACTCATGTTAAGCATTCAAAGTATGACAAAACTTAATCAACATTTACACTAGCAACATAAGACCATAATATAATTTGAATGTGAGAAAGGAGACTTAACAATCATAAAAATGTGACAATTAATCCCTCCATTTACGCATAATTATGGATCTCATAATCACGCCCCTACCAAATGTTTTCTCATCCTTTGAGAAACGTCTTCCTTCTACATTTCTTTCAAAGCTTTAATGGACCCTCTGACTTCTCAAGGAATAAGTGTGGGAGTCCCTTTAGGAGGGTAAAAGCCTATTGAACCTCAAATTTGTCCTTTCTCTAACATCCTTCTCATCACTTTTTCCTTAATTTATCATAAGTCCATACACACCAATCAATGATAAATGTCATGTTTTATCTCAGGGAATGGATTTAAATGATTTCTATGTTATATTATGATGTTCTTGTTATTTGAATGGATTTTTGTAACTTGGCTACAGAATGCAGCATATTCTGTAGCTAATCATTGGTTTTGTAGCTACTTTCATGGGTTGACAGGTTCCAAGGAGAAAAAAGAGAAACGAGCCACATGGGCATCTCCATAATGATTCACTCATGGATTTCATCCTATCTACTTGATTAACATCGACAAAAAATGATGCTTGAGATTGTGGTCAAAGTCCAGTCAAAGGAGATAAGCTAAGGGAGAATAACCCTTGATTTACTCTGACGTAGCAAATCAAGAGTTAACCAATCAAAAACCAATTCTATGTTTTGTTTAAGATAGCCATTTATAGGCATAATTAGCTCATCACAGTTAGGTTTTATTTTATTTAAATACCAGTTATGCAGAAACCGAAGACTAGTTTTAATTTGTGAATGTTGTGTATTGCTTTAAAACTCTTTTCTTTTCATAATACAATGATCATGTTCATGGTTCCACTATCTTCTTAATGCGTATATAATCAACAAAGATATCGACCAATTCTATCTGACTAATTAATTTTTTTAGTTTAATTCTTTACTCTGTTTTGTCAATTTTCTATGTAGATTACTATTTTGTTGTAGCTTTTAAATCTAGTATCATAGAATCAAGTCATGAATTTTTTCTTAGCATCAATGATAGAATGATTTTGTAATCTTTTCTTTCCTAAAACATCTCAAGAAGGTAGATTTCTCTATTTTCCAATTGGATTAAGTTTGAGGAAATTGTTTGGTTTTCTTTCATGTTCTAATATTTACTTTCCTAGATTAAATCCCGAGTCAATTGTGTAATTGGATGCTCCTAAAGATTAGGCCAAGAAGGTGAATTTTCATACTTCCAAATTGGGTGCTTGAGTGTTCAACCTATGAAATCATTGAGATTTTATTTTACATGCTTTTAAATTGTTTTCTAGATTAAGATCCTCAGTCAATTGTATAATTGGATGTTCCTAAAGATCAGGCCAAGAAGGTGACTTTTCATACTTCCAAATTGGGTGCTCGAATGTTTAACCTATGCAATTACTAAGTTTTCCTTTACATGCTTTAATTGCTTTCCTAGATTTAAATTTTCAAAACCAAAGTATAATCGGTTTCTTGTACATCATTTCAAGAGGGTGATTACATCATACTTCCATATTGAATGCTGGAGTGATTGAACATACATTAATTTTTTTTCCTTTGAATATTCTTTCATCTAGAGTATCATTGCAATTTCAATTTTCAGATATAAGATTCATATCCATGGAATAGGACTAATATTGAATAATAAGTCATTAGAATAGGCACTATGTTTTCAGATCAGATTCTAACCATTCAATAGTCTTTATTTATTTTTATGCAAATTAGTTTAACTTAAGAACACTTCCTTTTCTTCCTTCTTTCAAAGTTAGTCTTAAACATTTACATTTCACTAGATTCAATTGATTTCTTTCATAGTTTTCATCTCTTAAGATTAACATTTAGACATAAAGCACAAAACCACCTATAAACAACATAAAATACATAGAAAGAAGTAAGAATAAGGTTAACTAAGCACATATAGGGCACCAGACTTATCAGATTACAAACTTTGATTGATAATTTATGTAAGAAATTTAAGATATTAAATTTCCTAAACATTTTTGCATCATTTCTGGGGAAGTTTAATTAGGTAGCCTCATTTCTTACATCTAAAAAAAAATTATATGCCTAGAGAAAGAGATTCTAGGGGTAGATTAATACATAGAAGCAAAATTTTAATTCCTACCACACCACTCACTCCACCTAGACCATGTAGTGATACACCACTGTCTCAAACTCATATTCCATACTTCACTAGACATAGACTTCCTGAAGTCTTAAGGTCAGAAATTCAATTAGGAGTATCTCCGACTTCATCCACTGAGTCAGTATTAGAGGAAGAAGATCCTAGATCTCCAACATAAAGAGTAACATTTTTCACCTCTATAGGGGAACATATTTTATTTGAAGAGTAATAAATTCCTAGAGGAGAAGAAGAAGAAGAACCTTTCTTTAGCATTCCATTAATAGAAGAACCATAGGAAGAATAATTAACCTTATAGATTGAACCTTATATTAGCTCTGAAGAATCTATAATGGTAGGAAGAGGAGAAGGAGAAGTTCTAAATGGAGAAAATCTACTGTTTGGAGGGAGAGGTGGAGGACGAGGTAGAGGGAATGTAGGAGGAGGTGGAAGAGGTGAAGAAAATAGAAGAAATAGGGAAATTGATAATTCTTTTGGATTTCCTAAAATTGATGGAGAAACAAATGCCACAATGAAAAGTATCTCACCTTCTGTCTTCCAAATTTCCATGGATTAAAAAATGAAGATCCTGAAAACTTTTTGTTTGAATTTAAGGTTTTGTGTAGATCTTATGATTATTTACAAGACTATCAAAAACTTAAGTTGTTTCCTTCAACATTGAAAGGAGCAGCTTTAAAATGGTTCATGGGTTTAGTCACACAGTCCACTAGGACATGGAATAACATGAAGAGATAATTTTTTGTAAGATATTTGGATTATTTCATACCCATTCATCATAAGGATGAATTATTCAAAATTATGAAAAAAGAGGATGAGAATTTGGGGGATTTAATTGAAATATTCAATTATAACATAAAAAGAGCTAAAATGGATAATTTAGATCAAGATAATTTAAAATATCTTTTAATAAAAGTAATTAGAGATGAGTGGATAGATATACACAACATGATGGGGAAGGGAGATATCTCTCAAATCCCATTACTTTACATTGTTTAATTATGTATTCATCTCTCAAGGGGAAAATAAAAAACTGGGAAAAGTCCAAGAGATCCTTCTCTTGCAAAAGTGAATAGATTCGTAATTGGAACAATAATTAGAGCAGAAATTGGAAATATGCTTGATGAATTTAAAATAGATACCTTAGGGAGTATTAGTGAACAGATAGACACCCTTAAATTAAAAAACAAGTAGAAAGACAAGACTGATGCTTTAGCTATTTTCTATCCCAAATGAAGAAATAAGCATGCTTTAAGGGAATGTCCTCTTGATGCAAAAGTCATAGAGACCTATGAGATTTTTTCAGAAAATCATCAAACTAAGAGTTGTCCTTCAATTCCAGGTCTTAAGGTTGTTTTTAAAGAAGAAACAAATTCAAATCCAACATAATATCTTTTCTTTGTCTCTAGAAGACCATGGCATGGGCCACAAACTCAAGGATTTAACAATCAAATGTATACTCAACCCCCACCAAATAATTAGAATTATTGGAAAAAACCTTGGCCTCAATCTCAATATTGGGCACAAGGAATGAAAAATCCCTATGGTAGATACTCTCAATACTACCAATATCCTCCATCTTATCCAAACTATCCTCCCAAATAAAATCTTCAAAAAAATCAACAACCCCAGCTCCAAAACCAAAATCCACAACTTCTATTACCATTTCCACAAATATCAAATCAACCACCTGCCCAAACATGGCCAAACCCCAATAATAAAAATCCTCAAAATTCTTACATGACAGAAGGACAACAATTTACAACTTACATGATTACTCCACTAATATTAATGATGTCCAACTTATATCTGGTAGAATACTAGAAGAGAAAAATCCTTCTATAGTTGTTCAAGAATAAGATAATTTTGAGGAAGATTCTCTACAACCATATAAACATTTTGAGGAAGGAACATATCTTCAAAACAAGAATTCTAAAAATGAAAAACAGAAAGAACAAATAAACTCAACTCCTATCATAGGGAAACCATCAGTACTTACTTCTAACCCTCCTTTTCCTGAAAGATTACAAGTTGATATAGGGGTATAAAATTGTATCATGTTGCCCAATTATGATTTACTAGATGAATTGAAAATTTTCTGTATCAAAATTCCTTTATTACAGGCCATTAAATAAATTCCAATTCTAGCCAAAACAATAAAAGAGTTGAGCAAGAATAAACTAGGAAGAAAAACAAAAGAAATAAAAAGGATTCAACTCGTAGGTAAAATTGTAGACATAATGATGGGAAAAATTTCCATACAAAAATATTTGGATCTAGGAAGTCCAATTGTAAAAGCACATATCAATGATGTTGAAATTCCAAATAAATTGATTGATTAGGAGCAGTTATAAACATCATGAGAAAACCATGGAACAACTCAAACTTCCTAACCTTCTATATACACCTACATTACTACAATCAGCAGACATATATGTAATCAATATAAACAATGTATTATAAGATATTTTAGTTTCCTTAGACTCTTGGGATTATTGTGTCGATTTTATGATCTTAACTCCTAAGAACAATCTAGGAGGACATCCATTAGTATTAGGAAGATCTTGGTTGGCTACAGCTGATGCTTTCATTATATTTAGATCTGTTGATATGTACATATCTGATGGTAACTCAAAAAATTAATTCACTCTATATCCTCCAGCAAAAACAATCATAGAGTTGGAAGATGAAGAATGGATTGATGATGAAAATGATATACAATCTCTCTTTATTATTTCAAGTGTTAGTGAAGATAGTCAAATCTTAAATTCAATAAAAACTTTGAAACATCTTCGGAATATGAACATGATCAATTTCAACAACAATGCAGTATTGAATATTTTTCATGTAGGTAGATGTCTCTATACTCTATGGAAGAATTTGGTAAATCTACATTTGAAATCTTTCCAGGAAAATCTTTGAACATAAACAAAAACTTGGAAAGACCACAACAGGAAAAGTTAATCAAAAAATTACAACAACATTCTTCTGCATATGCATGGGAATACAATGACATGAAAGAAATTAGTCCTAAGACTTGTATACATCACATCTACATTGAGGAAAATTGTAAACCTATCATACAACCTCAAAGAAGGATGAATCCAAATCTTAGGTAAATTGTGGAAGAAGAATTGAAAAAATTGTTGAATGTGAAATCATTTACCCAATTTCAGACAATTAGTGGGTTTCACCTTTATTTATTGTACCCAAAAATAATGGTAAGTGGAGGGTATGCATTGACTATCGATATTTGAATCAATCCACCCTAAAATATCATTTTCCTTTACCTTTTATAGATCAAGTATTGGATACATTATTAGGTAAGAAGTATTTCTCATTTTTGGATGGATTTAGTGGTTACAATTAGATTCAGGTAGCACATGAAGACCAAGAAAAAACCACATTCACTTGTCCATGGGGAACTTATGCCTACCAAGTATTTCCTTTTGGATTGTGCAATGCACCTGCAACATTCCAAAGAGCAGTACTAGGAATTTTTTTGATATAATACATTATTGTGTATAAGTATATATGGATGATTTTACAGTTTATGGGAATTCATTTGAAGAAGCTTTAGAGAATTTGGAAAAGGTTCTTAAAAGATGTAAAGAGGCAAATATTTCACTAAGTCATGAAAAATGCTTCATGATATTTACTTAAGGGATTGTTGTAGGACATCACATTTCAAGAGATATAATTAAATTTGACACATCTAAAGTTGAAGTAATCTCCAAGTTATCAATTTCATGTTGTCAAAAGGAAGTTAGAAGTTTTCTAGGATTCACATGATATTATAGAAAATTTATAGAAAATTTCACTAAAATAGCATCCCCACTCTTCAAGTTACTTACCAAATATTGTGAATTTAGTTGGAATCCTATTGTCAATTGGCATTAGAAACTTTAAAAACAAAAATTTCTGAAGAACCCATCTTAAGAGGTCCAAATTGGAAACTACCTTTCCATATTTTAACAGATGCTTCAGATACAGCTCTGGGAGCTGTATTAGGAAAAAAATATTTGATTCCCTATGCCATCTATTACGCAAGAAAGAATTTTACTCCCACTGAGTTAAATTACATTGTAACTGAAAAGGAATTACTAGTTGTTGTTCATGCTACCAATAAATTTAGACATTATATTACCGACTATGAAACATTTGTTCATACAAATCACTCTGCAATTAGATACTTGATGAATAAGTTTGTTACTAATGGTAGAGTCACAATATTGTTATTACTCCTATAAAAATTCAATATCACCATTTTAGAACGACTTGGAAAATAAAATACAGTTGTTGATTTCTTGTCTAGAATTCAAAATGTCAAAAATGATACTCCAATTGAGGATAAGTTTCCTGATGAATATCTTTTTTCAATACCTACTAAAACCACTTGGTATGCATATATTTCTAATTACTTAGTCATAGGAAAGCTACCTTCACACTTTCTTCCTAGAGAGAAAAGAATAATTATTCAAATAAGTGCACTATACTCATGTATTACTGATGAATTGTATAAAACAGGTCTAGATCTCATTATCAAAAGATGTGTTCAAGAAGATGAAATGCCTGAGATTCTTAAAGCATGTCATTATCAA
The DNA here is from genome assembly GCA_034641835.2 of Pinus albicaulis. Lineage (NCBI taxonomy): Eukaryota > Viridiplantae > Streptophyta > Pinopsida > Pinales > Pinaceae > Pinus > Pinus albicaulis. The sequence continues at coordinate 218,895,282 of CM076574.1, forward strand.
CCCTGTGGTGGAAACTTTGCTAATAAGAGGACAACCTATAAGATCCTTCATTTAGGATATTATTGGCCATCCATATTTAAATATACTAAAGAATATGTCAAAAGGTGCGACAACTATCAAAGAATGGGGAAACATGTTCCTTTAGATGAAATGCCATTACAACCGCAGGTACTCATCGAACCATTTGAAAACTAAGCTTTGTATTTTGTTGGGCCAATCAATCCACCATCCAATCAAAAGAAATATATTATGGTATGTACTGATTATGTCACTAAGTGGGTAGAAGCTAAAGCAATTCCTTTAGCTAATGAACATTTTGTAGTTAAATTTCTTTTTGAGGATATCTTCACTCGTTTTGGTGTTCCAAGAGAAATTGTGACAGATCAGAGATCTCATTTTACATCCAATTTGGTGGAAAATCTCATGGTAAACTACAAGATCAAGCACATAAAATCTACTCCTTATCATCCATAGGAAAATGCTCAAGTACAGTTTACCAGTAAAGTGATTGAAGGAATTCTCACTAAGATTCTACACAGAAGAGAATGGGTAGAAAGGCTTCCTAAAGCCTTATGGGCCTACAAAACTACATGGAGGAATACAACAGGACATACTCCCTATGAACTTGTTTATGGGAAGAAATTCATGTTTCCTATATAATTTCATATTCAAACCTTCAAGATGGCAGTCTAATTGGGACTTGATTTATTAGAAGCCTAAAAGCATATATTGGAGAAACTTAATGAGCTTGATAAAATTAGGCAAGATGCAGTTTAAAGAACCAGTATAGTGCAGCAGAAAAGGTCCAAATGGCATGATAAATATATCAAGGAGAAGACATTTGAAGTAGGGGATTAGGAACTTTTTTTCGATTCAAATTTCAAAGACTTTCAAGGAAAGTTTCAGACTCATTGGCTTAGGCTTTATGAAATTGAAAAAGTCTTTGACAATGGAGCAGTGAGAATAAGGACAATTGATGAAGAATATACCTCTTCTTGTGCATGGACATCGATTGAAAGTATATCATAAGCCAATTTCAAGAGAAGACTTTATCAATATTTTCCAAGATAATACTGATATGAAGTTAGTGAAGAAGAATCCTTCTTCTTTCCTAACTTAACTTTTATTTTTCCTATCTAATATATATATATATATATATATATAATAAAAAGATAAAAATAAAATAAATTGTATAATTATGAAAACCAATCAATGATGGGCATCCTTATACAGAAAATACAAGATGAAAATTAGAAATTCTTGCATCATATATTTTCCATTCCATTTCTAAAAAAATCTAGAAATTCTTGTTCCCTTTCTTTTCTACAATAAGAAGTAGTACAAAATTGAATTCAATGTTTCATTTACATTCCATTTTGTAGCTGGTATTCCATTTTTCAGCTACATTCCATTCTACAATCATATTTGATTCTGCAACTGATATTCCATTCTTTAGCTGATTACACATTCTACAACCACATTCAATTCTACAGTTACATTCCATTCTGTGGTTGATTCCACATTCTATAGCTACATTCCATTTCTACAAGTACATTCAATTCTGCGGCTCTTACACATTTGTACAACCTATTGAAAAAAATGATGAATATAGGGAATTAAAGGTCTACATTTGAAGACCACCATGATAAAAGGTACCTTAAGAATCAACACGAAAGAAACAACAACGAAAGGTTAGTTCTAAAGGTAAAGTTGAAAAAAATAATTTTAATAGCAAGGTCAAAACATTAGCATGTATAACGTAGATAATTATATGCTACCTTGACATGTCATCATTTGATTTTATTGGGAATTCCATGATGTCATAGATTGACCACGTCATCCGAATTATGTTTCATAATGTTCCACAATGGAATCCCCCATTTATGATTAATGATCATGACCTCTTATTGTAACATATCCATCTATGTTTCTTCAAAACCCCAATCCACCTCACTCATTCCTACCAACCCTTGATGTCCTTCATCAGATTCGTAATCCGATTCACTTCATAATAGAGAAGGATAATTCTAGAGGCTAGACTCTTCACAACAGAAGACATGGGTTTGATAGTCAGTTCAGAATGGGTGGGAACAAAATATATGGAGGGATATCCTCAGATCAACGAGATGTTGCAAAAGGCTAAATAGCTCAAGTTTATAGAAACAATTGATGGCTTCCACAGAGATATGACTAATTATTTTGTGAGGTCTTTTGATGGGACATAATTTGAGATAGGAGACATCAAGTTCTCAGTAACTGAGACATTCATAGCTAAAGCCACAAAATTCCCAAGGGTTGTTGAAAGGTGGTTAAAAAAAAAAGAATTTCACAGTGAATCATGGAATGTTTTCCTCAAAAATCCAGGTAGGGATACTTTTGTTTTCAGAAAATGTATTCCTAGCTTAGCACTCAAGAACAAATGGAGGAACATGCTTTTATTCTGCCGAAGTTTATCACCTATGAAGGAATATTTGGCTGCATGTATGTATATCATATTCAATTTTTGATGAATTTCTTAGAGAATGGTGAAATAAATCTTCCCTTATTTCTAATAAATAGCTTAAAAAGAATGTCTACAAACATGCAGAAGAGAATCCAATTTCTAGATAATAGTATGCACCATCATGGGTTGGTAAAAAGGCTTCTTGAATTTCATTTGAAAAGTAGAGGATATTCTTGGGAGAAATTTCTTATCAAAAACCATTTCCAAGATGAACCAGAGCAACCTCAAGAAGATAAGACCAGAAAAAGTAGAAGAAATAAGATTGACACAAACATGGAAGATATACCTACATCTCCACTTCAGAAAAATGATGAAGATATTACCTCTACAGAGCTGATAAATAACAAGAAATAAGGTAAATTTAAGACGGGAGTTAAAACAAAAAAGAGGAGCAAGGTTGCAATTAGAGAAAACATAAATCCTCTACAATTGAGAAGCTGCTCTATACTCTGAGGTTCAATGAAGAAAACACTACCACAAGAGATAGAGTTTGTAAATTTAGAGGAAGAACCTCCAATACCATCTCCTATCAATATTTCTCCTCCACATAGCCATGAAATTTATCCTATACATAATTTTGAAGGTAGTCCCAACAGAAGATCTTCTAGAATAGACCCAGTACAACAAGAGATATATGAATACATAGAGTCACTGGAGAAGAGAAATGCAACAGTGAATCTAGAACCTCCTATCAATCCACAAGAACCTTTAGCATATACTCTTAAACATGAAATATATGAACTAGAGATTTTGAATAGGCATATTAAACATGATAATGAAGCTTTAAAGCAATAGAACAAATTGGAGAAAGTGAATAGTGATATTACCATCCTCCACTTAGGAATATGGTACAAAAAGAATAGGAAGTTAAAAATAAAGAACAAATAACTAAAGAAGGCAGTCATCAATCTCAAATACAAAGTCCTTATGAGGAAGCCCAGGATGTCAGTTACTTCAAAGAAAATAAAAAGAAGAAAACTAGATGTATTAGAAGAAGTGTTTGAAAAAATGCAATAGGAGAGGAAATTTCACATTTTTGGTAAATTTCATGAGGATATGCAATGATTTCTTAGTGGGGGTATGTTGAACCTCAGAATTTTCCTTTCTCTAACATCCTTCTCATCACTTTTTCCTTACTTTCTCATAATTCAATACCCTCCAATAAATGATAAATGTCATGTTTTATCTCAGGGAATGCATTTAAATTATTTCTATGTTATATTATGATGTTCTTATTATTTGAATGTATTTTTGTAACTTGGCTATAGAACGTAGCCTATTTTTCTACTAATCATTTGATCCGCAACTACTTTCATGGTTTGATAGGTTCCAAGGGGAAAATAGAGAAAGGAGTCGCATGGGCATCTATAGAATGATTCATGTTGGACATTGGGTTCAACGCTCCCCGTGTGTTTCATGACATGGACTAACCGCCTCTCGTGGATCCTAACTCTGGCGATTGTAGCAGAGACTAATGCCTGTGGGTTTTGGTCTAATGGCAATCGTGATTCCAACAATTGGTATCAGAGCGATAGGTCTCAAGTTCAAAACTCACCCGACTCGCATTGGGGGGGGGGGGGAGATTGTTGGACATTGGGTTCAATGCTCCCTGTGTGTTTCATGACATGGACTAACCACCTCTCGTGGATCCTAACTCTGGCGATTGTAGCAGAGACTAATGCCTGCGGGTTTTGGTCTAATATCAATCATGATTTCAACAATTCACACATGGATGTTGTCCTATATACTTGATTGAAATCGACAGAAAAGTATGCCTAAGATCATGGTCAAAGTCCAGTCAAAGGGCGTAAGTCGAGAGCGAAGCACTCTTGATTTGCTCTGACGTAGCAAATTAAGAGTTAACCAGTCAAAATCCAATTCTATGTTTCATTGAAGATATCCATCTGTAGGCGTAATTAGCTCATCACATTTAAGTTTTATTTTATTTAAATACAGGTCATAAAGAAACCGAAGAGTAGTTGTAATTTTGGAACACTATGTATTGCTTTAAAACTTTTTTCTTTTCATAATAAAAGGATCATGTTCATGATTCCAATATCTGCTTAATGTGTATATAATCAACCAAGAACTCGACCAATTCTGTCACAGAGGGCCTTTGCACAAGAGGAGGTTTTTCGTTAATTGTTTTAGTTTAATTCTTTACTCTATTTTGTTAATTTTCTGTGTAGATTAATATTGTGTTGTATCTTTTAAATTAGTATCATAGAATAAAGTCATGATTTTTTTCTTAGCATCAATGATAGAATGACTGTGTAATATTTTCTTTCCTAAAACATCTCAAGAAGGTAGATTTATCTATTTTCCAATTGGATTAAGTTTGAGGCAATAGAGCTCACAATTATTTAGTTTTATTTGATGTTCTAATATTTACTTTCCTATATTAAATCCTTAGTCAATTGTGTAATTGGATGCTCCTAAAGATCAGGCCAAGATGGTGACTTGTCATACTTCAAAATTGGGTGCTCGAGTGTTCAACCTATGCAATCATTGAACTTTTCTTTTACATGCTATTAAATTTTTTTATAGATTCAGATCCTCAATCAATTGTATAATTGGATGTTCCTAAATAGCAGGCGAAGAAGGTGACTTGTCATACTTCCAAATTGGGTGCTCAAATGTTTAACCTATGCAATTACTGATTTTTCCTTTACATGCTTTAATTTCTTTCCTAGATTTAAATTTTCAAAACTAAAGTATAATTGATTGCTTGTACATAATTTCAAGAGGGTGATTACATCATACTTCCATATTGAATGCTGGAGTGATTGAACATACATTAATTTCTTTTCCTTTGAATATGCTTTCATCTAGAGTAGCATTGAAATTTCAATTTTCAGTTATAAGATTCATATCCATGGAATAGGACTAATATTAAATAAGAATTCATTAGAATAGGCACTTTGTTTTTAGATCAGATTCTAACCATTCAATAGATTTTGATTTATTTTTATGAAAAATAATTTAACTTAAGAACACTTCCTTTTCTTCCTTCTTTCAAATTTAGTCTTACACATTTAAATTTCACTAGATTCAATTGATTTATTTCATAGTTTTCATTTATTGAGATTAACATTTAGACATAAAGCACAAAATCCCCTAAAAATAACATAAAATACATAAAACTAAGTAAGAATAATGTTAACTAAGAACATATAGTGCGCCACACTTCATCAGATTACAAACCTCGGTTGATAATTTATGTAAGAAATTTAAGACATTAAATTGCCTAAACAAAGCCATCAATCTTTTTTGCTTCCTCCCATTCTTTTGTAATATTCCCAATTAGCCATGAGCTAGTTGAAATATTAATTTTTTTCTTTTACTTCATAATTTACTGATTAAGAGGGTATGAAGACCCATAAATCTCCTTAGTAGGAATAAAATCACTGCTAATGTGAAAGGATGTCACTTTAGTGGCTTGATTAAGCACCCTTATGTGTGAAAAAGGGTTGGAGCACATACACTGGGTCAACTTTTACCAAATCAACAATGCTGTCATGGAGGAGTGGCATTCCTTATGGGACAACATAATTTTGGAGGGAGATATCACGCATGGAGATAGTGGCTTTAATGAGTGGGGCCAAGAGTGAGGAATCTCACCACTTATATAAGGAAGAAGATGGCAACCATATATCATTATGTTATGTTTTGATATTTTGGATTTTATGGTCTATTTAGACTTGTTTCTCTCTTCAGCTATTTAGCTAAGATTGTGGTGTTGTTTAGCACAGGGTGTTCCCAAGTGGTAATCCCACATTTATGCTTGGGGGACTTCAAGTTCCCACTCATGAGGAGTATTTTCACTATATTTTCACATTCAGGATTCAGGCCAAGTTCCATCTTTATTCTACGCCATAGTTTCTATTGAGAGATGTGCTTAGTTGTAGGGTGTAGTAGTGGAGAATACATTTGGGTGATTTATGATCTATTTTTCAGTATAGGAAGGTTTCCTTCCATTGGGAGGCTAGTGAGGAAGGTCCTTGAGCCTTATTGCATAATTTTTCATCAGGCCACTTTATCATTTACCCCTATAACACAGTTTCTATCTTGGAATCGTTATTTCAGGGAGGAGTTGCAGGGGTGGTTTCAGTACACCATTTGGAGAGGAGGTTTTCTAGTTAAGGGGTCAACCTTTCATCTAGAGGATCCATTGGAGGAGGCTAAAATATTTTTCATAACAGATCAACCATGGATTTCCATTTTTATTGTTGTAGTGAATCTTCAGCCCTATCCCTTTGGTTCATATCTTGTATATCTGTGTATTTCTAAAAACCCTGCTGGGTTCTTTCTTGGAGATTTTATAGAGCCTTGATCTTAATTGTACATTATCTTTGAGTCATATATCATCCACTTTATCTTTTGTGTATTCATTTTTTGTAGCAGCTCTCTTATGACTGTGTTGTAGTTCCGATATTTTTTGTAGTAGTGACATCTCATCATTGAGAGGATTTATCTATTAGAGGCTTACTCTTTCATGTTGTATGGTTTGTGGCCCATTATATTATACATGGTTGCTATTTTTATAATGAATTAAGAAGCCCCATATTGGTCTCATACATTGTTTGATGTTTTACGCTGCTATTTCAAGCATTTTTGTTTTATATTCCTGCTTTTCCCATTTGGGAACATTACAGTGGTATCAGAGCATAATCATATCTCAGCCTATGCATCATAAGCCAATATGTCATCAGAATAAGGATATCCTCTCACAGATAGAGATAATAGGTATCTCAGAAGAAGAAACTGGAAGTATGACTATACATATGATAAATAAGACAAGGGTAAAACCCCTTTATCAGAAGGAGATGAGGAGAAGCAGTATCCAAAGATTTTTCTTCAAAATATGAAAGACATTGCTAGAGAAATAAAGGATATGAGGATGGATAGATACAAGGAATCCCCTAAAGGGTTTCTACATGGTGAAGGCTTCGACATTTCTCATCACTGGAGTGATCAACCAGTGAAGCAGCAGCAGGTTTCCCAATGCTCTACAATGCCTACATTATTAGCAGCAGGAAATGGAGGGTTTCAAGAACAAGAAATTGTTGAAGACTATTTCATGGAGTATGAGTCTCAATCTCAAAGATTCAAGTATCATTTGAATTTTCAAGAATTTTTTCAGATGAAGGACAATAGGAGACCCCGACATCACAATAGAGGTGGAGGATTCATACATAATCATGATCTACACCAGAATGTGGGCATATTTTTCTTACCCAACTTTGATGGGTCATCTAAATGCACTGCCAAATCATGGGTAGAGAAGCTAGACATGTACTTCCAGATGAACCAAGTACCAGAGATGGAGGCCATCAAGATAGCAACACTGCACCTTGAGGGTGAGGCACATGATTGGTGGTGTCATGGCTTGTCTACATCGGTTCATGCCAATGTGACTTCATATTCAAAGTTCACTAGGAGGTTGGTGGAGAGGCTTGATCGAAGAGACCCGGAGGCAAATTTCATGGGGCTAGAAAATCTCAAGCAATCAAGTAATCCAAATACTTATATTTCTGAATTTCTAAAACTTTCTGTTATGGTTCCTGATCTATCTAGAGAAATAAAGGTCTATATTTTTATTTATGGGTTAGTAGAACCTCTTCATGGGTTGGTTAAATCTACCAAACCCACTACCCTTCAGGATTCCATTGAAAGGGCTAGATATCTACAAGATTCCTTGCCAAAATCAAAGGCAATTTTTCAGAAAAATCCCACTTTTCCATCAAAGGGAAAAGATGAGAAGGCTACTCTTTCAAAGGAGAGCCAAAACAAATTACCTCTCAGTGATGATGTCTAAAGAGACTTGAGGAGAAGGAAGCTTTGCTTCACATGCCAAGAATCATGGGCACCCATACATAGATGTGCAATAGGAAAGTCACACTATATAGAGGTCTTATCAGATGATTAGGAGGATGAAGAAGAAGACCCAAAAGGAGGTCACAGTGTTAGAATAGCAGGATATGATCCACCACCACCAGAAGGTGGGAATGGAGAATTTTCTCCAATTGGAGGGACTCTTGCATCATTGAGAGTAGTACTAAAGTATCAGAAAACTTCCACACAGAAAAAAGGGTTGGATTTGCATAGTGGAAGCAAGGACCAAACAATCCCATATTTTAAGGATATGACTTTGGCCCATGGGACATTACTATTTTGTGGAAAACCACCTGGGAGGCCACTTGATCAGGAATTGGAGAGAAATGTCTCACATCATATTTCACCAATCATAGATCCAAGAGGAGTGGGAGTATTGGGAGGTCATTGTACAACGCAATGATTCTTGGGTAGAATCAAGGAGGAGGGAGACATTCTCCCAACATCATCATAACCCACTCTCACACCACATCTTGCATTGAGAGAGGATGCTACAGGGATGGAGAATGACACTATCAGGGTGCAAGGAGGCTACTCTTTGACTTTAGAGGCTCAAAATATTTTCTCACTTGGGGAGAAATATTACACACATGGTAGAGGATGGTGGCCACTCATGCATGCTTTGGCAAAACTCAGGAGGTTTTGGATAGGTGATAAATTCCCATGGAAGACTAACCTCCAAACGCTTCAACCTTTACTTGAGCATGAGCATCTACCTGAGGACCAACAGAGAGGGGATAGTAGCATCCCGATATGTAACTTTGGAATGGGAGATGTCAAAGAGGAGGACATCCACATGATATATGTTTTACATGGTAGATCATTAGCACTATCACTATAGAGGATAGATCCATATTGGAAATCCCAACTGTTGGTGGATTATTTCAAGGATATTTTTACTTGCATGATACTTGATGACCAACTACTATAGGAGGGATATTCAATTAGAGATGAGGCCATCTACTATCATGGTAGGATCTTCTTATCTAGAGAATCCAAGCTGAAGGAGAAGTTACTACTTGCAGTTCATGAAGATTGTCTCTTTAGCCATAATTTTTCCATGAGAGCATACCATACTATCATGGAGGGATATACTTGGGAAGGCTTTAAAGAGGAGATATCTCATCATTTGAGGAGATGCATGGATCATGTGGAGATGGAGGAGATACATAACTCTTTTATGGAGTTATCACAGCCAATTATTTCCTCTTTTGGAATGAGAGGGGATCTATCTATATTGGACCACTCGATTAGTATGATTGGAACATAAGGTAAGGATCATTTATTTATGCATAGTTATTTATATGATGAATATTTGCATTCCTTTACCATACATGTGCAGGCCATTATTCCAAAGGGGAGCATTCTTCCTTATAAACTTCATGGTCAACTTGGGGCCATAAACTATGTTTATCATGGCCACTCCATAGGAGGATATAGGGAGATGATTTATCATTTAGGGTGTGCTCCAAAGGCACCCAACATTACTCACCTTCTCATAGTATGTGAGAAGACTATGGCAGCAAGTAAGTGGTGGGGAAACCACTTACCATATCATTATCTGAGGTAGTTCGGAGATATACTATGTTGGTTCCATATGTGAGACTATTATCCACCTCCATTATTGCATATGGTTGTTTATGTATCATTATTTTTGATCCCAAACATTGATGATGTCCTTATTCTTTTTATGGGAATGATTGGAGGAAGGATGGAAGGATTGGAAGTTCCCTTTGGGAGAGAGATTCTATGTTTCTTATGCTACATGTTTCAGGGAGAATATTGGGCAAAACATTATTGCTTCATTGGTTATTTTTCTTTCTTGTGAGATGAGTCATTTGAATCTCATGAGAACTTGGGAGGAGTATTTCATGGAGGGATTGATTGGGAGACACTTGGCTTATGAGGAGAATTTATTAGATGGAGGTGTCACCAATGGAGGAGGAGAAGAGTTGCAACACTCACCTTTTCAGTTGCTTGAGGACAAGCAACATTTTGGATGGGAGGACTGTAATTTTACCAATTAGCCATGAGCTAGTTGGAATATTAATTTTTTCTTTTGCTTCTTAATTTTATAAATAAGTGGGTATGGAGACCCATAAATATCCTTAGTAGGAATAAAATCACTTCTAATGTGAAAGGAGGTCACTTTAGTTTCTTGATAAAGGACCCTTATGTGTGAAAAGGGGTTGGAGCACATAGACTGGGTCAACTTTGACCAAATAAATAGCGTGGTCATGGATGAGTGGCATTCATTATGGGATAACGCAGTTTTGGAGGGAGATCTCATGCATGTAGATAGTGGCTTTAATGAGTGGGGCCAAGGGTGAGGAAGCTCACCACTTATGTAAGGAAGAGGATGGCAGACATAGATTATTATGTTATGTTTTGATATTTTGGATTTTATGGTATGTTTAGACATGTTTCTCTCTTTATCTGTTTATCTAAGATTGCAATGCTATTTAGCACAGGGTGTTCCTGAGCAAGAATCCCACCTCTATCCTTGGCGGACTTCAGGTGCCCACTCAGGAGGAGTATTTTCACTATATTTCCACATTCAAGCATCAGGCCAAACTCCATGTTTATTCTACAACACAGTTTCTGTTGAGATATGTGCTGAGTTGTAGGGTGCAGCAGTGGAGAATACATTCAGGTGATTTTTGATCTATTTTTCAGTGGAGGAAGGTTTCCTTCCATTGGGAGGTTAGTGAGGAAGGCCCTTGAGCCTTATTTCTTAATTTGGTATCATGCCACTTTATCATTTATCCCTAAAACACAGTTTCTGTGTTGGACTGCGTTATTTCAGGGAGGCGTTGCAGGGGTGGTTTCAATACACCATTTGGAGAGGATTTTTTCTAGTGAAGGGATCAGCCTTTCATCTAGAGGATCCATTGGAGGAGGCTACATTGTTTTTCATAATATATTAGCCACATCTTTGAAGTTTTATTGTTGCAGTGAATCTTCGGCCCTAGGGCTTTGGTTCATATCTTGTATATTGGTGTATTTCTGAAAACCCTCTTGGGTTCTTTGTTGGAGGTTGTATATTACCTTGATCTTAATTTTACATTATCTTTGAGGCATATATCATCCATTTTATCTTTTTTTTATTCATTTGTTGTAGTAGTTCTCTTATGACTGCGTTGTAGCAGTGTTTTCGGCATTTTGTGTAGTAGCAGCACCTCATTATTGAGGGGATTTATCTATTGGAGGCTTACTCTTTCATGTTGTATGGTTTGTGGCCCATTATATTATACATGTTTGATGCTGTTATAATGAATGAAGAAGCCTGATATTGGTCTCATACTTTGATGTGATGTTTTACACTGCTATTTCAAGCATTTTTTTTCTATATTCTTGCTTTTCCCATTTGGGAATATTACATCTTTGTTATGCTCATCTTGGTTTTTTCCATCACTCAGTCCCAACAACAAGGGTGGAATAAATTTCAAAACAAGCCACTGAATCTTCCTCACATGCATGGCCTTCTTGTATAGTGGTGCTCTTTCTAGGGAAAATATCAGTCTCTCTGGTGTGTGGCATTCCATGTTTATAAGAATGTGAGGGAGGCTATTCCATTTCCTTTGACTAGTCATTATGGATTCATCTCCCAAAAACCTAGAAACATCATCAAAATTATCCAAGGATTGTGCATGTATGCTCAGGTACTTTTCTACAAGTGCATCATCCTTTTATATCTTGATATGGTTTTTGATGACTCCCCTAAGGCTGAATATTTTTTCCCTAATGTGTAGAGGCTTCGTGTTTTCTATCCTCATGTCCCTCCTTAATGTTTGTGCTATGGCTTCCTAATTAACCATCCAAGAGTCTAATTCCATTAACTATATGTCTCCAATTCTAGGATTAGGGTCTCAAATGTTCAAGTCTGTCAACACAATATTGTGCATGTAGAATTCTATCATTTTTTCCTTGTCTGCCATACTTGACTAGTTGCAAAATTCAATGGATTATCTATAGTTTTGAAAGGGTAAAAATCCATGAGAGACTAGTGTCCTAATTTGAAATAAGAGCCACTGTTCTTGAGGTATTATACATCGGAATTTGATCGGTGTCTGTGTTGGATGGCCTCCATGCACAAATATGCCATGGTGGACATTTGTTTGTCTTTTTTCTGAAGTTGATCTTGTAATATTGCATTCTCTTCTTGGGCCTTCTGAAATTTCTCTTTCAAAATGGATTATTTGAGCCTAGCATCAGACAAATCCTTTCCCAACTCAGCTAATTTTTCCTCCATAACCCCTATATCTTGCACACCTTTGGTTGTAGCAATCTTCGTCTAATGATGAGTGCATGCCCTCTCATTTTCCAATTGATAGAATAAAGGTATTGTGAACTTCTGAGGAAAAAATATGCCCCCTTCAATAATTAATGAATAGTAGGATCTGAGATTTGGACGAAGGCTAGGCTGTGACTCTACGGATACATCTTTGAGGACAGGTTTTGGTGAGGTAGGCTCCTTTTTTCATCTTTCTCTTCCCCCCCTTTTGCATATTTCCCTTCATACTTTCCTTTTTCTCAACTTCTTGGACCTCTTGCCCATCCATGGTTGTCTTTTCTCCCTCATCCAAGGTTTCTTTCTATGATTCTAGGCCTACTAGAGTTTCATGTAGCAAAGAATGGGTTTCATGTACCAAACTTTTTATTTCTTGCTGAAAACCCTCTCTTACTTGTTTTCCCCTTTTTTCTGTCTTTTGAGGGTCTATGGGGGTTGTTATATGTGTATGGGATGCCAACCTTGCTGAATTTCCTCTTATGTAGGTCACAAGGGTTCTCACAGGTGAGGTGAACTCTTGAACCTTTCCTTATTCTTTTTGTATTTTATCATCCTTCTTGGGTGACTCCTCAATGGAAATAGAGATTTTAGTTGGAGTTTGTACATTACCTTGCCTCACCCTTTGGCTCTTCCTAGTACTAAAATACATGGGTGTTTTTCTCTTCCTCTTTTCCTTCACTGGTGTGCTCAAAGTGGCTAGGGTAGTAGCCACTTCCTGATCTATTATGCATGTTGATATTTTGGTGTCCTAAGGGGAGTTATCACTACCTAGCATAGGGTCCAATATTTCCCTCTTCTCTTCCCTTTATTCCTTCTTCCCCTTAGTCTCTTCCTTCTCTGTTTCTAATGTCTCTATATGTTTGGTGGTCTGGATGCAGGTGTTAATGACAATCTTTCAAATCTCATGACAATTTCCTCTAGTTCTGGTGGAATTTCCTCAATTTATTTATGAGTATCAGTCATCAAAATTCTAGCCTTATAACCTAGAATTTAAATGCATTAAAACCCAATTTGCATACCTTTATAAAATCTTTACATTAAAACGAATGTAAAGCCTTCACATAAATGCCAGCAGCATGATGGTATCAATTATATAAAGTACAACAATATTAATATTTCACCAATTAAATATTTTGTGATTCGAATTGACAGATTTAAAACAAACATTAAAACCTTTTCTAAGATATTATCGCATCCAATTTAAATGTTAACCCACATGGATTTAATTATGCCAAAGCTGTCAGATTTGAAGCCTTGATGTGAAGACCATTAGATCAAAGGAATTGCTGGGTGATTAGTTTCAAATATCAAATCTAGTTTATAAAACATCGGGTATGATTTGAAGACTAAAATCCTCCCATATTAAAGTGCGATATCCGTGAGATACGTCTATTGCCTTGATCGGACGATTATGCTATTTCAAAACTTTGTTTAATAAAATTCAAATCTATTTGAATATTAACCTCTCTGTAATTAAAATTTTATTTTCCTTCGGATTGATTTTGAATGACTGAAATTTTCCTTGACTCCTCATTCATTATAACATCTCTATTTCTTCAATTCCGTAAATTTTACACTTCTACAATTTTTATATGTCAACGACTGATATAATTTTAAAGAAATTGCACTGTTTCACTTCCACGATGAATGCAAAATTTTTAAAAGGAAATATATATATATATATATATATAGAAATTAATCGACAGAGCCCACAATTAATCAAATACTAATAAATATTTGAAAAATAAACTGATAAAATTTTGTTTTGACAATACCAGTAACTGTTCTCCAGGATTTAGCAATTACATTGAGCTATAGGGGAAAATGGAATTTTATTCTATTCAATTTATGATTCCATCAAATCCTCCTCCTCCTCCTTTCGAACTTATATTTTAAAATATATATCGCTCAAACAAACAAATTGATCAAATTTTATGGATCAATTTTCCCAATTTTAGATAAAATCATATTACATAATATTTGCCAAAAATTCTTCAACTAAAAAACTAAATTCAATGAATCCAATATAAAGCTATCCAAATCCCTGAATACTAGTAAAATATTATCTATCAAAATAGTAAATCACAAGCTAAAGGATCCCACTCCTTTGCTTGTAAATTATTTTTGTATTTTTGGAATAAAAAATGAAGTTTTTATCTCTCGAGCCTCATGCTCCTACATCAGACTCCTGAGGACAAAATTCTTCATGGGCTCTTTTCCATGAGATCCTCTACAGAATTTCCAAATTTCTGTAGCATGGTATCAATCATCCAAGTAGCTTCTGCAACTGGTTGATCTTTCCACTTAATCAAATACTCAAAGTATTCCCATATTCTTGTCTTATTAGAAAATATTTTTTCTAAAATATTCTCTGGCTACAATATTTTTGCTATGGCTGACTATTTCAACCAGTTAATCTCTTCTTTTCCTTTAGTTGTATCAACTGTGTCTTCGTCCTCTTACCTGTACAAGTCAACAACATTGAAAATTGGAGGTATTCCAATGTCAAGGGGTAATTCAATTTCATAGGTATTTGCAGAAAATTTTCTCAATACTCTGCATGGCCCAATTTTCTTAAAATTCAACTTATTATATGCCCTTTTTGGAAATATTTCCTTCCTAAGGTGTTCTAAAACTAAATATCCAACCTCAAAATTAACTTCCATTTTCTTCAAATAGGCTCTACTTTTGTATTTGATGTTGGTGTCCTGTAACTGATGTTTTACCTGTTCCTGCATTGCTCGAATTTCTAAAGAAAACTCTTATCCATAAACACTTCTCATCTCTACTTTTCCCAAATTCCTTAATTCATACACTCCTCTTGGGTGCATTCCATAAACTATATGGAATGGAATCTACCCTGTACTCCTGTTAGGAGAGTGATTATAAGCATATTCAGCCTGTGCCAAAATCTGATCCCATTATTTACGATGTTCACCTCCAAGACTTCTCAAAATATTACCCAAGCTTTTGTTCACCACCTCAGTCTGTCCATCAGTCTGAGGGTGATAAGTTGAGCTGAAACTCAGTTTAGTACCAAGCTTTTTCCACATTGTCCTCCAAAAATGACTAACAAATCTGGTGTCCCTATCAGAGACAATGCTTTAAGGTAACCCATGCAAGCTTACAATCTCTTTAAAAAACAAATTAACAACATGAGTAGCATTACTAGTTTTATAACATGGAATAAAATGTGCCATTTTAGAAAATCTGTCAACTACAACATAAATTGCATCATTCCCTCTCTGTGTTTTAGGTAAAAAAAAAAAAAAATCCATACTTACCATATCCCAAGGTCTATCTAGAATAGGTAATGGAACATACAAACCTATGTTCTGACTTCTTCCTTTTGCATACTGACAAAATTTACAATTCCGCACATACTTCTCCACTTCAGACCTCATATTTGGCCAAAAATAAAAATGAATTTGCTGTTCATAAGTTTTTTGTGCACCAAAATGTCCACCAAGTCCACCACTATGTTTTTCCTTAATTAAATTTTCTCTCATAGAACAATTTGGTATGCACAAATGATTTCTTTCAAACAACAAACCTTGTTGCAAGAAAAAAACCAGCCACTTACTTCAGTCCAACAAAACAGGATTACTGCATGCTTCAAATGCCTCTTTAAATCCAAATCTATTTTATACAATTCTTTAATAAAATCAAAACCCAACACTTCAATTTGACTTTCTTGAACTAAAATGCTCCTTCTACTTAAGGAATTTGCTACTTTGTTTGATTGGCAAGTTATACGTTTCAATACAAAATTGAAACTCTAAATATACTCTACCATTTTTTCATGTTTCTAATTTAGTTTTGGCTGTTGCATAATGTACTAAAATGCATGATTATCTGAATAACACACAAAATCTTTAGACATCAAGTAATGTCTCCATTTTTTTAATGACTGTACAACTACATAAAATTCTTTGCCATAAGAAGAATATTTTCTTCTTACTTCATTCATTTTTTCACTGAAATAAGCTACAATTATATCTTCTTGACTTAGCACAGCTCCAATATCTTCTCCACTGGCATCACATTTCACTTGAAAGGGTTTGTTAAAATCAAGAAAAACTAAAATGGGCTTTTTTGTTATCTTTCTTTTCAACAACTGAAATTTTTTTCTGATTCATCAGTCCATCTAAATGTTTATCTGTCCTTATTTATGGTTTCAATAATAGGAGCATTGATCTTACTAAAATTCCTTATGAATTTTCTATAAAAACTAGCAAGACCATGGAAGCTTCTTACCTCAAAAACACTTTTGGGTGAAGGCCATTCTATGATTGCCTTTATATTCTCTGGATCCTTCTTCAATCCATCAGCAGAAACAACAAAGCCTAAGTATACCAATTCTTCCTTCCTGAATGAACATTTTTTAAAATTTACCAGCAACTTTTCCTATGCAACTTTCTTAAGACATAATTTAGATGTCTCAGGTGTTCTTCTTTAGACTTGCTGAAAATTAATATATCATATAGATATACTATTACAAATTTACCAATAAATTCCTTCAGCACTTCATTCATAAGCCTCATAAATGTACTAGAAGCATTTAATAATCCAAACAACAATACCATCCATTCATACAATCCTTCATTTGTTTTAAAGACTATTTTCCATTCATCTCCTTCCCTTATCCTAATTTGATGATAGCCACTCTTTAAATCTAGTTTTGTAAAATATCTTGCCCCACTTAAACAATCCATCAAATCTTCAATTCTTGGTAAAGGAAATCTATACCTGATTGTTATTTTTTTTATTTCTCTTGAATCAGTACACATTCTCCAGCCTCCATATTTTTTTTGGACTCAACACTGTTGGCAATGCACAAGGAATCAAAATTTCTCTGATCAATTCTTTATCTAACAGCTCCTACATCTACTTCCTGATTTCTTCATTTTCTATAGGAGTCATCCTGTATGCTGCTTTATTTGGAAAATTTGCTCTAGGAATCAAATCTATATGATGGATGATTTTTCTAATAGGTGGTAACTCATATGGAAAATCATCTAAAATGATATCACAGTAATTTTCCAGCATATTTTTAATTTCAATTGGTAAATCAAAAATTTTAGTGGAAGTAATTACTACCTTGGGTTTGAAAATTAATGCAAAGTTTTCCTCATCATCTTCAATCTGTTGTAGACATTTGTTTCCACTCAGCAACAAGCTTTCAGATCAGATCTTCTCTTTGATTCATCTTCTTCTTCTATCCACAAGAATGTATGATTGATACCATATTTACAAAACTTGTATGTGTTCTTCTTCCCATCATGCATAGCTCCTTTGTCATATTGCCAAGGTCTACCCAGCAATATGTGGCATACGTCTATAGGCATCACATCACACATAATTTTATCTTTGTAGCTACCCAACTAGAATTCCACTTCACACTGTTCATTCACTAACAGCTAATGTCCTTTCTGAAGCCATGAAACCTTGTAGGGTGTTGGATGTTTCTTTGTCTTCAATTTCAATTTCTCAACCACTTTTGTAGAAACCAAATTATTAGTGCTGCCACTATCAATTACCATTTGAAAACATTTTCCTTGAACTTTGCACACACTTCTGAACAAATTTTTTCTTTGTGTTGGTTCAACAACTTCCTTTGCTAGTTTTAACGAAACTTTGTTAACTACCAAATATTCTCCTTTCTCTGGTGTATTTTTTTCTTCTAGCACTTTTGCTGCTTCTAGCATTTTTGTTGCTTCCTCCTCATTCTGAGAAACAATCACATTTCTCTGATTTGTCCCCACATTATATGGAAATTCATAAGCTCTGTGTCCCATCTTATTACATCTATAACATCTGATTTCTATTCCTCTTCTTTTTCCTCCTCTTCCTCTGGAAAAACTCCTTCTACCACTTGCATCACCTTCTGTGTGTGTATGATGACTTGAGTGGCTGCTAGCTCCTTCTCTCGGTGTTGTAGATCTTCCTCTACCACCTTGACTTCCTTTTCCTTGGAAAGTACCTCTACTTCTGGTAGACTTCTTCCTTATGAGTTTTTCTTCAGCCTTCAAGGCTATATGATAAGCCTCTTTCACTTTTTTATGAGATAGAAGACTTATCTCATCTTGGATCTCCATTATGAGACCATTAATATATCTTGCAATCTTCTCTTCTGTATCTTGAATTTGTCCTGCTCTTATGCTCACTTTATAATATTCCTTTGTGTATTCTAAGACTGTCATTGATCTCTGCCTAAGATTCGGCATTTGTCTAAATAATGAAAGCTGATAATCACCTAGCAAAAACTTACCTCTCAATTTCACCACCATCCTATTCCAATTCTTTATTGGCTGCTTACCAAGTCTCCATATTTTTTGCTACACTCCATCTCACCAAAGCGCTACATGTCCTTTCAATTTTGTGACAGAAAATTTCACTCTTTTTCCTTCATCCATTTCTTCATAATCAAAGAACTTATCCATGTCATTAACTGAATATATCGATTCCTCTAGATTTAAGCTTCGTATAAAAACTGAAACTTCAAGTCTGGGTTTAGATGTGGATCCAAACACTGATTTAAAAAATCTCATTTTAGGAGTAACTTCTACAGGTTCTCCCTCTTTTGCTGTTCAACTTCAAGCTCACTGACATCTCCAGCATTTGCATCTCTTTGATTTCCAATTTTCATTTCTTCTAATCTGGATTGCATCTGTTGCATAACTTCCATCACTTTGACATTTGCAACTAGTCTTCCTTTTCTTCGACCAACACCACCTCCTCTTCCAACTCTGTAAGCCATGTTGGATTTATTTTCCTGATCTTTGAGATCTCGCTCAGTGTCTAAATGTTGCTTTGATACCACTAATGGTGGTCTGGATGCAGGTGTTAATGACAAGCTTTCAAATATCATTACAATTTCTTGTAGTTCTGGTGGAATTTCCTCAATTTCTTTCTAAGTATCAGTCATCAAAATTCTAGCTTTATAAACCAGAATTTAAATGCATTAAAACCTAATTTTCATACCTTTATAAAATATTTACATTAAAGCCAATGTAAAGCCTTCACATAAATGTCGACAGCATGATGGTATCAATTATATAAAGTACAACAATATTATGATTTCACCAATTAAATATTCGATGATTCGAATTGATGGATTTAAAAAAAACATTAAAACCTTTTCTAAGATATTATCGCATCCAATTGAAATGTTAACCCATATGCATTTAATTATGTGAAAGCTGTCAGATTGGAAGCCTTGATGCGAAGACCGTTAGATCAAAGGAATTGCTGGGTGATTAGTTTAAAATATAAAATCTGGTTTATAAAACATCGGGTATGATTTGAATATTAAACTCCTCCCATTTTAACATGCGATATAGTTTGTTGGAACACCTAATCCTTTATGGGTAGGTGTGGAATTGCAAAAGCCACAATGGAGTCCAAGTGACCTTGGAATGTGAAACCAAGAGTCACACCATTGTACTATAAATGCACATCATGTATAATGGAAAAATAAGAAAGTATCACGCTTATACTACATTGTGTGTTGAGTCTCTTGTGTGTGTGTGTTTATTCTTCTCATACACCATGTGTGTGTTTAACATGGTGTTTAACATGTTTCAGAGCTGAGAAGTTCATAACCAGCTCAACATTGAGTGAGCCATTTGTGTTTATGGCCTATGCATATCTGCAAAAATTCTTGGCATTTTTGCATCATTTAGAGAGTTTCTGCAACAGACATTTTGCCACATTCAAAAAGTGGTTTTGAAGAGGAGCAACATTGGTTTTGAGAAGGAGCAGCATTCATAAATTGGCAACATTCAAGCATTGGCTTTGAAGAAGAGCAGCACTGCCCATCTGAAGGTTTTCATTCTGATTTCTTCCTGCAATTTTTGCCTATTAAATTTCTGCATTGAAGAGCTGCTGGAAAATAGTGTTTCAAAGTTGGTTTCTAAAAGAAAAATTTTTGAGTTTTTCCATTGAAAAATTTCTGCAAACTTTTGAGTTTTCTGCTAAAATTTTCGAGAATAATTCTGCATTTTTAAAGTCCATTTTTTTTGCTGCTGGGCTACTGGAAAAATTTCGAGGTTTTATTGGCAATATCTGCAAATTCTTCTATTGTATATTTCTTGAAAAGAATTTTGCCATAAATTTCCTACTATCCTCTACTATTCTACTTTGTTGTTTCATAAATTTAAACATATATATATATATATATATATATATATATATATATAAAAGAAAAAAAAATTATCTCTGGGCAAACTCTGCCTTCGACCCTCACACCTACGCGCTGTAATCCGCTCTCACCCATTACACTACACCCTTATCACTCCACGCTATACCTATCCACCTACGCTCCTACCGCTCGCTCTGCATACCTCTCGCACCTGTTCAATCAACCCAAATCCCCATCGCCCACTCCACGCTGCACCGTTCAACCCAAATCCTATTTGAAGTTTGCCACCCCTCTCCCTAAGTTATCCGCAGCCCCCTCTCTCACGGATTCTCTCACAAGCATACACCCCAAATCCATTCTTCATACCGCCACCCCTTTACCATATTGCCCTTTCATTTACCATATATTAATACTGCTCTCCCATATATTAATACCGCCCCTCCATTTACCATACTGCCCTTTCATTTAATTTTTAAAATTCGATTTTTTAATTTAAAATCCTCCACCCTCCCCTTTTTAAAATAAATTTCCCTTAGTTTTTAAACCCCCCACTCTCTCACCCTTTTTAAATTCCCCTTCCCTTTTAATTCCCCTCCCCTCACATTTTTTTAAATTTCTCATAGTTCCCCCTCCCCTTAATAAGTTTTCCAATTTCATTTTTTTAATTTAATTATTTTAAATTAAGAAAAAAAACAACAGAGAGAGAGGAACAGAGGAAAAGAACAGTAGAGAGGAAGAGAAAATGACATATCAGTAAATGGACAGTACACATAGAGAAAATTGCAGTTTTACATTTTATGATTTGTGGCATATATAAGAGGGTGCTTTTCTGAAGAATTTTACATGAGAAGACAAGTTTTCCATCATTGAAAAACAATGATTTGAAGAAAAAAATTCAGCTGTTTTAAAGGCTTCTTGCACGTAGTTTTCAGCTTCACATTTACAAAAATATTTTGTAGAAATATTGTATTGAATTGACATTGTATTGCTTCTTCATAGTTGCAATCAGCAGATTTTGTACTTTGAGAATTCTTTGGAATCATTTGTATTTGTTTGAAGGAAGATTGAATCACATTGTAAATGGGTGCATTTTCGGTTGAAGCCGACACCCTTTCATTTTTTAGCCTAAGTTGTTGAAATGGCTAAAATCAATGAGGCATTAGAGTTAGTGAGTAACCTCATTCATTCCAATGTTGATGATATGATAAAAATGAGCAAGCATGCTATTTGTAACATTTAAAGTTGTTTGCTAGATGCACAAGAAAATATTGAGTTTTTACAGTTGGAAACTCAGCTTCAGCAATACGAACTTCAGCAAAAGAGTCACCATTCTGAACCTGTTTCTGTTCAGAATATTGTGAAGGATTCTCATCAGAAGAGAGAAGATAAAGTTCCAGTTTATTCCCATTCATTTCCTTGTACAAGAGCATATGTACATGCAGATGCAACAGTTCAGCCTGCACTTCTCAAGCCCATCATCAGACCTAGGGAAGAGCTTGTCCACAACAATCACCGAACTGGTCTTGGATATGACAAGGATGTGTCCTTTCATAATCCAGACTACACCAAGCCCATCATATTTCAGAGTGCCGAATTCTTGTATGACAGTTCACCTGCAGCTGTTCCAGATCCTGCTCCACAACAACAATCACAGATCATAAAATTCCAACACTATGATCGAGTTGGCCATATGAAAGAACATTGTTTTAATCTTCATCCATGCAAGAAATATGGTCGGCACACCCATTCTTCAAACAGATGATTCAGAAGCAAGCCTCCTGCAAGAATAAATATTCATCTTGGATGGATCGCTTCTTAGCAATGGGCATCAGCAGCCAAGAAGATGTTTAAGACACATGTCAAAACTTATTCACGAATATTGAGCAAACTTGTAGTTGAGTTTTCACCATCATCTCACCTTGTCCCTGACAGGGGGGAAAATGGTGGTCATGTACAAGCTTTGATGTCAGATCAAACGAGCCTAAGCCACAATCTCTCATTCCATGTTCAGAGTTGTAGCCAGAGACACAATAGTTCAAGCGAGCCCGAGCCACAATTTTTCATTCCAGATTCAGAGATGTAGCCAGAGAAACGAATGCCCATGAGCATGCCTTTGGTTGGTGGAAAACCTTAAACCATCATCTTTGGTTGGTGGACAGCCTAAAACCATCACAGGTAGTAGACCTCCCTTCTTTTAGGTTAAAGGTCTCCCTTTCATATATGAGGAACACTTCCTCTAGCAGAATCCTTCAGCTTCTTGCCAGCTTTGGTTGAGTTCCAAGAAATGCTTCAAGCATTCCAGAGTTGTTGGTAATCCTAAAACCATCACAGGTAGTAGACCTCCCTTCTTTTAGGTTGAAGGTCTCCCTTTTTTATGAGAGACAATTCCTCTAGCAGAAGCTTTCAGCTTCTTGCCAGTTTTGGAAGAGTTCCGGGAACTGCAACAAGTTTTGCGTTCCAGTGTTTGTGGTCATCCTAAAACCACCTCTTTTTTCCAACATTTCGGAGAGTTGATTCAGCCCAAGTGCTGCCATGCATACTTTGCAGATTTATATTACAACTCTTTTCTTGGACTCACACATACCCCTTCGGATTAAGGGGGGATGTTGGAACACCTAATCCTACATGGGTAGGTGTGGAATGAAAAAATTCACAATGGAGTCCAAGTGACCTTGGAATATGAAACCAAGAGTCACACCATTGTACTATAAATGTACATCATGTATAATGGAAAAATAAGAAAGTCTCACGCTTATCCTTCATTGTGTGTTGAGTCTCTTGTGTGTGTGTGTTTATTCTTCTCATACACCATGTGTGTGTTTAACATGGATCTTAACACAAAACATCGGGTATGATTTGAAGATTAAACTCCTCCCATATTAAAATGCGATATTCGTTAGATACGTCTGCTACCTTGATCGAACGATTATGCTATTTCAAAACTCTATTTAATAAACTTCAAATCTATTTGAATATTAACCTCTCTGCAATTAAAATGTTATTTTCCTTCGGATTTATTTTGAATGACTGTAATTTTCCTTGACTCCTCATGCATTATAGCATCTCTATTTCTTCAATTCCATGAAGTTTACACTTCTACTATTTCTATATGTCAACGACTGATACAATTTTAAAGAAATTGTACTGTTTCACTTCCACGATGAATGAGAATGTTTTAAAAGGAAAAAAATATATATAAATTAATCAATAGAGCCCACAATTAATCAAATAATTAGAAATATTTGAAAAAGAAACTGATAAAAATTTGTTTTGACAATACTAGTAACCGTTCACCAAGATTTAGCAATTACGCCCAGATACAGGGGAAAATGGAATTTTATTCTATTCAATTTATGATTCCATCAAATCCTCCTCCTCCTCCTCCTTTCAAACTTACATTTTAAAATATATATCGCTCAAACAAACAAATTGATCAAATTTTATGGATCAATTTTCCCAATTTTAGATAAAATTGTATTACATAATGTTTGCCTAAAATTCTTCAACTACAAAACTAAATTCAATGAATCCAATATAAAGCTATCCAAATCCCTGAATACTAGTAAAATCTTATCTATCAAAATAGTAAATCGTAGGCTAAATGATCCCACTCCTTTCCTTGTAATTTTTTTTTGTATTTTTGGAATAAAAAATGAAGTTTTTATCTCTCGAGCCTCAAGCTCCTGCATCAATTTTATGTAAAAACCTCAAACTCTTATTTTTCCTCCTCATATTCAATCTCCTCATCTTCTTCCTCTACCTCCCTCTCTCTAATACTAGAGATAGATATTTGTCCTATTTGGGTGGCTATGTAGGCTTCCTCATCCATGTCTATGAATGAGGACTGAGACATAGGGAGGTTTAACCTTCTCATAGAAAAACTCACTATCAGTTTTATAAGGCCATGATGAGCCAAATGCATGTATTTAATTTCGCTCAAATTTTTTATCGTGTCTGTTCTTGAGTTCAAGAGGAAATGGGGGATGTTCAATCTTTGTTCTAGCGGGATTTCTCCTTGAAACTTAAGCTCATTCAACAACTTGAAATGGTATCCATAGACTACACTAAGTTTTCCTTCACAGGAAATTAATTTCATGATATGGAATGCTACTTCATCCTAGGGGTATGGAATGCTTTCTCTCCTCACTCGATTATTGTCATCAATGTATTCTTCTCCTAGCATAAATAAGCTTTTATTAGCTGCAGTGTCTGGGATCCTTTCTTTAATCCACTTAACTTCTAAGGGAAAAATGGTGTTTATGTTGATTGGTTCAGGTGAAAGTGTTATGGCTAGGCCCCTAACCACAGTGGTGGCTCTCTCCTCTAAGTGTGATTGCAGAGCCACTGCAAAATCTCAAGATATATTCTCATAAAAAACCTTTAGAATCTCGAAGAAACCTAGCCATTGGTGGTTTACAAAAATCTCTAAGATTTTGTCTTAGTCTTTTAATATTACTGGGCTCTCTTGTCTTAAATACCCCTCCCATTTTTATGGCTCTGATATGGTGGTAAGAAGGTTTTTTTTTTAGAGTTACTTGCGAATAGGTCTTGGATATTATGGTCTCAAACATATTCAAATTTTCACCATTTAATTCCCAAATTATAACTGACCGTGTGTAAATTTCATGGAAAAATTGCAATTTTTTGATGGTGGAAACCACTTACCTCTATCCTCTGGTGTTTTTGCTTTGGATATGGTGGTCTTAAGAAGTAATTTCACCCAAAAGTGACTCTTTTTTTCCCTCTATATCCTTGATGATATTCCTATGTAGTTTCCTGTATCACTTCATTATTTCCTGTAGCACAATGGTGGATGAAAGCTCAGACTCGATGCTCCTCTCTCTGATGGCTCCAGTGGCTTATTTTGCTCCCACTTCTCTCAAAACTCTCAGAAAATTCGGTATAATGAATAACATACATTTATGGTCTTTTCAACCAAATTTGGAGTAGAGTGTTGACTTGTACTTTACCATGAGTTTTCCTCTTTGGGACTGTTGGTCCCACTCCAGTTAATAATTTCCCCGTCCTCGTAATTACCTCCTCATCCTTATTTACTCTCCCTTGACTAATTTTACTTGTCTAGGTGGCATTTACACTTTAATTTTCATTCATTTTAACTTTACGAAGGTGGCCAATTTAACTGGCCACCTTTTTTTCCTTTTCAGTCTCTAAACATTGACATTAAACTATTTTTATCATTATGAGTTCATAGCGAGAGGTGAAGGGCCATACTTGAGCCTACCTAGTGCTGGTGTGTTTTAGACATGATCTGATGCAAAGAGATGAATTTTGGGGTTGCAGACATGATATTTATCCTATTGTATTTTTATTTTTTGTTTATTTTCTGAGTGAGCATCTTGTTTTTTGAGTGAGTTTCTTGTTTTATGAGTGAGTTCCTTAACCTTTTATTTATATTTTCTTCATGTAGGTGTTTCATGGAGGTCCTCAGGTGCCTTGGATGGTGTGTTTTCTCTCATGGAGTATGTTGGTGGTCCTATGAATCCATCCTCTTCAACATATCTTCAAATTTTATCCTTGTTGTACCATACACATAATTTCTATAGGAAAATTTCAAACTTCCTTTAGCAACCTTATTTCTGCTTCTTGGGGATCCAGATTGTTTAGGAATCAAGTGAAACGGTTTATGGAGGTCAGGGATGGAGTGATGGAGAAGTAAGGGGATAGTTTCATTCCAAGGTATTACTAATTTATTTTCTAGTGGTGCAACATATGGATTAGAAAGTGAATATTTGTGCAGGGAGTGAAGTGAGGTTTATGAATGGTAGGTATAGGCAAAGAATAAATTATCATGCTCTTTCTAAAATGTATAAAAATTTAATAGAGCTTCTTCCCTCATAAACAAGTTTCCTATAACAGTTACAGGGTTTCCTATAGTGCTACAAGAATCCTGTGGCTGCTGGACTTTCCTGTAGCAATTACAATCAAGGGAAAAAATAGGATTTTCTTCCTACATGTCAGGTGTGATGAATGGATGGGTGCATGATGGAGTGGTTCATGGAGTGTGTTACTCATCAGTATTTTTCACTATCTTTGGATGACTATAGAATGGTTATAATTTTTTGAAAACAATATTTCTTGAATATCTTGAGTTTCAGAAATTTCACTGCCTTAATTACTTTAATAAAACCCTTTTCCATATCTATCAGTTTTCCATCTCAAAGTCACCCTGTTGCTCTTAGAATATTCATTATAGACTTATACCTCTCATTTTAATCTTTCTTTCCTACCTAGAACCTCATTTCTCCATTTTCCCCTGTCAACAAACTCCACCCTCCCTCTAATATTTCTTGTTGCTAACACATTCCCATGTCCCTTTGGGCAAATAACCTATAACAATGATTTTTTTTCACTTGAAAATCTCTAAGTCAAATCTCATTCAAAAATAGGTCAAAAATAACTCCCATTAGGTCATTAGGGTTTTACATTTTTTTCAAGTCATTCCCCCAAAATCCTTGGATTTTTCAGGCACTTCTTTTCCTTTGTTACAATATGGCTCAGATGTAATAGAATGTCAAGACATGGTTATTTAAGAATAATCTAAAGTTTCCAAAGAGGATCATATTCTTAGTTCTGAACCTACAAGTGAGAAAAATGGAAAAAATTTGGCACTTCTACAGAAGTGTTGGAATATTTATCAGCAATAAGTACTGATGATGTAGGCTATCTACTCCTAAATGAAAACAACTTACAGCAAGGGAAAGGGAAAAAAATTTATGTTTTAGATGACAAGGGCTATAAGTTTGATATTCCATTTGAGTGCAAAAGTAGTTATTACTTGTAGGAAAATGACATGGAGAAAGCATACAAGGCCAAGCATGAAGAAGGTCTATCAGAAAATATTGATGGAATATGGAAGAAAGGGTAAGGTGAACTGGACAGAAATGCATGAACTTGAAAGGGTTATAGATAACTTAGAAGACAACACTGATGATTACTATAAAGAATTGCATACATTTATGGTTTTGAAAAAGGTGGCGAGAGGAGGTGGAAAAGATGAGTTTGTTGGACCCTTGGTTAAGGCGTGAGGGGAGTGAATCGATCTAATCTTGGTCATGTTTCTTTCAAAATTTTCTTTATATATATTCACATATCATGCAAATCAACTTAATATGTGGTGGCACACTTACTCTTAATAAATGAGCGGCGGAGTATTAAGAAAAATAAATACGAGCATCAACACATAATCATCATGCATATAGACAATAGATATAAGTGGAAACCCATGGAGGGGAAAACCACATCTTATTATTGTTATGATGCAAGGCAAGCGCGAGTCCCTCTCACCACTTATTTTCTATAGGCTCCAACCTACGGGGAGGCTCCTACCTCCAGTGCAGCTACAAATTGCAAGGAAGCTCCAACTCCCAATTATTTTGCGCAGCTCAACCTACGGGAGGCTCCTACCTCGGTCAAATACAAGCGACATCTATCAAGCTACAACTTGATGTCGACTCAACTTCTTCACTCTTTTAAAAATCATATGTTGATTTACCTTGGATATCAACTCTGTTATGTTCCTTCTTCATCGATGTCCTCCAACTTTCTTATCTGTCTTATATCTTATCTGATTCTTCACAGCATCTCTATCTGCTCTTCCTTCTTCTTATCCTCTCTGCCTCAATTCTGCATTCTCTAAACTCTCTATGCATATCTATGAGATATCATTTATAGAATTCACCTCTTGACTGTTTGTATTCTACATAGAATTTGGAGTGAACAACCATGACTCTTTGACTTCTACCTTCTCATTCCTTTGTCCAGCTTATTTAGAAAAAATATAACAATATGTACAAATTTAAATATTACAGTAGAGTTTTGTTTTCCTACCGGAGTCATGCATTTGCATCACAAACAATATAAAATCAATTAAAACATTTACATTTACATTTGTAACTGATATGTCTCATTCGACTCTTTTAGTTCTTGGCTCACTGTATGTTTGTCTTTTCTGCTGCTGTAGTGTAACAATTCTGCATACCTCTGCTGTTCACTACAATTGTGTATCTGTTGCTGTCACGTAACTGTTCTACATACCTCTGTTTACTACAACTCTGTGCACTTGTTCATGTACCCCTATCAAACCCAAATTCTTCAAGTTCACTGTGCATATAAAAATGCATTTCTAATTTATGATTTAAATCTGGCAGCTGTATTAATGCTGAAGCTTTCTTTTTCCATCACTATGGTAAGATTTTGTATCAAGAGTTCATTTTATGGAAGCGCCCAATCAATATTTTCTTTGGCTTAATCATCAACGTAAGTCTGGCCCACCATTATTTCCAATTACTTATTTCATCCAACGCGGTGATATGTCTGGTCCACATATTTATGCATGTTTGGTCATAACATTGCATACAAACTCGGACTTTTATTAAAGACCAAAAACCTGCATATATTAAAGGTTGTTATATGCTTGCTTATTCAAATAACTACGGCACTAGACCTTCGAGCTTGGAGTTAAATCTTCAAGTGATATATATAAGTGCCCTCGAGGCCCACATCTCATTCGACTCATATCAACATAATATATATACTGCCATATATATATATATATATATATATATATATATTCCCCAATAAAATATTACAAACATTAATAAGTCGTGGACTTATATTAAGACCCCAGCAAATATTTAATCAGAATACCTGCGCCAATAACACTCGGGCTATGGTTAAAATATCAACCACCGTTATATATTAAAGTCTGGGCCCACAGTTCACGTTGCTATATACATCGACCTCATTAGCATTCATATTTCACATAAAATGACGGTTTTGATTAATTCAAAGGCCAACACATATTAAACTAAGAATCCCCAACATTTTTGGGTCCCACAACAACTTATAACCTAAATTCTGCTCGTGCTCCTTCACTTGCGATCCAACGGTGCTCGCAATATCGCATTCTTAACACCAAGATCAACGGTTATCGCATTTTCTATTGAACCAAACTTTAACTTGAAAAGACAATGCGAAATGGGTGGATTTGGAATACCACCTAGGCCATGTGTCAGGAAAAGGCTGATATCACATTTTATTTCACAATACCATATACCATCTATTTGTTATGCGAATACCGTCGGTTTGGATTTGAAACCCGTATTACATAACCTTTCATTCTACCGCCGTTTATTAACACTTCTGGCTATAAAATAAACCATCGCATCAAATGCAACTGGGCCCACACTATAATCTAATTCTACGGAACTCAGAAGCTTCAACCACATTTTATAACATCTCAGGTCCACAAATGTTTTACCCTTCATCAATATATTTGACTATGTTATCATCCCGACCTTATAGATTAAAACTTTACAAACCTTGAATCTTTACGCATTATTTAACGCCACCATACTATAACAATTGGGACCCACGCTGTCCTTACCTTGGCTAATTGTCGAGAGGATCGGATGGTCCAAAATTCATTGCATTCCAAGCCCAAATCCGATGACAGTCGCGCAATATCGCTCAAATTAGATGCACGGTACATAATTCTCAAAAGTTACGTGATGAAAGTGGTAATTAAATACCACTTTAGGCCACGTGTCGAGCGGCGACCCTAATCGCGTTATTTTTCACCATACCATTTACCATTTTTAAAAAGTGTAAATACCACTCGTGGGTTATAAAACCCTTCTTTACTGTTCACTGCTTCACGGTTCCGCTTAACACCTCAAGGTTCCGCTTCTTTAAAAATCGTTCCTCATGCGTGTTTTTATTTCACATTTCTTTGTAACTTCCGCCTCTCTCCACTGTTTGTAGCTCCACAGAATGGTTCATGTTCACCTGATTTCCTATATGCCTTTGACTGTCCATCGTCATTACTATGTCTTCACTCGATTCAAATGCATTCAATATCAAGGACTGTGGTATTGCTTGCATTATAGCAGAAAATATCAAAAACATGTTTGAATTCTATCGAACCCTCCATACAAGATCAATACGTAGGTAACTTATAAATAGAGATACTGTATTCAAATGCATTATGTTCTGTATATTATGCTACAACCCTCTCTGTTGTTATGACTTACAATACTGTGGCCACTCCATCACTGTGTAACTCTCTGGTACTCAATTCAAGAAAACTGTTGCAATGCGACCTGATTGTTCTATCCAATCTCTGTGTATCAATGTATAAACAACCCTCAATCTCCATACTCTGCCTCTAATTTCTCTACTGATTTTGCTGCTTGGGCTGCCTTGCTTGTATCCTTTGCCATCAATTACAATATTTCCAACAGTCTCCCCCTTTGGCATTGATGGCAATACACTTCCTCTGCTTGCCTTTTAGAAGACCCTTTCTTCTGTTACTTGCTTTTTCTTGATTTTCCTCCCCCTTTGACATCAATGGAAAAGGGTGTGGTTTCCATAATACTCTAATCTTGAGGACCTGTTCCATGCACTGCTCACTTGCTCTGGTTCTTTTGTGACAATATTTGTTGACTGATCTCCCTTTGGAATGATGTCTTCTTTTCTGATCTCCCCCTGGAATGATGCTTTCTTTACATGTCATAGAGTAACATCTGCAGACACTACTCCTAGTTTGTCTCTTAGATATTCGAATGGTTCTTTAGCAAGGGGTTTTGTGAATATGTCTATTGTTTGTTCCTTTGTTGGTACATATTCCAGCTTTACTACTTTCTATGCTACTTGTTCTCTGAGGAAGTGGTACTTTATTGGGATGTGCTTTGTTTTTTAATGAAGTACATGATTTTTTGATATACTTATTGCACTTGTATTGTCACATTTGATAGAAATAGGTTAATCAATTCTTACCTTCATGTCTTGGAGAGTTTGTTTCATCCACATTACTTGTGTGCAACATGTTGCTGCTACTATGTATTCTGCTTCTGCTATAGATAGAGAGATGGAAGTTTGCTTCTTGCTTAGCCATGCCACTAGACTTTTTCCCAAATAGAATGCACCTCCACTTGTGATTTTCTTGTCATCCACACAGCTGGCCCAATCTGCATCTGTATATGCTGTCAAAGTGAAGCTTTTTATTTTTCGATACCATAGCCCATAATGTGCAGTTCCTTGTAGATATCTGAATATTCTCTTGATTGCTAGTAAGTGATTTTGTTTTGGTGCTGCTTGATATCTTACCACAAATCCTACAGCCAACACAATGTCTGGTATAGAAGCTGTTAGGTATAGCAGAATTCCTACCATGGATCTGTAAATTCTTTGATCTATATCTACAGATCCATCATTAGCACATAGCTTACATCCAATGATCATGGGAGTTGACACAGGTTTGTAATCTTCCATTTTGAACATTTTCAACATCTCTCTTGAGTATTTTTCTTGTGAGATGAATGTTCTTGTGTTCTTTTGTTGAATTTGAAGTCCTAAATAGAAGGTGAGCTCTCCAGTCATAGACATCTCAAATTCTGATTTCATTTCTTCAGCAAATCCTTTTGATAACTCATCTTTGTTGCTTCCAAACATGATGTCATCCACATACACTACTAAAATTAAGAGATCATTTTCATTTTCTTTTATGTAAAAATTTTTGTCTACTCCTCCTTTCTTGAACCCTTGTTTTTTCAAGTATTTTTCCAGCCTTGAATACCATGCTCGAGGAGCTTGTTTCAGCCCATATAAGGCTTTCTTTAATCTGCACACATAGTCTGGTTTATCTGTTAAGGAGAATCCTTCGGGTTGTTCCATGTAGACTTCTTCCTCTAAATCTCCATTCAGGAATGTAGACTTCACATCCATTTGATATACCTTGAAGTCATGGTAGCATGCAAAGGCTAAAAACATTCTGATAGCTTCCATTCTGGCTACAGGGGAAAATGTTTCATCATAATCAAGACCTTAAATTGTGAATATCCCTTGCATACAAGTCTGGCTTTATTTCTGATTACTTGTCCTTGTTCATTCACCTTATTCTTGAATACCCATTTTGAGCCTATGACATTTTTCCCAGTGGGTCTTGGAACTAATTCCTAGGTATTGTTCTTCTCAATTTGGTCCAATTCTTCATTCATAGCATTCACACAATATTTGTCTTTGCTGGCTTCTTCAAACTTCTTTGGCTCTATTTGTGATAACATAGCTAGGTATACTTCTTCTATATATTCAACAAGCTGTCTTCTTGTCTGGACTCCCACAATCTTGTCTGCAATGATTTGATCTTTTGGATGATTCTTTTGAGTGTGTCTTGATGGAACTTTTGAGTTTAATTTAGTATCTTCTATTGTCTTTCTCAATTCATCATTATCCTGGTTCTCTCTTTCATGATCATCTGGTGGATTGCTGCATCCTATGTTTCTTGTTCTGTTTGGTAGATATTCAT
The DNA here is from genome assembly GCA_034641835.2 of Pinus albicaulis. Lineage (NCBI taxonomy): Eukaryota > Viridiplantae > Streptophyta > Pinopsida > Pinales > Pinaceae > Pinus > Pinus albicaulis. Next base: position 218,928,439 of record CM076574.1, read on the forward strand.
CAAATCGTACATCAATGCTTTCCACAATTTTTTGTAGTGTGTTGTTGTAGCACCTGTAACCCTTACTTTTGGATGCATATCCTACAAATATTCCTTCATCTGCTCTTGCATCAAAATTTCCCAGATTTTCATCATTATTTTTTTTGAAGCACTTGCTTCCAAAGACTCTAAAGTGCTTGATTGATGTTGGTTTACCATGCCATAGTTCATAAGGAGTCTTGTCACAGTTTGGTCTTAGATGAGCTTTGTTAAGAATGTGAACAACTGTGTGTACTGCTTCTTCCCAGAAGGTTTGGGGAATGTTACTTTCTTGCATCATAGCTCTGGCAATCTATTGTACTGACCTGTTTTGTCTCTCTACCACTCCATTCTGTTGAGGTGTACCTGGAATTGTAAAATGTTGTTTTATCCCATTCTCATTGCATAGGTCTACAAAATCATAGTCTGTGAATTCACCTCCTATGTCTGATCTGATGCAATTTAGCTTGCATCTTGTTTGATTTTCTGCCAATGCATTGAATATCTTAAATTTCTCAAGTGCTTTCAATTTATATTTGAGAAATGAAACCCATTTCATTCTAGAAAAATCATCTATTATCAACATGAAATAGGATTCTCCACTTGGTGCTTTAGGTCTTGAAGGTCCACATAGGTCCATGTGAACAAGCTGAAGAGGTCTACTAGTTGATAGTCCTTCTTTGGCCTTAAAAGATGTGCGGGTCTGTTTGCCCAATTGGCAGGATTTACATAAGTATTTGAAGGCTTCTTTATGACTGGAATATCTCTGACTGCATTCTTCTTGCTTAGACTTATGATGTGGTCGAAGTTTAGGTGTCCCAATCTTGTATGCCATAACCATGACTCCTCAATTCTTCTAATGTGGCATGCTTCATTCTCTTCTTTCACTATGTAGACATTAATTTTTGTTCGAATACCTTTGATCAAGGTCTTTCCTATGGTGCTTGATCTTACTTCAGAGTCTTGTGCTCTAAAAATAACTTCACAACCTTTATCACATATTTGACTGAAACTTAGTAGATTTTCTTTCAATCCATCCAAAAATAGTACATATTGGGCCTTTCCTCTTCCATTATCTAGACTGACTGAGCCTTTTCCTTTGATTTTCCCTTCTTTGTCATTGTCGAAAGTTACATTTCCAGATTTCTTTTCATCAAAGGTTATAAACTTGCTTCTATCTCCAGTCATATGATTTGAGCATCCACTATCCAAATACCATTGGCTTTTCTAATATTGGGCTATTAGAGCCAGGTCACACTTATTCAACTTCTTTTTCCACTACAGGCAACTATTTTTTTGGTACCTTTTCTGGGAAGATGGACCACATTCTTTGAGAGGACATTGGGAAGACATATGTCTGATTTTATGGCATACACAACATTTGATCATACTTTTAGCAGAATTATGAGTACGAGTAAACTCTCCATGATTCATAGACCTCCTTGAGGTTTTGAACATTAGTCTTTTTCCATATGTTCTGCACTCTATGATTTTATGGCCAAATTCTTTACAGTAAAAACAATATCCATAAAAAAAAATTGCATACGTGATGAAGGGTTGTCTTCTCCATTTGTTTGCTTGAGGTAATATTTTCACTGTTTGCATCCTTTGCTGGTTTGAATCGATTCTCCTTGTATGAAAGTATGAAGCAATATGTCCCAGTTTGTAGCAGGCATAACAAGTGACATTTTTCATAGGGGGGAAGAATCTCCTTTGATAGCTTCCAAATTTGAAATATTCATGAGTATATGAACCCTTTTCAGTTGACTGTTTATTTATTTCATTCTTTGTCATTTGAGGTTCCTTCTTATTTCTGTTTACTTCATTGCAGGTTTCTTCTTCTATAGGAATCTTCTGAGCTGCTTCATTATCCTTATCAACTTTTACAAACATGGTATTTCTGTTTTCCTTTTCTTTGCCTTTGCTTGATTCTCCTTCATAGCCTATCCCAATTTTTATCAGAGAATATCTTTGAGCATCTAGAATTTCATTCAACTTATCAGAGCTTGTCATTTTAGGAGTGTTTATTGACACTTTCTTTTGGGTGTCTTCTAATTTCTTCCTCAGGTACACTACTTCTTCTTCCAATTTCTCTTGCTTCTGAATTTTTTCCTTAATTTGCTTAAGTAGAGTGTCTTCTAACTTCTTGGCTTCTTCAAGCTCTAATTTCAGCTGAATGAGGTCTTCTGAATTTTTTTCTTCTCTTACATACTTGAGGAGAATGTATTTTTGTTTTCTACATTTTAGTTTAAGTTTGTCTATTTCCTCTAGGGCACTTCTTAGCTCCCCCTCAAGATCAACTTCACCTTCTTCCTCCTCTTCTAGAAGGAATCCTTCAAGCTCTTCTTTAGCCATCAATACAAATTCAGAGGTTCCTTCTTCACTTGAGGATTCATTTGAGTCTTCAGATGCACTGCTATCTTGCCGAGCATAAAAATATTTTCTATTGAATCTCTTCCCTTTCTGCCAGTTCTTTGATATGGATTTCTCTGATTCTTGAGTCTGATTCTTTGTTTTCTTATGAGGACACTTAGAATCATAGTGTCCAACTCTTCCACAGTTAAAGCATTTAAATGGAATTTTACCTTTATATTTACCTGAGCCTCTATCCAATTTTCTGATAAATTTGGCCTCTTCTTCATCAGAGAAAGAGCATATATCTTCTTTTTATTCTTTCTTCTTCTCTATCTTAAAGGCTGCCTTCCTCACATTTGACTTTCTCTGTGACAGTCTCATCTCATAGGTTGTTATATTTCCAAGTAATTGGTTCATGGTCAAAGTTTCCCAATCAGGTGTTTCTTCTATGGCAGAAACCTTGGGGTTAAAGTTGGATGGAAGAGATCTTATAATATTTTGAACAATTACAGCTTCTTTTATGGTTTCTCCTAGAGATTTCATGTTATTCACAATTTCTGCAACCCTTAAAAAGAAGATGGAAATGTCTTCATCATCATTCATTTTTATATTTTCAAACTAAGCTCTATAGACTTGAAGTTTGGCTGTCTTCACCTTTTTGTCCCCCTCATGGATGTTTTCTAGAGTATCCCATATTTCTTTGGCAGTCTTGTTGTGCATTACTTTGATAAATTCTACCTCACACAATCCATTTAAGAGTGCATTCATGGCCTTTTCATTAGCTACAAAGTCTTGTTTTGCATATTTCTCTGAGTCGGTCTCCTTTGGGGCATATCAAAATTCCACAGAAGCCCAAAATTCTATTCCTAGAGACATTATGTATGTTCTCATTCTTATTTTCCAGAAGGCATAATTTGTACTGGTGAATAAAGGGGCTTTATTTGTTGAGAAACCTTCTAGACTAGCCATCACGGGGACCTAGGATCTCCTTCTAGTGGTTAAAATGATACAGAAGGAACTGGCTCTGATACCAATTTTTGGACCCTTGGTTAAACTAAGAGGGGGGGGGGGAGGGTGAATCAGTTTAATGTAGTCATGTTCTTATTAAACTTTATTTTATACTCATTCACATCATCATTATGAAATCAACTTAATATACAATGGAACAACACTCTTAATAAATGAGCAGCAGGTATTAAGTAAAATAAATATAGAGCATCAACACATAATCATCATGCATATAGACAACAGATATAAGTGGAAACCCATAAAGGGAGAAAACCACATCTTATTATTGTTGTGATGCAAAGGCAAGCTCCAACTCCCTCTCACCACTGATTTTCTATAGGCTCCAACCTACAGGAGGCTCCTACCTCAATTCTGCAAGCTAGAAATTGCAAGGAAGCTCCAACTCCCAAATATTTTCTGCAGGCTCCAACCTACAGGAGGCTTCTACCTCAGTCAGCTACAATTGACATCTATCAAGCTACAACTTGATATGGAAGCTCCAAATTCCTCACTCTTTCAAAAATCATATGCTGATTTACATTGGATATCAGCTCTGTTATGTTCCTTCTTCACTGTTGTCCTCCAGCTTTCTTATATGTCTTATATCTTCTCTGATTCTTCACAACATCTCTATCTTCTCCTCCTTCTTCTTATCCTCTCTACCTCAATTCTGCATTCTCTAACCTCTCTATGCATATCTATGAGATATCATTTATAGAGTTCACCTCTTCACTATTTGTATTCTACAGAGAATTTGGAGTGAACAGCCATGACTCTTTGACTTCTGCCTTCTCATTCCTTTGTCCAGCTTATTCAGAAAAAATATAACAATATGTACAAATTTTAATATTACAGTGGAGTTTTGTTTGCCTACCGGATTCTTGCCTTCGCATCACAAACAATATAAAATCAATTAAAACATTTAAATTTACATTTGTAACTGATATGTCGCATTCAACTCTTTTAGTTCTTGGCTCACTGTATGTTTGTCTTTTTTGATGCTGTAGTGTAACAATTCTGCATACCTCTGATGTTCACTGCAATTGTGTATCTGCTGCTGTGATGTAACTATTTTTCATACCTTTGTTTGCTACAAATCTGTGCACTTGTGCATGTAACCCCGTCAGACCAAAATTCTTCAAGTTCACTGTGCATATAAAAATGCATCTCTAATTTATGATTTAAATCTGGTAGCTATATTAATGCTGAAGCTTTATTTTTCCATCACTATGGTAATATTCTGTATCAAGAGTTCATTTTATGGAAGCACCCAATAAATATTTTATTTGGCTTAATCATCAACGTAAGTTTGGCCCACCATTATTTCCAATTACTTATTTCATCCAATGCGGTGATATATCTGGTCCACAGATTTAATACATGTTTGGTCATAGAATTTCATACAAACTCAAACTTTTATTATAGACAAAACACCAACATATATTAAAGGTTTTTATATGCTTTCTTATTCAAATAACTACGGCACTAGACCTTCGAGCTTGGAGTTAAATCTTCAAGTGATATAGATAAGTGCCCTCGGGGCCTACATCTCATTCGACTCATATAAACATAATATATATACAGAGATATATATATATATATATATATATATATATATATATATATATATATATATATATATATTCCCCAATCAAATATTACAAACATTAATAATCCGTGGACTTATATTAAGACCCCAACAAATATTTAATAAGAATACCTGCGCCAATAAAACTCGGGATATGGTTAAAATATCAACCACCGTTATATATTAATGTCTAGGCCCACAACTCACGTTGCTATATACATCGACCTCATTAGCATTCATATTTCACATAAAATGACGGTTCTGATTAATTCAAAGGCCAACACATATTAAAATAAGAATCCCCAACATTTTTGGGTCCCACAACAACTTTTAACCTAACTTTTGTCCATGCTCCTTCACTTGCGATCCAAAAATGTTCGCAATATCGCATTCTTAACACCAAGATAAATGGTTATCGCATTTTATATTGAACCAAAATTTAACTCAAAAAAATATTGCGAAATGGGTGGATTTGGAATACCACCTAGGCCACATGTAAGGCAAAGGCCGATATTGCATTTTATTTCACAATACCATATACCGTATATTTGTTATGCGAATACTGCCGGTTTGGATTTGAAACGCGTATTACATAACCTTTCATTCTACCACCATTTATTAACACTTCCGGCTATAAAATAAACCATCACATAAAATACATCTGGGCCCACACTCTAATCTAATTCTACGTAACTCAGAAGATTCAACCGCATTTTATAACATCTCGGGTCCACAAATTTTTTACCCTTCATCAATATATTTGGCTATGTTATCGTCCCGACCTTATAGATTAAAAATTTACAAACCTTGAACCTTCACGCATTATTTAACGCCACCATAATATAACAATTTGGGGCCCACGCTATCCTTACCTTCACTAATTGTTGAGAGGATTGGATGGTCGAAAAATCATCGCGTTCCAAGCCCAAATCCTACGACAGTCGTGCAATATTGCGCAAATTAGATGCACGGTAGATAATTCTCAAAAGTTACGCGGTGAAAGTGGTAATTAAATACCACTTTAGGCCACATGTCGAGCGGCGACCCTAATCGTGTTATTTTTCAGCATACCATTTACCATTTTTAAAAAGTACGAATACCATTCGTGGGTTATAAAACCCATCTTTACTATTCACTGCTTCATGGTTTCGCTTAACGCCTCAAGGTTTCGCTTCTTTAAAAATCATTCCTCATGCGTGTTTTTATTTCACATTTATTTGTAACTTCTGCTTCTCTCCACTATTTTCAGCTCCATAGAATGGTTCATGTTCACCTACTTTCCTCTATGCCTTTGACTGTCCATCGTCATTACTGTGTCTTCACTCGATTCAAATGCATTCAATATCAAGGACTGTGGTATTGCTTGCATTCTATAGCAGATAAGATCAAAAACATGTTCGACTTATATCGAACCCTCTATACAATATCAATATGCAGGTAACTTATAAATAGAGATCATGTATTCAAATGCATTTTTTTCTGTATATTATGCTACAACCCTCTCTGTTGTTATGACTTACAATACTGTGGCCACTCCATCATTGTGTAACTCTATGGTACTCAATTCAAGTAAACTATTACTATGCGACCTAATTGTTATATCCAATCTCTGTGTATCAATGTATAAAAAACCCTCAACCTCCATACTCTGCCTCTAATTTCTCTACTGCTTGGGCTGCCTTTCCTGTATCCTTTGCCATCAATGACAATATTTTCAACAGATTTGAACTTTATGGTGGAAACTACATAATATTTTGAAGATTCTACTATGTGATTAAAACCCAAAGTTGTGAAAGTGAACATGTAAAGCCTCCATGAGCAAAAGAAAAGCCAACTTCATGAATTTACCAAACTGCAAGGCAAAAGTGTCAAAGAGTGTTAGTGAGAAAAGAAAAAGGACTTCAAACATTAGAAAGTGGGTTTTTCAAATTAAATCAAAATTCCATTTGCCTATTAATCCCATTAAACATTTAAAAAGATCCATTGTTGCCTTCCAAAGCATTAGAAGTTTCAAGAAGAGAAGAATTTGTGAGTTTCCTGAGAAAAATCAGGCTAAGTTCCTTGACGTTGCACGTTTGTCTTGGCACTGCGCCCTTGCCCAATTTTTTCAATGTGATTTACACTGGCTCTGCGCGCCTGGGAGTTGGCACTGTGCACCTGTACCTTGGCACTGCGCCCTTGCCAGAAGTCAACAAAATACATCAGCAGTTATTAAAAAATTTATTGAGAAGGCCTTCAAGTCAAATGTTTCCAAAGTTAGGAGTTATTATTACAATGATTCACTCTTAGATATTTTTTCCTTGGGCCTTACATGTTCTCAAAGGTGAAAATTCATTAATTATATAATAAATAACATATGAAAGCCTAGCTTAGGATCACATCATTTTTCAGATAAATACTGCATGTATGATTCATGTTTTGTGTTGGTTGATTGTTGAGTTGAATACCTCATAGACTTTGAGTTGTAAAGAGTTTTGCTTTGGAGCTTTGTAACTATTTTGGACTGAATATCAATGGAGCAAGCATATTCACAGGATTCATGAACTTGGTTAAATGGTGATGTTTTTCTGATCTTGTAATTGTCTTCATTATGTTTTCCATTTTGTGCATCCATCTCTCTTGTAATAGAACATAAAATTTAGGTTAAGATATGTCGTTAGAGGCACCTTAAGTTTGTCTACTTTCTGTTGCTCAAATTTTTTCCTCTACTATGTATGATTGGAGAATTCTTAATTTCTTTCTAATTCCACCTAGTTTTTTGTCTTGAATATGATTTAATAAGAGTCAAATTGAAGAACTTTATGGTATGCCCTATCCTTTGGTGTAGCTTGAAACATTGTTTTTAAGGCATTTCTTTGAATTTTTCTTACTAGGGTTTAGGCTAAAGAAGTTTATGGTTTTCCTTGTCCTTTGGTCTATCTTGAAAAGTCACTTTAAAGGTCTTTAAGGTCTGATTGAAGAATTTAAGAGCTCCATGCTCTTTAATCATCACTTACTTGTTATCTTGAATGTTTTCTTTCTCTGAAAGTGAATAGACAGAGAATTTAGGAGTTCCCTACTCTCTAGGGTTTGTTGGATTGTTGTCTCAAATTTTACTTGATAAAGTTTGTCCAAAGAAGTTTACAGTGTGCCCTGTCCTTTGGTTCTTTCTTAAGCATAGTGATCCTAAAGGCTCTTCTTGTTCTACTATATGTTAAATGATTCTTAATTTCCCTTTAAACCTAGTAAACTCATGACTTAATGTAAATTTCACACCCACATTATCTATTAAGATCCATTTGGCTTTGTTAACTTTCCCTGAGACACACCCTTGATTTGTTGTTGTACTCTTCAAAACTTTCTTAGACTCTATATCCCAATGGTTTGAACTTCTCTTACTCTATCTATTCTTGTTTACAAGCAACCCAATGAAATAAAACAAAAAAAACAACCCTGTCATTTTAACTAGCCTAAAATCAACATCCTAAATAAATCAAGTTATATCTTTTATACAAATATAGAGAGAGCCCTCTCTGAGTCCAGGAAGGCTACATCCTAGGACTCCAAAGTTGGTTTGATGTTACCCTTGTTTATTTGGTCTAGAAAATCTGACAAATTACAGGGACCTAACATAATGGTGACTCCACTAGGGAGATAAACACTTATTGAAAATCTTAGTGTTATATAAAGAACTCAGAAAACCCAAAAATATCTCAAGATTTGTATCCAATTGTTGATGGTGGAAAACATTCAGCCTCAATAAATTTGTAAATCATCCACTTGGTGACTCCACAACTCTCAATAAACCTAAATACTCCACTAGCATAAGAATCTAGATTGTTTATAAGTATGCATTAACCCTTTCCTCGGACTAATTGACAAAGATGAATCCAAGGATACAACGTAGCTATTCTCTAATGAACATAGATCACATTCCTAGATTCCCTCAAAAAATGACTCAAATAAATTGGGATGCATACCTGCCTATGTTTCAAGATGAAAATTTTGATGACCCCTTGTTACATCTCATCAAATTTCATATACACACATGGAGGTTAAAAGTTGAATGGCATGAGGACTGCCTCATGAAAATTTTGATGGTGAAATTATAAGGGGAAGCAAGGGAATGGTATGAAGGGATAAAACCTGGTAGTTTGTTCTCTTTAAAGGAGTTCCACAAGGTGTTTTATGAGCATTAGAAAGAAAAATATCCATCTCTATCATTAGCTAAAAAGTGTTGTGATAAATCTAGAGATCGCATACAATACCTTGAAAATATTGATGAAGATTTGGGAAATTGGCATCCTAAGGATCTATTAGAGGAAATTCAGGAATTTCATGCTCAAGTTAACTGTCATGACAATCAAGAGAAGTTGGTTGAGCATGAAATAAATCAAGGAAAAGAAGAGAATCCATAGGATCTCTCTGAAGGGACAATTGATGATTCAATTGCTCCTTTGTTTGAGGCTGAAGAAGACATCCAGCCTTATGATATTTCACAAGAGAAAGAGAACAAACATGGTTCTATCAAAGAAAAAGGAAAATGCCTCCTCTTTTAACTGAAGAAGAAATTAATCAGGTTTTGAGCATACAACCAACCTCCAAACTTTTTTGTAAAGCAATTATTTTTATCTGTTCTACTGCTGATTTATGTATTTCAGCTTTACCTCATAAAGAAACAAAAGAACAGTTTCACACTGATGTTGTACTACCTCCTCAAGAAGACCTATCACTAGAGAATCCTCCTACTCATCAGGATGATGGCTCTCAGACAGAAATCAACCCACTCAATTAGGGCATATCAAGTTTTCTTAAAAACAACATAGCAGAATATTATGAGGATGCCAAGATAGATGATCATTAAGAGGGGGAAGAGATTCTTTCTCAAAAGCATCCCAAGCACAACCAAATGGAATAAGAAGTAGTCCTGGATGAAGCCCATGGTTTAAATCCTCATAGCCAGGTATTATTTAGATATCCTTTTGTTGGTTTCTTAGAGACATTTAAAGAGGGATTAAAATATGCTAGGAATAGTTTGTTGCAGAGTTTAAAGAAAATTTGGAGCACTACTATTCAGAAGAAGGAAAAATGGGAGTGGCCTTTCAGCATACCTAAAAGGCTGAATACAAATCAATCATCTAGTCTGTTAGGAATCTGTAATCAGCAGGATTGGAAAAGTCCGATCACAAAAAAAACATCGTTTCAACCAAATTTGGGATTCTAGGATCTAGCCCTCCTGAATATGGAGAGGGATCTCTCCAATATGTACAAATATGGATTTTTCATTGAATTTTGGGGTAATGATATTAGGCTATTTATGAAGGCCAAGGGTTTTGTTTGTTTTTGGATGGTTGAGCATGATTATTATTTTGAGGAGAAAGTTCTAAGTGCAAAAAGTTTCAAAGGTGAGAAGTTACAAGTGAATAGACCGACTAGGCTAAAAAGATAGATATAATGCTGGTTTTTAGTCCATTGGGCTATGGATTCATAACAAGACCTTAATTGAGCAACAACATAAAGAGTGATCCAAGGGGAAAGTCATATACATCACAAGATTATTGAGATTAGAGTGATGGAATGGAAACAATAAAGTTTTGGAGGGGTGGAAACTGATAATAATTTCACAAGGGATTTATAGTCAGTCCAAACAAGAAAATCCTCTTAAGTAACTGTTTAAAACCAACCAAGTGCAGGGCTAACCATTCACTTATTGAGAAATTCTGTATTGAAGCAGCTTAATTGACCAACAATCCAATAATCCACATAATTACCTTCAAAAATTCTGAAAACATATAAGAGAAGACAGAGTATAAACTTAAGATCATATAAAGTAATTTAAAACCTAGTCTGCTTTCAGTTAATACCAAGGGAAACTTTCAGAATCTGCCTTTGGAGAATAGAATCTAGAAACAGGGCAAACCATCACTTTCTAGTCTAAATTTAATAAGCAAATAAGGAAAATAAATTTCAAGAACAATGTTTAAAGAAAACAATAGGACAAGGGAACTCCAGCATTCCTAACTGCTTAAACTGTATTGAATCATTCTTAAATAAACAATTTAGAGGAAAACATTGAGATAAATCTTTTCAGTCAGAGAAGGTTACTGATGTACAACAGATCTTAACTCTATAAATGTTGTTCTTTATCAGAGAATAGTGAACAAATATGACATACATAGAAGGAAAACAATAACAAAGAAAGGAGCACTTCACCAGTGATATAGATCAGGATCCCAAGAAACAACTTGTTTATTGATGTCAAACCAGTTACAGTCCTCAAGTCCAATGTTTCAGTTCAGCAATCATCTTCACTATCCAGCCTAACAAGACTAACACAAACAGAGCTCCAAGAGCCAATGAACATTATTTACAATCAGAAGTTTAAGCTCAAATGTATTTCAAAGTTCTGCAACCAATAGTCTCTCATCTTCTATAGAGGTATTTATAGAAGGATGAGGAGGTGAGATCCAACAAAATATCTCTCAGGACAATTAATACAGATTCAAGACTTCTAGGCCTTTTGAGGGGCTCAATGAAGAAGATTACAGGTGGATTGATGTATTAACTATTTACAATTATGAATTAAGCTCGGTGGGAGATTTATTTGACTTTGAGGCTCTGCATGCTGTGTGGAGTAACTCTTCAGATATTTTATTCATTAATTTCTTTGCAGAATAACTCTCCGACTGTGTTTGAGACAAATATCTGATCTGGTTTAATAAATTCGGCCTCTGTTTTGAATGCTTTGAGGCATAGGTGGCACTTATGGTAGCTGAGGAATCAATTCGCCTCAATTGAAGTGGTGGAAACCTTTCTGTCAGTTAAACACTTATGATTTCTTTTAATTGTGTCTTAACTCTGGGAATTAGGCTTTTGATAAGCATCCTTTAGCCGTAATTTCCAAAATCTATCTTCAATCTTCATTCTGCGGTGTTATGTCTTCAAAACTGATACTCTTTAACTGTGCTTTGAATAAAACAGTGTCTTGTTGATGTGCAAGCCGCGCAGGTCCCTTTATGGCATCAATGTTGATAGAGCATCGATGAAACAATGGAATAACACCTGGAGGATGGTTCCCTTTGATAGATCAAAAGCGCAGGAAACGTATTTCTCGGCCCTCGGCATTATTATGGAAAAAACCATTTAAACCTGCAAAATGAACAAAACATTAGGAAATCCTGCGTTTTTAGGTTTTAACTGCTTGAGAAGGCGGGAAAGGAGCGTGGCCATTGGATGAAAGCATCCAATGGTGGAGATCTACGCAGAAAGGAAAAAAGGAGAGCGGGAGAATAATAAAGGAGAGTGATTTTGGACCGTCCGATTCGTACACGTGGACAATACGGATTCAATCGACAGATTGCAATTGGGGGTAGGGAGCGAATGGAGCGATTGAATTATGCGATGCGATGAAGCATAGGCCATCGATCTACAGATTAGATCGATGGTGGAGAATAAATTTGGGGATGGCCAATCGGCGGAACAAACGAACACATGCGATGGAGATTTGCGATGTGAGTTAGCGCGGACTGTTGATATGAGGATCAAATCAACAGTGGAAAGTGAATCGGGGAATGGCTAATCAGCAGAAGTAACAAATGGACGTGATGCAATGGAAAGCTCTGATGTGATGGAGCGCTGGCCGCTTGATCGGCTTTCGATCAACGGGTGAGATTTGTTTAAAAAAGATCAGCGGAGAAAACTTTATAATATGAAAACTCAAACATTTTTTAATAAAACAAAGGTTTTATGCCTTGGGGAGAGGAAACTATATATAAGGCGAATAGGCGCCCGACTGCGAGGCCTTTGGGTTGTATGAACTATAATATGCCTGGGGCATATATGAAACAAGGGCCAATCGCAATCAGAGTTCGGAGACTGGTCTTTCAATCAACCCATTGTGTTTTCTCCGATGCGATTGCACGATCAGCTCTTTTCAATCAACCCATTTATATTAACACGTGACTTTGGTTTTTAGACCAAAACTTTGGAAAAGTGGGTTTTTGGATTTTACAAAGCAAAAAGCGGATCGGGAATGGATTTTCAATAGTTTTAAGCACGGAGGCGGGCCCACAGGATATATATAAAAATAATATTATCGGAGGATAGGGCCTAATCGCAATCAGAATTTCAGAAGACGTCAAAACAAAATGGTGCACTGAGTTTTTGTGATGCGATCGGGAAGGTTTATATAAAAGAGTTGATCGCATTGGGGTTTTAAAAGGAACACAAGACTTGCGCACTATCGAAATTTTCCAATGTGATTAGCGCTATATGGGTTCGACACTTGGCTTTTATGATAAGGGCACATGTGGGGAAGTGGTTAGGACTTAGCCCAAGGGGGCTTAGGCCCATAGTAAATAAAAATTGTATTTTTTTATGAATTTTTCAGAGTTTTCAATGGATTTTGAAGGTTTCGGAAAAGATAAATAATGAGTCTTTAACCTTATAAAAGTGTTTTTCATGAGGGGAAGAAGAAGAATCGTGAAAACAAAGGGGTTTTTATGGAGAAAAATGGAGCAAATGAAGGTAATTTTGGAAGAGGGGGAGGGAAAAAATGATGGTTTTTCAATAGTCTCTTGTCATGAAAGTAGCAAAATTTCTAAGTATAAAATGGGAACAGCAATGAAGATTTAGGACAGAGGCATGAGGCCTTCAAGAGTCTTCAAGAGCCAACAATTTTTAGTAATGAATTTTGTTCTTTGAAGGCTCAAAAAGTCTTAGCCACATTTTGCTACAATCAAATATTATAGGTGGCTAACAGTGGCTCCACTTGGGGATGATGCCTTCTTGAAGGCATCAAGAACTTTCAGACTTGCATTCTCTGGGAGGCTGACCTATGCCTGATCCATTGGGCTTCCCTTCCTTTGCTGGGGTGATCTTATCTGAAAACATATTAGCAGCCATGAAGACAATGGACCTTCATCAATACAAACTTTCTACCTACCCAATGCTACTGATCTAGAATTTTTTCTTCATTAGAGTGCACTTGGATTGGAAAACTCTTTTCACAACATTTTATTCTTTTGAAAGCAGGAAATCTAATATATTTCTACTCCTTATTTCTCCCTGAACTCAGATTAAACAGTTGAGTTCAGATGATTCTCTACCTAATCTACCATATGTTGGGATTAAACTGTCCAACAGATTTTTATTCTCTAAATTCTAAAACATAAATTTAAAAACAACCAAGTCAAGATTAAGCAGTTTGACTTGCTGTGATCTATGGCATAAAAAAAAGCTGCACATAGACATTTTTACAGAAAATTTAAAACAAAAATGGAAGGCTTAAGATCTGAAAGTTTCTTATCATGGGCTTCTCTTTCTACAGCTCTGTTTTGACTCTTGTTTGGGTTGTTTCTTCCTTTTCTCTGGTTTAGATTTTGATCTTGTTTGAACCTTTTAATTTCTATCCTAAAATATCTACTGATAAGCCAAGATTGAAAAGTTTGGAAAATCGAATTCACTATCCTATCAACAGAAAATTTAAAGCTAATTAGTCAAGTTTAGGCTGTTTGACTAACTAGGAGTGTGTTTTTCAAGAGTGGCATTTAAGCTTGCACACTTTCAAACTTTGTTTCTCTTTTTTGGTATGGGGCTATATCTTTCTTGTTTTCACAATTTGCCCTCTTTTCTTTCTTTCTTTTTGTATTTTTGATATTTCTAACTTTGAATGCAATGGTGGATGAAAAATTTATAATGGAAAAAAGATAAAAAGGTTTTCAGAGCATGTCAAGGATCAAGAGAAGTAATGCTTGAGCATCCTGCCATTGATAGGACCACCAAAAAAATATGCTCCATTCAACTCCTGCAAGAAGAATACATTGTTACCAGCAGCTGAGTGAATAGAGTAAGGGCCAAGCCATAAGTTGTCAAATTTTCCATGCTTTCCCTTTTCTTCCCTTCTCGAATCCCACTTTAAAACTTTGTCCCCAATCTTGAAATTGCTGGCCTTTGTTCTTCTGTCAAATAGCTTTTTAATGCTGTCATGTTTCTGCAGTGCTTTGTTATAAACTTCCTCTCTGGTTTGCTGAAGAACAATGGTCTAATTTATTCTTCGGATCATGTCATTTTCTTCAGTTTGTAACTCTTGAATCAAATTCATTACTGGTACACCAAGGTTGTTTGGAAAAATTGCATCAGTACCATACACAAGCTGGAAGGGTGACATACCAATAGATTTCTTCAAAGTCAATCTGTCAGCCCAAAGTGCATGAACTAGCTTTGTGTGCCAAGACTTTTTGTTGTCCTCCAACAGTTTCTTGATTATGTTCACTAAGATTTTGTTTGAGGATTCTGCAATTCCATTACCTTGAGGGTAATAGGCCGTGGAATGCCCCAATGTTATGTGATATCTATGATAGAACTCAACCATATTCTTTGATCCAAATGCTGCTGCATTATCAGTGATAATCTTGGTGGGACAGCCAAATCTGGAGAGAATGTTAGTCTCCATGAATTTTATAATAACTGAATCATTGGCCTGTCTACAAGGCATGGCTTCTATCCACTTAGTGAAATAGTCTGTGGCAGTGAGAATCCATCTATGCTAAGCAGAATATGGAGGATGGATTTATCCTATGAAGTCAAGTCCCCACTGTTTAAATGGAGCTTCAACAGTGATTGGATGCAGAGGCAGGGGTAAAAATTTTCTTTTTCCTTCAAAAAGTTGACATTTATGGCAAGATATTATCATCTTATGCACATCATGGAAAAGAGTAGGCCAATAGAAACCAGCCCTCAAAATTTTGTTGGTTGTTGTCTTCCAGTACAAATGACCTCCACATTCTCCTTCATGAAACTGATTTTTAACCTTCTCTGCATCAAACTCAGGCAAACATTTAAGCAATACACCACTTGCATTTTTCCAATAAAGACATCTATCTATAATGCAATAGTTAACAGATTTTAATTTTAAGAACCTTGCCTTTGTTTTTGTCAAGCCAGGTGGTGTATTCAATTTAAGAAAAACATAAATAATATCAACATACCAAGGAGAATTCATAAAATGATTTTCAACAATAGGAGTTGAGAATTCTTCTTGGTCATCCAAAGCATTAATCATATTAATATCAAGAACTTCAAAATTATATTCATCCATTAATCTAGCTAGACCTTGGCATTTGATGAGTTTAGTGGGTTTTATCTCTAAATCATATTCAAGAATAATAGAAATCCACTTACTCTCTTACCATCTGGGTCCTGTGTTAGAATGTCTTTAACAACTGAATTTGGGACGAAGGCAATGATGTGTGAGTGAAGGATGTAGACTCTGAAGTCTTTCAAAGCTTTAACCAAAGAAAAAGCTTGCCTCTCCATAATGTTATACTTCAAAGGGGCATCCCTCAATGCCTTACTAAATAATGCAATGGGATGCTCTTGTCCTTGTGGATTTTTCTGAAAAAGGATAGCATCTATGGTATGTTCTGATGCAAATGAAAAAATATAAAAATCTTTTGAAAAATCAGGACTTATAAGAACCGGTGTTTTTTTTAACACTTGTTTCACCAATTCAAAGGACTTATTTGCTTCCAAGGTCCATCTTACCCCTTGCTCCTTCTTTAACATGTTTGTGATATTCCTAAGGAGCTCAGCCAAGTTGGGGATGAACCTTCTCAAAAAGTTGATCTTTCCAATGAAAGACTGCAACTCTTTGATGTTTCGAGGATGAGAGATTTGCAATATGGGCTCAATCATCTTTGGATCTATCTTTATACCCTCCTCAGAAATAATGTGCCCAAGAAGTTTACCTTCTTGGAGCCCAAATAGTGTTTTCTTCGGGTTTAAAGATATCCCAAACTTTCTGCACTTCTCGAAAAATTTTCTTAAATGTTCTAAGTGTTATTCATCTGTTTTTGAAAACACAGTAACATCATCAAGATAGATAATGATGAAGAAGCCGAGTTCTTTCGAGAATTCTATGTCCATGGCTCTTTGAAAAGTTGCTCCAGCATTCATTAGATCGAAAGGCATTTTCACATACATGAAAGTGCCCCATGGTGTAGTGAAGGTTGTCTTTAATTGATCAACAAGGTGGACTAAAATCTGATTGTACCCTGAATAGCCATCAAGCAAAGAAATTCTTTTAGACCCTACCACCCTTTGTAAAATATGATCCATCTTAGGTAAAGGGTAGTTGTATTTTAATGAAGCTTTGTTTAAGTCTCTAAAGTCTATACAAAGCCTGATTTCTCCAGTTTTCTTCCTAATAGGCACCAGATTAGATACCCATTTAGAATATGTAACAGGGACAATAATACTAGCATCATACATTTTCATGATCTCCTTCTGAACCAAAGGTAGCTGGACAGGGTTTATTCTGCGCAGTTTTTGTTTGAATGGTTTTTGGTTTTCTTTGAGGGGAATTTTGTGCTGTATTATTTCAGTGTCCTAGGATTTAAGATCTTCGTAACTCCATGCAAAAACATCAGAGAACTCTTTAAACAGCTCGATGTATTTAAATTTAATGTGAGTCGGTAAATTATTGGACATTTTAATCATTTTCAGCTTAAGTTTGCTGCCAATATTACACTCTTCCACTTCAGCCTCTACAGGTTCCAGTTTAGGTTTATTCGCGACATCGTTAAAATCGAACAACTCTTCTAAAGGGGCCAGACCCTTAGGCAAACCTTCATCTTTAGAGTGAAGAGTTTCTAACTCTGCATTCAATTCTGTTGTGTTTATACGTTTTCTTGTTAATAGATTTATATTAGCAAGTTCAGGAGACAGTTCTTCTTCATCAAGAAAATTTTCTTCTTTACAATCTGTTTCATAGTCTGAGTCCGAACCTTTTAGTTCGAATTTATTTCTGAATTGCATGAAGTCTTCTATTTGTTTGTCATTGTCAAACACCTGCCAATACTTCTCATTATCAGGCACAACTAGTCTGAATTTTATCTGAGTTGTGCAGTCTTTGGTGCTACATGGCGTTAAGCATGTTCTCGCTGCAAAGGCTAAATTGTGGGCCGCGATATTTATTTTTCTTGGGACAAAAACCAGTTTGGATTCCTTGAATTTTTTCAAAAGGTCCATGACATCATCTCGATAGGCCCTGAGTCTGGGATGATTTTCATTATACTCCCCATTGACCTGCCTAATAACTAACTCTAAATCCCCGTGAATTTTAATTCTTTTAGCTCCTATCTTTTTCAACGAACATAAGCCTAGGAGAAGGGATTCATATTCCGCTATGTTATTGGAACACTAAAAATTTAATCTACAGGAAATACATTCTGTGTGGTCATTCTCAATGTTAGAAATCCAGACACCTGCACCAGCATTATTCTTAGTGCATGATCCATCAAAATACATACTCCACAGAGGACCATTCTTAGTTTCATCCTGGTTACTGTCCTCTTCAACTGACATGCCTTCTGATTGTTCTTGAGTATCAGCGCTTAGTTGAATGTGTTTTTATTCCCCAAGATTTGTGTTTATTTGAGGGTCGTTTTCTTTAGTGTCCAGGTTTAAAAGCAAAGGACGCATGAGCTATAGTTCAAGACCTTTACTTGGTTTGATAATTTCATTAAATACAACAAGATGTTTTAACCTTTCTGTATTGTGTTCCTCTTCCCCTCTGCCGGCCGTTAACTCTATCAAAGTCACTTGTTCATCTAATGTTTCTTCATTAAAGAGGATAAATGAATTAAGGCTCGTGTTTATAGAATATAAAGGGGAGTTTTGTGGTCTATCTTGACTTGTCACTGTGTATTGCATATGAGACTCCCTGTAGAGTCTTCTATTCTGATTGAAAATAGGGATAGTCGCGTAGGTCATGTCCATTTTCATAGTCCCTTGTAACTTAGCCCCCCATGATCTTGATAACAACATTCCATATTTGGGGGGAACATCAGCCACAACAATATCCATGACTAAGCATTTGGCTGGTATTTGGGCTAAGTTAACACAAAGGTATTTGATTAATCCTAAACATTTTACTCTGCTGGAATCAAAGGAGTAAAGGTCTTTCTAAGGTCTGGTGATTTCTAAACCCAGGCTCTCCATTACAGCTTTTGGCATTAAATTATGAGAAGCCCCAGAATCATGCATAGCGTTGTGAAATTTTTTGTCATGAACATTTAAACTTACATAAAAGGGAGGAACAGGTCCCTCTTGATATCTACCTTCAATCTTAGGACCAAAAATCAGCTCTGGTTGGTCATCATTAAGATTGACTGTGTCCTCATTTTCTTCAATTTTCAAAGCCTTCAAAATTTAGGTTCTATATACATGTTGGGCAGCTAACTCAGTGAGGGGAACATAGATTTTGTTCTTTGAAATTTCCTGCTCCAGGCTGAAAGGAATTTGACTCTTTAAAGTGCTGGTTTCAGCCTTATTAGCTGTCATTCTATTCGCAATATCAGCTTGCTGATTTGTTTTATTTACACTTGACAAAATTGTTTTCACGTGAGTACTAGCTGAAGTGTTAGTACTACTAAGGTCTACACTCTGCTTTTCTTTGTTTTGAGTGCCTTTCTCTTTATCATTACCAGAATTTACAGTCATTGTTTTGTCCTTTTGCTTGGAAATTTTAGGCTTGGTTGTAGTGCTGTTTTGTGAAGATTTGTCAGAGGTTTTGTTGTCGGGGGGTTGTTGACTAGTTTTGCTTCTAAGGTCGTATTCTCTTTGAGACTCTATGATGACATTTTCCATGTCTTGATAATCATTTTCATCATCATCTATTTTGTCATCATAAGGTGTGTATAGACCTTGTTTTCTATCATAATGAATCTCGAAGTCATCATTATCTACCCCCAGCATGTTGATATCTTCTTCCTCTATTATCTCATGTGTTTCCTCAACCTCACTTACTTAGTTTTGATGAAAGGGAGGAGTGATCTGCTGATCATCTTCCCTATGTCTATTTGGAGGTTGGTTTCTTCTAAAATTATGGTTTTGGTTTTGGTTTCTATTTTGAGGAGCAGTTTGGTTTTGATTTGCTTGTGCTCTCTTAATTATGCTCATCTCTTTCATCATTTCTTCCATCATTTCTTCCATCATTCTCTCCATCTTTGAGCTGAAAGTAGAAGGTGTGGATTCCTCTCTAAAAGATACTCTCTTTTCAGTTTTCACTCTAGCTCTCTTCTCCATTAAGTTGACTTCCATAGAAAGAGCACCTATTTGCATATCTTCAAGAGTTGCAAAATCTCTCTCTCTCTCAGCTGATAGGTCATGTCAGATTCAAACCCCTCAGGAAAATTTTTTAAATCTGAGCCCTGTGAAGGTTTTAGTTCCGGGGGGAGTGCATTATACACACTATTTAATCTAGTGCAGTAAGCTTACACACTTTCCCCAACATTTCTATGGAGGTTCTTGTAATCGAAAAGGACTTGAAGAGGGTTTTTCTCTACTTCCCATTTGTTTAATAATGTTTGATGGAAGGCTTGGAGATCATTAATACTATGGGGGGCTAAGCCTTTGAACCATTTTCTTGCTTCTCCCCCTAAGCTTTGAGAAAATAACCTAAGCTTGACAGAATCATCATCAATTTCATTTCTGTCAAAGTAGTCATTCATCTTATCCACATGTTGTGATGCAGTTGTAGCATTGTTAGCATCATACAATGGAATTTTGGACTGATAGTCTTGTGCAAGATTGACTAATGGTACAGGAAGGACTAGGGGAGCATACCATGCTGCCATGATAGGTGGTGGGGGTGGATTCACAAGGAGTGGATTAACAACAGGAAAAGTGGGTTGAGGTGTAGTGGTTTGAATAGTGGATGTAGGGTGAGCAGAAGTGGATAGACCAGGAATAAATTGTTGAGTTGATCTTGGATGGGGAACACCTAAGTTGTGAAGGAAATGTAAATCAGGAGGTGTTGTTTCTCTGCTACCAAGAGGTTCACTTGTTTCAGGAGATGATGGTGAAGGCTCAGAATCTAACTGATATAAATCACCAAGAGACCTAGTTCTAAATGGATTTACTAAGTCAACTTGAGATTGTTGTAGAGCTGAAATATTTTCAGGAACTGAATTAGCTCTCAAGGGTGATCTGAAAACAGTTGATAATTTAACCTTAGGAGACTTTCAAAGGATACTTTCTAGGTTATCAACTATCCCAGGTGGATCAGGGTCAGGGTAGGCTCTAGTGTGAATCTTTCTAGGAGCCACTATGTTGTGTTTCTCAGACCCAAATAAACAAGACAAGTTTAACCAGGTATGACAATATTTGAGAGGTTAACTAATCTGTTTACTCAAATTTTAATCCTACAGTCCTCTGACTGGGTTTGAATGATTATAGAATGATCAAGGTTCTTCCTAGTGGATTCTTAAGGTCTGTTTGTATTGTGGAGTCGCCAAGTGGAATTTTTTAGCTTTTTTTAGAGGTAAAATTTTTTATGGTCCACCACCATGTTTATTAAATATCAATCTGAAATATTTTTGTGTATTTTCTAAGTTATTTTTTAGTTGTATGGTTTTTAAGAATATCCTAACTCTGTTTCAAAACTTAGCTACGGTTATGAGACAAAGATAGTTTCTTCTTATGGCTAAGACAACTGACTTTTTCAAGGTTAGATAAAGTTTTATGAGAATCCTAGGGTCTACCTAGCTTGTCACTGATTCAAACAATTTTTACCATAATTACCATTTTTACTCACAATTTTTGTATGAAATTTTTAAGAGGAACCATATATTACAATTAGGTTCCCTCCCTAGCGGAGTCGCCGGAAATGTTAGGAATCCGTAATCAGCAAGATTGGCAGAGTCCGATCACAAAAACAACATCGTTTCAACCAACTTTGGGATTCTAGGATCTAGCCCTCCTAAATCCGGAGAGGGATCTCTCCAATATGTACAAAGATGGATTTGTCTTTGAAGTTTGGGGTAATGATATTAGGCTAGTTATGAAGGCCAAGGGTTTTGTTTGTTTTTGGATGGTTGAGCATGATTATTATTTTGAGGAGAAAGTTCTAAGTGCAAAAAGTTTCAAAGGTGAGAAGTTGCAAGTGAATAGAATGGATCGGCTAAAAATATAGATATAACACTAGTTTTTAGTCCATTGGGCTATGGAGTCATAACAGGACTTTAATTGAGCAACAACATCAAGGGTGATCCAAGGGGAAAGTCATCTACATCACAAGATTATTGAGATTAGAGTGATGGAATGGAAACAGTAAAGTGTTGGAGGGGTGGAAACTGATAATAATTTCACAAGGGATTTATAGTCAGTCCAAACAAGAAAAGCCTCTTCAGCAACTGTTTAAAACCAACCAAGTGCAGGGCTAATAATTGAATTCTTGAGCAAGTTTGTATTAAAGCAGCTTAATTGACAAACAATCTAGTAATCCACATAATTACCTTCATAAAGTATGAGAACATATAAGAGAAGACAGAGTATAAACTTAAGATCAGATAAAGTACTTTAAAACCTAGTCTGATTTCAGTTAATACCAAGGGAAACTTTCAGAATCTGACTTTGGAGAATAGAAGCTAGAAATAGGGCAAACCATGACTTTCTAGTCTAACTTTAATAAGCAAATAAGGAAAATAACTTTCAAGAATTTTTTTTAAAGCAAAGAGTAGGACGAGGGAACTCCAGCATTCCTAACTGCTTAAACTGTATTGAATCATTCTTAAATAAACAATTTAGAGGAAAAAATTGAGATAAATCTTTTCAGTCAGAGAAGGTTACTAATGTAAATCAGATCCTAACTCTATAAATGATGTTCTTTATCAGAGAATAGTGAACAAATATGGCATACATAGAAGGAAAAAAATAACAAAGAAAGGAGCACTTCACTAGTGATATAGACCAGGATCCCAAGAAACAGCTTGTTTATTGATGTCAGACCAGTTACAATCCTCAAGTCCAATGTTCCAGTTCAACAATCATCTTCACTACCCAGCCTAACAAGACTAACACAAATAGAGCTCCAAGAGCCAATGAACACTATTTACAATCAGAAGTTTAAGCTCAAATGTATTTCAAAGTTCTGCAACCAACAGTTTCTCATCTTCTACAGAGGTATTTATAGAAGGATGAGGAGGTGAGATCCAACAAAAGATCTCTCAGGACAATTAATATAGATTCAAGACTTCTAGGACTTTTGAGGGGCTCGATGAAGAAGATTACATGTGGATTGTTGTATTAACTATTTACAATTATGAATTAAGCTCGGTGGGAGCTTTATTTGAATTTGAGGCTCTGCGTGCTGTGTGGAGTAACTCTTCAGATATTTTATTCATTAATTTCTTTGCAAAAGAACTCTCTGGCTATGTTTGAGATGAATATATGATCTGGTTTAATAAATTCGGCCTCTGTTTTGAATGCTTTGAGGCACAGGTGGCACTTATGGTAGCTGAGGAATCAATTCCCCTCAATTGAAGCAGTGGAAACCTTTATGTCAGTTAAACACTTATGATTTCTTTTAATTATGTCTTAACTCTGGGAATCAGGCTTTTGATAAGCATCATTTAGCTGTAAATTCCAAAATTTGTCTTCAATCTTCATTCTGTAGTGCTATGTCTTCAAAAATGATACTCTTTAACTGTGCTTTGAATAAAATAGTGTCTTGTCGATGTGCAGGCCGCGCAGGTCCCTTTACGGCATCAATGCTGATAGAGAATCGATGAAACAATGGAATAAAGCCCGGCAGATGGTTCCCTTTGATAGATCAAAAGTGCAGGAAACGTATTGCCCGGCCCTCGGCATTCTTATGGAAAAAACCATTTAAACCTACAAAATGAACAAAACATTAGGAAATCCTGTGTTTTTAGGTTTTAACTGCTTGAGAAGGTGGGAAAGGAGCGTGGCTGTTGGATGAAAGCATCCAACAGTGGAGATATGCGCAGAAAGGAAAAAAGGAGAGCAAGAGAAGAATAAAGGAGAGTGATTTTGGACCATCCGATTCGGGCACGTGGATGGTCCGGATTCAATCGGCAGATCACAATCGGGGAATCGCAATCAGGGGTAGGGAGCGAATGGAGTGATTGAATTATGTGATGTGATGAAGCGTAGGCCGTTGATCTACAGATTACATTGACAGTGGAGAATAAATCGGGGGATGGCCAATCGGCGGAACAAACGAACGCATACGATGGAGATTTGCGATGCGAGTTAGCGCAGACCATTGATCTAAGGATCAGATCAACGGCGGAAAGTGAATCAGGGAATGGCTGATTAGAGGGAGTAACAAATGGATGCGATGCAATGGAAAGCTCCGATGCGATGGAGCGTTGGCCGCTTGATCGGCTTTCGATCAATGGCTGAGATTTGTTTAAAACAAATCGGCGGAGAAAACTTTATAATATGAAGACTCAAACATTTTGGAATAAAACAAAGGTTTTATGCCTTGGGGAGCAGAAACTATATATAAGGCGAATAGGCGCCCGACTGCGGGACCTTTGGGCTGTATGAACTGTAATATGCCCGGGGCATATATGAAACAAGGGCCAATCACAATCGGAGTTCAGAGACTGGTCTTTCAATCAACCTATTGTGTTTTCTCCGATGTGATTGCGTGATCGGCTCTTTTCAATCAACCCATTTATATTAACACGTGACTTTGGTTTTTAGACCAAAACTTTGGAAAAGTGGGTTTTTGGATTTTACAAAGGAAAAATCGGATCAGGAATGGATTTTCAATAGTTTTAAGTGTGGTGGCAGGCCCACAGGATATATATAAAAATAATATGATCAGAGGATAGGGCCTAATCACAATCGGAATTTCGGAAGACGTCAAAACAAACTGGTGCGCTGAGTTTTTGCGATGCGATCGGGAAGGTTTATATAAAAGAGTTGATCACATCGAGGTTTTAAAAGGAACACAAGACTTGCGCACTATCGAAATTTTCCGATGCGATTAGCGCTATATGGGTTCGGTGCTTGGCTTTTATGACAAGGGCACATGTGGGGAAGCGGTTAGGACTTAGCCCAAGGGGGCTTAGGTGCATAGTAAATAAAACTTGTATTTTTTATGAATTTTTTAGAGTTTTCAATGGATTTTGAAGGTTTCAAAAAAGCTAAATATTGAGTCTTTAACCTTATAAAAGTGTTTTTCATGAGGGGAAGAAGAAGAATCATGAAAACAAAGGGGTTTTTATGGAGAAAAAAGGGAGCAAATGAAGGTAAGTTTGGAAGAGGAGGAGGGAAAAAATGATGGTTTTTTAGCAGTCTCTTCTCATGAAAGTAGCAGAATTTCTGAGTATAAAATGGGAACAACAATGAAGATTTAGGATAGATACATGAGGCCTTCAAGATTTTTCAAGAGCCAACAATTTTTAGTAATGAAATTTGTTCTTTGAAGGCTCAAAAATTCTTAGCCACCTTTTTCTATAATCAAATATTATAGGTGGCAAACATAGTCACTTACTTGATTGGCTGCATTGGAGAAGGGAGTTCACCTAGTCAAAATATACCTCAAGTTAGACTAGGATAGATAGGTATTGCAAATAAGATCAAAAATATGAGAATATTTTTAGTTTTATATTGTTTTGACAAAAAAGAAAAAAAATAACAAAAAGAGAAAAGAGGGAAGATAAAAAGAAGAGGTAAAGCCCCATACCAAAAAAGAATATTTCTGAAAGTGTGCAAGTCCAAATGCCACTTTTTTTTAGAAAGGAAAGTCTTGTTTAGTCATACAGCCTAACCACAATTGAACATTTTTTAAATTTCTGCTTATAAGTTAGAAAATGAAGATATGACAAACGATTTAAACTTGGCTTATCAATAGACTAGGTTAGGCAAAGATATTGGTTCGCAAAGCTCAAATCTGAACCAAAGAGACAAGAGAGGGATGAATAACAAATTCTAAATTATAGCCCTCAGTTAGTTTTACTAGTGCAAAAATAAAATATTGTGTGCACCTTGTCCAAAATGCCACAACTCATGACAAATCAAATTGATTAACCTTGATTTGGTCATGTTCTAAATTTTATGTTGATAGATTATAGAATGAAGATCTATCAAACTGTTTAACCTTAACAGAAAAGTAGATTAGGTAGAGAATCAAAGAGCTCATCAGTCTAATCTGAGCTCTTTGAATTTATAAGGGTAGACATAGATAGTTTTTATGCTTTCAAAAGAAAAATGATGTCAAGGGTTTGCTAGTCAAAATTCACCCAAATGAAGAAAAAATGCTAGGAAATGTATGATGGGTAGGTAGAGTAGATGTTGAAGCAATCATGTGATTTCAGATGTTAAAAGATCACAGCTTCCAAGAACATCAACAAATCATCAATTGAAGAAAGAGGAATTTGCCAAGTACAAGTGAGGCACTGATCTACCAATTCTAGAGATCTGAACTCTGAGGTGCTTTACACCTTCTAAAGGAGATGCCCTCCCAAGTGGAGCCATTGTTATTCATCAGTATTTTTCACTATCTTTGGATGACTATAGAATGGTTATAGTTTTCTGAAAACAATACTTCTTGAATATCTTGAGTTTCAGAAATCTCACTACCTTCATTATCTTAATAAAACCGTTTTTCCCTATCTATCAATTTTCCATCTCAAAGTCACTCTATTTCTCTTAGAAGACTCATTTAGACTTATACCTCTCATTTTCATCTTTGTTTCCTACCTAGAACCTCATTTCCCTGTTTTCCCCCTGTCAAGAAACGCCACCCTCCCTCTAATATTTCTTGCTGCTAACACATTCCCATGTCCCTTTAGGCATAATAACCTATATCAGTGCTCTGTTTTCACTTCAAAATATCTAAGTCAAATATCATTCAAAAACAGGTCAAAAATCACTCCCATTAGGTCATTAGGGTTTTACATTTTTTCAAAGTCGTTCCCCCAAAATCCTTGGATGTTTCAGGCACTGCTATTCCTCTGCTAGAATCTGGATCAGATGTAATAGAATTTCAAGACATGGCTATTCAAGAAGGATCTAAAATTTCCAAAGAGGATTATTTTCTCAGTTCAGAACCTGCAAGTGAGAAAATTGGAAAAATTTTGACACTTCTGCATAAGTGTTGGAAGATTTATCAACAGAAAGTATTGATGATGTAGACTATCTACTCCTGAATGAAAACAACTTACAGTAAGGGAAAGGGAAAATTTTTTATCTTGTATATGACAAGGGATATAAGTTTGATATTCCATTTGAGTGCCAAAGTAGTGATTACTTGCAGGAAAATGACATGGAGAAAGCACACAAGGCCAAGCATGAAGAAGGTTTATCAAAACATATTGATGAAATATGGAAGAAAGGGTAAGGTGAAATAGACATAAATGAATGAAATTGAAAGGGCTATAGAGAAATTACAAGACAACACTGATGATTGCTGTAAAGAACTGTAAACATTTAGGGTTTTGAAAAAGGTGGCCATAGGAGGTGGAAATTATCAGTTGAACTTTATGGTGGAAACTACAGAAGATTTTTAATATGCTACTATTTGATTAAAACCCAAATTTTTCAAAGTGAACATGTAAAGCCCCCATGAGCAAAATAAAAGCCAACTTCATGACTTCAGCAACCTACAAGGCAAAAGTGTCAAAGGGTGTTAGTGAGAAAAGAAAAAGGACTTCAAACATTAGAAAGTGGGTTTTTCAAATTAAATCAAAATTCCATTTTCCTATAAAGCCCATTAAACATTTAAAAAGAGCCATTGTTGTCTTTCAAAGCATTAGAAGTTTCAACAAGAGAAGAATTTGTGAGTTTTCTGAGCAAAATCGGGCTAAGTTCCTTGGCAATGCGCGTTTGTCTTGGCGTTGGGATCTTGGGAGTTGGCGATGCGCCCTTGTCCAATTTTTTCAACATGCTTTACATTGGCATGGTGCACATGGGAGCTAGCACTGCGTGCCTGTACCTTGGCATTGCGCCCTTGCTAGAAGTCAACAAAAGACATCAAAAATTATTAAACAAGTTATTGAGAAGGCCTTAAAGTCAAATGTTTCCAAAGTTAGCTCCGAATTTAAGTTAGGAGTTATTATTACAATGAGTCACT
The DNA here is from genome assembly GCA_034641835.2 of Pinus albicaulis. Classification (NCBI taxonomy): domain Eukaryota; kingdom Viridiplantae; phylum Streptophyta; class Pinopsida; order Pinales; family Pinaceae; genus Pinus; species Pinus albicaulis. The sequence continues at coordinate 218,956,278 of CM076574.1, forward strand.
CTCAGATATTTTTTCCTTGCGCCTTGCATGGTCTCAAAGGTCAAAATGCATTAATTCTGTAATAAATAACATATGAAACCCTAACTTAGGATCACCTCCTCATTTTACAGATAAATACTTCATGTATACTTCATGTTTTGTGTTGGTTGATTATTGAGCTAAATACCTCATAGACTTTGAGTTGTAAAGAGTTTAGCTTAGGAGCTTTGTAACTTTTTTGGACTGAAAATAAATGGAGCAAGCATATTCATAGGGTTCATGAACTTGGTTAAATGGTGATGTTTTTCTGATCTTGTAATTGTCTTCTTTATGTTTTCCATTTTGTGCATCCATTTCTCTTGTAATAGAACAAAAAATGTAGGTTAAGATATGCTGTTAGAGGCACCTTAAGTCTATCTACTTTCTGTTGCTCAAATGTTTTCCACTACTAGGTCTGATTTGAGATTTCTTATTTGCTTTCTGATTCCACCTAGTTTTTTGTCTTGAAAATGACTTAATAAGAGTCAAACTGAAGAAGTTTACGGTATTCCCTATCCTTTGGTGTAGCTTGAAACATTGTTTTTAAGGCCTTTCTTTGATTTTTTCTTACTAGGGTTTAGGCTAAAGAAGTTTATGGTTTTCCCTGCCCTTTGGTCTATCTTGAAAAGTCACTTTAAAGGTATTTAAGGTTTTATTGAAGAATTTAGGAGCTCCCTTCTCTTTAATCATCACTTACTTGTTATCTTGAATGTTTTATTTCCCTAAAAGTGAATAGCTAGAGAATTTAGGAGTTCCCTGCTCTCTAGGGTTTGCTGGATTGTTGTCTCAAAGTTTACTTGATAAATTTTAGTCAAATAAGTTTATGGTGTGACCTATCCTTTGGTTATTTCTTAAGCATAATTATATTAAAGAATCTTCTTGTTCTAGTATATGTTAAAGGATTCTTAATTTCCATTTAAACCTACTAAAATCACAACTTAATGTTCATTTCACACCCACATAAGCTATTAAGATCAATTTGGATTTGTTAACTTTCCCTGTGGAACTCCCTTGATTTGTTGTTGTACTCTTCAAACCTTTCACAGAATCCATAGCCCAATGGTTTGAACTTCTCTTACTCTATCTATTCTTCTTGACAAGAAACCCAACCAAACAAAACAAAACAAACAACCCTATCATTTTACTAGCCTAAAATCAACATCCTAAATCAATCAAGTTATATCTTTTATACAAATATAGAGAGATTCCTCTATAAGTCCAGGAAGGCTAGGTCCTAGGACTCCAAAGTTGGTTTGATGTTACCCTTGTTTATTTGGTCTAGCCAATCTGACAAATTACAGGGACCCAACAGAGTTTCTAAGAAGAGTATAGGGAGAAGTGAGGAAAACCTACTCTTCTAGATCCAGCAACCATCATTGATCAACAACCCACAAAACAAAAAATGTGTACATAGGTATTATCTTCCTATTTTTATTTTTGTTTCTTTTCTCTCCTTATTTTCTCTTTGTTTTTTAAGGTAAGTGGGAGACTTGCAGAGAGGTTTTCAAACCAAAGAGCTGCCTTGGATGCCTCTAGGAGGTTTTTGCCCAAGGATATTTTATTTTTTTATTTTTTCTCTTTTTTTTGGGTCCTGGATTTCCTCATGGAAGTTTTCAACCCTGGAGTTGGCCTTCGATGCCTCAGATATGTTTTCACCCATGCCTCTTTATTATTATTTTTTTCCTAGGCAGGGGCGGCACAGGAAACTATGGAGTCTCGCATGACATACACATCCTTTTTTATGGAATTTAAAAATTCAGCCCTAGAAAATGGATTTTTGTAACCTTTAAGCTTGTAACCATTAAAGAGTAGGGGAATCCACTCCCCATATATGGTTTTGACCTAAAATGCACCATTATCATAACATTTTTCCACTTTATAGGGTCTCAGCAATCTTGTCATCAATTTTCCTTTGAAATCCTTGAACCTTGAGTCATAAAACAACACCCAATGCCCTTCTTGAAAGGTCTTCTTCTTAATGTGCTTTTCATGCCAGACCTTCCTTTGCAGTTTAATAACTTATGTGAGAATGATTTCTTGCATCCTCAACTCATCCAATATTTTTAATTTCAACAACCTTTCTTGTTGGGCCTTTAATATATCCAGCTCTAACTCAACTTCCATCCTTAAGGTGTTGAACTCAAATTCAATTAAAAGAAGAGATTTCTTCCCATAGACTAAGTCATAAGGAGTGAACCATGTTGTTGTTTTCCAAGTAGGTTTGTAGGTCCAAATAGCTTCCACCAATATATATAACCAATATTTTCTGGTTCTTCTCACAACCTTGGTGAGAATATTCTCCAAAGATTTGTTGGTCACTTCCACTTGACCATTTTATTTAGGGTGCTAAGTAGTGGAAGTCTTATGCTTTATCTTGTGCCTCCTCAGAATATTCTCAATGAGATGAGACGTGAATTGTGCCCCCTGATCAGTGAGTACCTCTCTAGGGTATCCAAATTTGTACAACACATTCTCTCTTATAAATTATACTATGTTCTCCTTGGTTTCTACCTTTAGAGCTTTTGTTTTAGCCCAATTTGTTAGTTAGTTAGTGCAGAATATGATATAGTTTTTCTCGCAAGATGGTGGATCAATGTGTCCAATGAGGACCATGCCCCACTTTTCGAATGGCTCTAGAGCCACCTGAGCATACAAAGGAATATCATACCTCTGTGTAGATTTCCTATTGGCTTGAGGGGTCCTAACCCAAGTTTGTAGTTAGACCGCAACCAAAAAAACCCTCTTACTACTGGCTCTTTCAGAAATGATATGCTTGCGGAGACCAAAGTCTCACCCAGATCAGTATGGGTGGATGTTGGAACCACGTTTCCACATCCTGAGAGAGAATTAAATGAAGTGGGTTTCCACAAATCTGTCTTATTAGACAAACTTCCTTGTGCACCAGAAACTCTAGGCCGATTAGTACAGGTTAACTCTACACGTGCGCATAGACAGAAGGTATGAAATCCCTTTAACCACTCTAACAGATTTATGTAATGTAATATTCAGCCTTTAAAGTAACAGATATATGCAAGTGTCTTATGCATCAACAATATAAACATGCACGCAAACTGATCTGAATTACTGATAACATAGATCATACATAGAAAGCACAATTCATACACAGAAGCAAATCATATATGCATGAGGTACACCGAATTTCCAGAACATTTCTTTATTGATCGGCCTTTACAGAAACCCTTACAATTCACTAGATCTACCTCGCACACACAGCTAGTAAGGTCTGCACATAGCTAGACTAATGTCTCTATGCACAAAACCAGCAGGAGCCTCTCAGACACAAATTCTTACTACAGATTCAACTTTTCAGCTCTATGATATCAAAATCTCAATTGATCTATATATATCTAACTCAATATATACTTCTATTTATAAGTTTTCTTACGCTTATACTATGGTCCTCAAACAGTGGTTTGAGACCCCTATTTTACCCATTAACCCATTAAAAATCATGAACAGACTTTGAACCACCCCAAAGCCCCTTGACTCTTCCTTCCACAATTCGCATGACTCAAAACTAACAAAAATACTAATATTTGTCCAAAATTGTGGTCCTAAGCGACCCTGCTCCAAGAGTCCCCCAACACAATCTTCTGAGTCATCCCGAGTCACAAAGGATTTGGGGTCTTCATCTTGGTCTTCAGCTCTTCAATGGATGTGGTGAAGGGTGCAGGGACATCCACGCTTTAAACAATAACACTTTGAGCCTCCTCTACCAACTTATACGATGAATGTCCTTCTGCTGTGACACTAATACTCTACCACATCTAGCCTAGGGTCTTCATGATAGTGTCTATGTCCTGAGATAACTTCATGGCCTCATCATCCCATGGATTCATATGGGTGGTGAGGATATGCTTCCTGCAGTGTAAATCTTCTGGCTTGCCTGTAAGTGAGCCATTCTCTGAGTAGGAATAAGTGTTGGAAGCGCCTCCTGGGGCTCATCAAAATTTTCTTCCCTTCTATTCAAATCCTATGATATCTTTCAAACGAGGGGGTCTATCTGTAGGGAAGTCCACAATCGCATGGTTGTATCTAAGAGTTCAGTTCCCTTTTCAACTATTGTTGCAATGCTAGATGAAGTCTCCTTTAACAGGGCAACGCATTGGGCTCATACTTTGGGTAGAGTCTCTGGCTATAGCTTAGCTTGTGACTTCGAAATCTGCTATTTAAAATCTACCTTGAACCCTTGGACTTCTGAGTAGGAGGCCTTCAAGGTAGCCACTAATCCTTTGACTTTGACTTGAGGCACGATAGAAGCAGGGATGGAAAACATTGGGAAGGTCACCATAGAGGCAATCAATTAGACTCTCTAAGTATACATGTTGGGCCATCGCTACTTGTTGGGCTATTTGAGCCTACAGATACTCTTTTGTACATATTACAACTGTATGCTATGCCTCTATGAGTTTTTGGTGCATGTTTTCCTCTAGAAATTGTAGCTCATCTATGATAATGGACTATATTGCATGCAAATTTCCGCTAGGAAGCATGGAAAATTCGATACCAATGTCAGAGCATGTCTTCACATGTGCATGCAAGTTAGGCTAATCCAAGGTGACCGAAGCTCAAGGAAAGGGGAAGATCTAGTTATCTATTGTGCTAGTAATGGTTCTAGTACTCACTCTCGCTTGATTTGGCCTTGCTTGAGAAACACTCACTTGAATTTTGTCAATTTTGAGCTAAAGTGTTGGTAGAAAGACCACCATTACATCAAGCACATCTTTGTACTGCTCCTCCAATGCAACCCATCGATCTTCGGAGGCAGAGGTGATCGCATATGAAATTTTGTCGAGATCATCCTCTGTGAGGGTGACATTGTCCGCACTTCCTACCTTAGATCCTTTTCTCTTCTTGCACACACCCATGGCAGTTTCAGATCCTCGCTTGGTGCCTCTGGGGGACTCCTCTTCGGTTCCATTCTTTCCATCTCCATCACAGAGATCAACTTCAGCCTCCATCTCAGGTTCCCTCTTTTCTTTTTTTAATCCGCCCTTCTCAGCTTCTTTTTTGGATTTTGTCTCTTTGGTATCATCTTTCGTCTCTTTTCCTGATGCCGAGGTTGTGACAGGCTTGGTGGAGCTGAGACCCATTTTCCATGTTGCTAGCCAAGTCGCAAGGATCTAGTAAATTTCATCCTCTGTCACCATGCAGGGTAGGTTATACCATACCCTATCCTTGCATGCATAGATCTGTACATTATGTATGGACACCTGAAAGTCTGCATTGACCTAATACTTGTCATATGCAACTAGGTATAATCGAGGGCACGAGTGGATTACTGTGGCAAACCCTGGTTCGAATAATACCCAAAATATTTTATTTTCCATTATGTGCTTAGGGTTTTTGGAATCCCACAGGTTGGCGTAGCATGCCCCTTCAGACACGCCAGGCTCTACATTCGAGAGGACTACATTAACTGGCATTTCCCATGCAACTAGACAAATGAGTAGAAGCAACCATGGATAGAAACATTTCTTACCCTTTTCTTGTGCCTCGTGCATGTTTTCTAGGAATTCAATGGAGAGGAACTGGGACCAGTAGAAACTCACGCCCTTCTCGCACTTCCCTACCACTGAGATGACATGCGCGAGAACCACCTTAGGCCTGGATTTGCTCATCATTTTGCAAGACAACACTAATGTCCCAAGGCACATCGTTGGATATGAAATATACTGAACCAGGAATCCCTTGGTAGTGCATCCCACCTTATAGTCATTCTTCACCTTCACAACGAATTTATGCTCCTTGCTCTTTCTGTAATTTTCCATAGGATTAAGTTCCTACTTTGGTAGGCCAGTGATTTGGTGGATAAGCGCGACATAAATTGGAATTGAATTTTTAATCCAAAGACAACCATTGTGCACCAATGCCAGTAGCTGGTGCACACATGCATCAGTGATGTGATATCTTCCAAACTGAGGAATCCTCAACAAGTTGAGAATTCCAGCATTGCTTAACTTGCATGCCCAAGGAATTGGATCTACTTTTACCACTCTAGTGTACAAAATATGTTCAAGGTAGTACTTCGGCACCAATTCTCAGAAGGTCTTCTCAATGTCCAGATCCCAGTCATTAGATTTCACAAAAGGGAGTTTCCCAAACATTTCCCCCAACAACAGGACTGCCTCAAGGATCAATGGCATGAGCAGGTAGGCGCGTATTGTATCCAAGTCCATCTGGGCTTTTACTGAGGGCTTGTGCAGCTTCACATACTTTGGGAGGCACGAGATGGGCTCGACAAAGTGCGTAGCCTCCTCAGTTGCGGTCATAGGTCACTTCGTTGGATCACCCGTAGGAGATATGTCCTTTGACACCTGGCGTGGGGATGTAATTTTCCTGGGGGATGTCTGTGACTTCAAATATGATCCCTTAGAAACCTTATCCTTCCCCTTGGAACATGTTGATATGACTTCAGGGACAACTTCATGAACTTCTTCAGATCCATGCTCGATAGATGCCGTAATCAGCACATATATCACTTCAGCCTGCATACTCTTGGCAGCGAGGTTGGTGGTCATCATTGTTGGCTTGAATATAAACTTGATATTACTTACTTTGGGCATGGGAGTCTCATGGGAGGACATACAACACACACTAATAGTATTAGAGAACAAAATACAAGAACAACAAAAGAACATAATGTGACCCGCTTCCTCATTTTTGTAGACTATCCATGGTAAAAACAGTCAAAACTTCATTAATGGCACCTTATCCCCATAAAAGTGGTCAAAAATCCTATAATATATTATCATTAATTGCAGAAAATCCATTCCATCCATTTGTAAAATAAAATTTTCACCCAGAGTTACTGTTCCAATAGTTATTTTTTCCCGCCACGCAAAACCTCTACACTCATGTCGCACATTCATGCGCATTCCCTCTCCTTATCATGCAAACAAGTGGATTCCTTTCTCCAACCATACGATCATTTGGTAGGCACAGGATTATCCCTATATGGCCTAAGTGGGCTTTCGTTGACGGACCCTGGTAGACTCTCACCGCGCAACATAACCAAGCACACCACACCTCCATTAGTGATCTCCTTCACAATATGTGACCCTAACCAATGCATTCTAAACTTCCTCATGTGGCACGAAAATTGACTGTCATACAATAAAACCTGATCTTCCTTGAATTCCTTCTTTCAGATGTGCTATCATGCGATGCATTCTCAAGTGCCTCTTGGACTTACTGATGAAAGTTGGCAATAAATTGATCCTCCTTTAATACAACCAATTGTGATAGGAATTCCTCCATGATGTCTGGTTAAGCCATATTAGTTAGTGTTGCAATGTGTAGGCTTGTAATGATGTATTCCATTAGCATGATAGCTTCCTGGACATAAAACATCCTGAATGGTGTTTTACTAGTCAACTTCTTGGAGGTAGTCATAAGCCCATAAGACAACAAGTATGTGCATGTCCCAATAGTTTCAGTTGGCATTGTAGATCTTTGTAAGTTCATTCTCTGGGATCTTGTTAAAGTCTTATACTACAAAATTTTCCTAAGGTTGATAGGGAGTACTCTTTTGCTGATGCATCTTGAATTCTTCTGTCAGAGCTTCAATAGTCTCATTAACAAAGTGTGTACCCTGATCACTCATTAATATCTTTGGGCACACAAATTTAGTCAAGATATTTTCAAAAATAAATTGTGTAATAATGTATGCAGTACAATCTTACTAGCTTAGTTTCAGACCATCTGATTACATAGTCTATTGTCGGGATGATGTAGCGAGCCCTATTCTTTTTCCTAGGAGGATTAATAAGTCCAACAAAGTCTATGGCCCATTTATCAAAAGCTTGCAGAGACATCTGTGGCTTCAATGGCATCTCATCTCTATGGGATGGCTTCCCTATCCTTTTTCATGCATCACAAGATCAACAATATGCATGCGCATCGTTGTGTAGTGTGGACCACTATAATCCAGGGCACAACATGTTTTTTGTAGTGGCTTTCCCTAAATAGTGGCCTTCTTCCACTCCCCCATGAGATTCAGCCAAGATGTCTTATCTTTCACGGTCCAAGACAAACCTTCTTAAAAATTCATCTGCACCTAATTTGTACAACTGACCAGCAATCAATGTAAATTCAGTTGCGCACATAACCAACTCCTTCTTTTGTTCCACCGAATATTCAGTAGGCGCACTACTAGTAGTTAGAAAGTGAATGATCTATGCAAAGTTTTCATTGACCACTTTAATGGAAAATAGTTGTGCATCAGGTAATTTTTCCTCCTGATTGGTCAGTTCTTCTCCATTCTTGATGTGTGATAAGTCATTAGGTCCAGAATTTAACCTACTAGGCTTAAAAATGATTTCAAAATCATATTCTTGGAATAGTAGCAACCATTTACAAATATTCCCCTCGAACACATGCTTGTTGAATAGGTACTTCAAAGCAGAGTGGTCTGTGAACATCTTGAAGTTCCCTCATAGCAGATAATGCTAGTATTTCTGTAGGACATAGATCATAGCCAAACCTTACCTCTCTATCGTCAAATAGCTGTTCTCTCCACTGGATAGCTTTCTACTTCCAAAGGAAATGGGGTGATCAATATCTCCTCCTCCTGACTGTGCTAAGACAACTCCAATTTAAATTATGGATGCATCAACATGCACATGGAAGACCTTGGACTAGTCAGGAAATACTAAAATAGGCGCAGTAACCACATTTTCCTTGAGCAGCTCAAAGCTCCTTTGGTAGTCCTCATACCAACAAAAGGACACATCGTTCTTCAACAATTTTTCCATGGGTGTAGTGATCAGTGCGTAGCACTGAATGAATTTTCTATAATATCCTATGTGTCCTAGAATAGAGTGCAACTATTTTACATTGGAAGGAACCTCTAAATTGACAATAACTTCCACCTTTGTTGGGTCTACCATCAAACCTTACTAACAAACAATATTCCCCAAAAAGATCCCAAAAGGAACACAAAATATACACTTCTTCAAGATAAGGGATATTTGATGTTGTCTACAAGTGTCAAGCATCATGTGAATGTTGGAAACATGATTTTTTAGTAGTCAAAACATATTCCAATCATCAATGTACACCTCCAGAAACTTGTGCATGAACTCCTTGAATACAACTACTACTACGCATGAGAATATAGCAGGTGCATTCTCCAATCCAAAGGGGATGACTGTGTATTGGAAGGATCCCTATTACGTTGCAAAAGTGGTCTTACTTCAATCTTTTGGCGCAATCCTGATCCGATGGTACCCTGAAAATCCATTAGTGAAAGAGTAGGCCTCTTGTCCTCCAACATTGTATAATATTTCATCTAAAAATAGGGTAGGGAAGGGATCATGTACGCATGCATCATTTAGTTTGCACTTGTCCACACAAATAATTATTTTTCCCTTAGTCTTATTTTCTTGAAAAACCATCAGGATTACCCAGTCAATCTCTTCCATGGGCTCAATGATTCCTGCAGCAACCATTGTCTCCAATTCTTCCTTCACTTCCTAATTATATTTTGGATTTATTCGGTATGTTTGTTGCTTGACAGGGCACGCATCTGGTTTTAGAGTGATTTTCATAACTCCCAAGTCTTCTACAATTCCCTTTAGCTCAGAAAAATTTGTGGGGAATAGGTCCAGATATTTTGTCAGCAGCTTTGAAACCTTCCCACTATGTCATTATCTCAATAATCTCCTATTTTTTCCAACTTGGGTTGTTCCTCCATCCCAATGTTGACTTGCTTAAGTTTTAGGGGATTAGCCACATTTATCATTCTTAAAAAGGGACCCTCAACTGCATGCTCCCCTCAAACTCTAGGATATTGACATGTCTTGGGTCTTCATCGTTATCTTCCACTGATAGATTTTTGCAGTTGGAAATATCCCGCATCTACGCATCCTGTGCAGGTGGTGGAACCTCTATTGCAGGTTTGGTTGTGTCAAAGATAACTCCTTGGATTCTGTACAATACCTAGGTAATGCATTCAAACCCACTAGAAAAGATGAAAATGAGGAGAAATATTTATGTTAAGGAGGACCAATCAATAGTACCTTGGCGCAACTCTGTTTCCAAGTACCAATCGGTGGGCAGCTTTCCTTGAGTATGGAAAAAAATATTCACCCATTCCGGCTGAGTTTCATCACCCCAAGCAGCTTTCCATTTATCCAAGTGCGAATGCGGTTCATAAATTCCTATGTATACTTCATAAAACTTTATTACTGGATGATTGAAGTGCAAATTCATCATACAGGTGCATTCCTCCCAGGTTTCAAATTTCCCTTTGTAAGTACCCCACCAACGTACTAGAGTTGTGCGCATGGAAAGATCGAGTGCCTAGATGCTTCAATATTCAGGGAAAACCTTTTCCATTTCTTCCAAAATAAAAAATAAACATTACCAAAACCATAAAAATAGGGAAATTCTCATACCTCTGAGGAAATGCAACATAATTTTTTAGTGACTCTAAGGAAGCACAATGCAGAAACATCATGCAAGTGACTTTGCCAGTTTTCCAGTTCCTCATCTGAATCAGAGAAGCATGAACTATCCTTTTCCAAATTCAGCATCCCATCATCTTTGGGTTGATCCAATCCTAATATCATGCAGTAAATTTGTAGATTTGGTAGACATCGTCTTCTGCATGCACTGTTTCTGTTTATCTCTCCCATTCCACAGGATCTAAAGGTACTATAACCCGAGTATCATCATTTTCAAATATCATACTCCTGCACTTGAATTTGATGATTTCCCCCATGTCGATAAAAAAATCCAGCCCTAGAAGCATAGGGTAGGGGTCTGTATCATCAAAAAACTGTATTACTTCAAATTTTTCATGTACCTTGACTCCAACAATGTCTACATTTACCTGTGGAAGTCTCCTCAATGGAATAATATTCTGTTTATTGGCCATGCATAGCTTAATGGTGGACCATTCCACCATTGGTTCACCCATATTTTTCCTGGTCTACTTAGGTATAACATTTACATTGAATCCCAAGTCTAGAATGACCTGATCCATCTCATATTCCCCTATCTAGATGATCATGCACATCTCTCGACCAATTCTTATTTGGTCCGAGGCAACTCTTTATCCTTGCAGCTATTTATCATAGCTTGAAGGTTTTTTAATGCTTTCTAGTTAAACAATAGCTTGATGCATGATTGCAAGAAGGTTCTGACTTCATCATCGATCTTTGGTTTTGTGATTGACTTGGACGTGGAAGCACATGCAGCAGCAAAATCCTTTCTAGCTTCTACAAAAGTCTCCTTATCCCTCTGCAGGTTGAATCCTTCCTTATTTTTATAAGCCTTCTTGATCTAGGGTTCTGCATCAACCTTCTTTCCCTCATCTTGTCCAGTGGCAACACCACTTCGTGTAACTATGTTTACACTTGAAAGCTTCCCCTGGCTCAACTCTAACCATTTTTATATTATGCATAGGCATCTGTTGTTGCTTCTCTTGCATTCTAGTAATCAAAACAGGACAATCCTCAATAAAATTATCAAAATTTATACAATACCTACAAGGTTGTTGTGCAAGGTTTGGAAAATCATGCACAAAGTGTCCAACATCTCCATAATTATAGCAAATCATTTGTCCTCTTCTGCAACCTGCACCTCCACCTCTCCTTCCTCCCCTTCCTCTGGCTAGAGATCCACCATGCCCAGAGGGGGACACTGGTGAGGATGGGTCATTTTTCACTCTATAGAGGTTGGATTTTTCTATAATCAAATTGAATGTGTGGCATTGGTGCTCATTGTGGCCAAGCAAAGAGAAAACCCTACACAATTGCTGCTTCAGTTCTGGTACATAACTTCCTAATCGAAAGAAAAGGTTGGTGTCATGCTAACCAACCACTTTATAGATAGAGAACCACATCGTGGTAGTACTGCTCAGTCCTGCAGCATCCCTACGTCTCAACAGATTCGGCCCTAGTGCTTGCATGCTATCCTGAAGCACGAAACATTGATATTTTATGTGACTGGATCCTTTATAGTGTATACACTTACCTCTACGCAAGCCTCTTTCCCCCTATCCTTGCATAGGTTTTTAATTTCAAAATGCATCACTTCTAATTGATTCTTGATTTGTTGGGTTCCTAATTGGTTATTAGTTCTGGGTGCAGCTTCCAGCTTCATGGCAACTTCAACAAACTCAACCAGAGAATCAATTTTCTGCTGATTCAAGGGGCCATGCAGATGTGGCAGGAGCATGGAAATAAACCATTCTTTATGTTTCTTATCATCATATAAAAATCCTCCTTCACTGATAGTGTGCCTAAATCATTGATGCTCCTCCCGGATTGTAATATTCCCAAATGGGAAAAGCAAGAGTATAGAGCATAAAACTAGAAATAGTAGTGAATAAATCAATACACCATTATATGAGATAAATGTACATCCATATTATTAAATATATCAGCAACAATGGGCACAATATCTTGAGGATCAATTCCCTCAAGCAATAGAAAACAAGCCTCCAATTGGAAAATATGCTAATACATGAGAAAAACTTCTATACAAATACCATGAGCCATGACAACATAGTTTTAGGGCATGAACTACTACAGGAATGATAAAACGATCTTGGAAATGTGTTTGGGAGCATAGATATCTAGGCCCAACACCCTGTTAGGTCTCTGTAATAAGTAAGATTGGCAAAGTTCGATCACAGAGTTAACATCATTTCAACCAACTTTGGGATTCTAGGATCTAGCCCTCCTGAATCCGGAGAGGGATCTCTCCAATATGTGCAAAGATGGATATTGTCTTTGAAGTTTAGGGTGATGATATTAGGCTAGTTATGAAGGCCAAGGGTTTTATTTGGTTTTCTCGGATGGTTAAACATAGTTGTTGTCTGAGGCGGAAAGATCTATATGCAAATAGGTTCAAAGGTGAGAAGTTGCAAGCAAAAAAGTAAGCTTTGATCATAAAGAAAGATGATGGCAAATTTTCAATCCATTGGGCTATGGCGTCATAAGAGGATTTACTTGAAACATTCAGGTTCAAGAGTGATCTATGGGGCAAGTCATCTATGCCTAAGGATCTATTTAAAGTTTGATTTATGGAATGGAATGATACAATAAGCAAGGGAAGTGACAGATGCAGAACAAAGAGTAGCCCAGGATCTGGTAAGTACTTTGAAACGAGCTAGCCTTTGACCAGGCACTTGAGAAAAACATAGAAGCAAACTAGGAACTGATAAGTACTTTGAAACTATCCATCCTTTGATACACTTCTACCAGAATACATATAAAGACGAAGGGAAACTTAAAGGCAACCTTTGGAGTAGAAACTAGAGGGCTGGGCTCACCATATCCTCTCCTAGCTCTTCTTTACTTAATTACTTCCAAGACAATCACAGAAATAACACAGAATGGCCTAAGATCTGATAAGTACTTCGAAACTAGTCATCTTTTGACACATCCTAAGGGAAATAATCAAATAGTTGAGCAAACAAGAAAGGGAATCAGGGCTAACCTTGATTTCCTCAATTCATCCTTACACAACATATATTAAAAGTAACATTTAAAAATAACATTCAGCTGTGACAAAAAGATGAGGGAACGCCAGCATCTCTGTACTTAGACTGAATTAAATCATTTTTAAATAACACAGTTAGAAGAAAACATTGGGATAAAGATTTTTCAGCCAGATAAGGTTACTGATAAACAGTAGGTCCTAACCCTGTTTAAACTGTTCTTTACAGTGGAAAATGAAACAAATTGAAAACATAAATAAAATACAGGTTACAGTGAGAATAACATCACCATCAGCATAGACCAGGATCCCATAAATCAGCTTGTATTGATGCTTCAAACCAGTTACAATCTTCAGACCCAGTGTTTTAATCCATCTCTCTTCACAACCTAACCTATCTGTTACAAGCAGAGCTCCAAGAGCCAATGAAACCACTATTTACAGTCAAGAGTATTCTGCTCAGAGATAGTTATAAGACTCCAACAATTACATTAAAAACCAAACAATCCAACCAATCACTCATCTTCTACTGAGATATTTATAGAAGGATGAGGAGGTGAGATCTAATGAAAAGATCTCAAATACAATTAATGCAGAATTAATGTCTTCCTGGCCCTTGGAGGCTCGATGAAGAAATCATACAGGTGTTCCACTGCATTAATGTGTTTACACTTATGAAGTAAGCTCAGAGGGAGATTTTGTTGACCTTTGAGGCTTTGCGTACTATTAGGGTTACTCTGCAAACATTCTGTCATTAAATATGGGGCAGAAATAACTTCTTTGGCTGTTCCGAGGCATAATATCTGACCCTGTTCAATAAATTCAGCCTCTGATTGAGCATTTTGAGGCAATAGGTGGCACTGCGGTGGTTGAGGAATCAATTTTCCTCAAAGTATGTCGGTGGAGGCAATATATCTGATGAACACCTTTAGGTTTTCCTTTAATATGTGATCTGAGTCGGGGATTAGGCTTTTGATAACCGTCTTAGCCGTAATCCCCGCTAATCTGTCCACTAACCTGCTGCTCTGGTTCTTTGTTGTCTTCAATATCCGATACTCTTTCTCTGCGTTGATTTTGACAGCATTCTTCAAGCTTTACAGGGATGCACAGCAACCAAGGCTCATGAAACCTTGTTGATAACATTGTTCTTCACCCTGTGGTCGATCCTCTGGATGAATCGAAAGAACGGGAGTGTTCACCCTCGTCTTTCAAATTTTTCTAAATACGACGAAAGAACCTTAAAAACCTGCAAAATACAAACAAAATGAGAAAATCCTGCATTATATGGACAAATCTGCATTGGAGGGCGTGCGGGAAAATGGAGCAATCGGAGCCGTTGATCGTATTGTGATCAACGGTCGGGAGCGTTCTGAAAAGTCAGCGGGGAAAAAGGGGAACTGTACGATGGAATCGGGATTTTGTATAAGAACCGTCGATCTACAGAGATCGACGGCGAAGATCAGATTCAGAACGCGCCGGGGGAAGTTAACGGGTGGGCGAGTTCGTTAAAGGTCGAGCAGATGAGGCGATCGGCAACCGTCAGATGGGAGGGCCCAAATCCGACGGTGGAGGTGAATCCCGCTGTGGGGCTATGGTCCGAAGGATAATGCGCGGGCGATGTGATAGCGTGGTGGTTTTGGAACGGGTCGAAGGACACGTGTCGGCCAGCGTATGGAATCGCTGGCCGACGGGATAAAACTGCCACCTGACGAAAAGTGGTGCGGGATGAAAACCACGGTTTTTTGGAAAAGGGCGCGGGGGAAGGGGGTCCACCAGGTGGGGCTCGCTCCGCTCCGTCGGATCTGGGGAGCATATCGACGACTGGGAAAGACTTGGGGCAATAAAACACGTGGTTTAATATTTTACGCCAAAACCTTATAACAGACGGGTTTTCAAATGTTCAGAGGAAAAAGGACGGAGAGGGGTTACATTTTTCCTTGGCGCCTTAGGACTGAGCGGTCGGTCCTGGCGCTCGGGCATGTGGAGGAAGAAAAGGCAGGGGGCTTAGCCTAAGGGGCCTAAGCCTAACGCATAGAAACATGTGTTTTCTATGGTTTTCCAAAGAATTTCGAAAGGAAATATAATTCCGATAAGGTTAAAAAACGGGTTTTTGACCTTGGGAAATGAGATTAATGAAGGGATAGGGAATAACATATGGTTTTGTGGGGATTTTATGAATAAAAGGAAAATGGAGAAAGAAGGAAAGATGGAAGCAAGGTAGGGGAAAGGAAGGGGGATGCACCAGTATTTGACTTGGATCTTCGTGGAATATCAAAGGCTGGGAGAAGGAAGAGTATGAAGAACTAATCAGCAGTTTATGGTTTCACCAAAAGACTTCAAGCACCAACAAGTTCAGGATTGAATTTGTTTCTTGAAGGCTGCAAAGAATATTTAGCCACTAGCTAATATAATGGAAAATATAGGTGGCTAACAGTGGCTCCACTTGGGGATGGTGCCTTCTTGAAGGCAACAAGAATTCAGACTTGATTTCTCTGGGATGCTGACTGGTGCCTGACCCATTGCTTGCTCTTGCTTTTCTTTGACAAAATAATATCAGTCATGAAAGAAAAATGAATTTCATCAATACAACATTTACCTACCCCAATCCTACTGATCTAACATTTTTTCTTCATCAGAGTGCACTTGGATTGGCAAACTCTTTACACAACATTTTATTCTTTTGAAAGCAGGAAATCTAATCTATTTCTACCCCTTATTTCTCCCTGAACTCAGATTAAGCAGTTGAGCTCAGATATTTCTCTACCTAGTCTACTGTCTGTTGGGATTAAACAGTCCAACAAACTTTCATTCTCTAAATTCTACAACAGAAATTTAAAAATATTCAAGTCAAGATTGAGCTGTTTGGCTTGCTATGATCTATGGCATAAGTACAAGCTGCACATAGATTATTATTTGCAGAAAATTTTAAATCAAAACAGAAGGCTTAAGATCTGAAAGTTTCTTATCATGGCCTTTTCTTATTTTCACAGCTCTGTTTTTCCTTTTTCTGTGAGCTATCTTTGCCTTTCTTCTGGTTCAAGTTTTGAGCGGATTAGAATCAGGTCTTCTCTTCTATGACTCAGAAAATAAAACAGTCTTGAGTCATATTTCTCTTGGGAACTTTGGTTCAGATTTTAAGTTTGTTTGAACCTTAATTTCTATTCTGATCTATCTACTGATAAGCCAAGATTAAACAGTTTGGAAAATCAAATTCGCTACCCTATCAGCAGAAAATTGAAAGCTAATTAGTCAATATTAAACTGTTTGACTAATTAGAAGTGTGTCTTGAGGAGTGGCATTCGAGCTTGCACACTTTCAGAATTATTTCTATTTTTGGCATGGGGCCTTGCCTTTCTTGTTTTCATTTTCGCCCTCTTTTCTTTCTTTCTTTGTTTTTGTATTTTTTATTTTTCATACTTTTGAATGCAATGGTGGATGAAATATTTGCAATGGAAAAATTAAAAAGGCTTCGAAACACAAAAAGGATTAAGAGAAGTAATGCTTAAGGACCCTACCATTGACAGGACCCCCAAACAGATCTGTTCCATTCAGCTCTTGTAAGAAGAATGCATTGTTTCCAGCAACTGAATGAATAGAGTAAGGACCAAGCCACAGATTGTCAAATTTACCATGCTTTCCCTTGTCTTCCCTCTTTGATTCCCACTTTAAAACTTTGTCCCCAATCTTGAAATTGCTGGCCTTTGTTCTTCTGTCAAATATCTTCTTGATATTGTCTTGTTTCTGCAATGCTCTGTTGTACACTTCCTCTCTGGTTTGCTGAAGATGAATGGTCTGATTTATTCTTCAGATTATGTCATTTTCTTCAGTCTGAAACTCTTGAATTAACTTCATAACTGGTACACCAAGGCTATTAGGAAAAATTGCATCGGTACCATACACAAGCTGGAAGGGTGACATACCAATGGATTTCTTCAATGTTAATCTGTCAGCCCAAAGTGCATGGATCAGCTTTGTGTGCCAAGACTTCTTGTTGTCCTCCAACAGTTTCTTTATTATGTTCACCAAGCTTTTGTTGGAAGACTCTGCAAGTCCATTACCTTGAGGGTAATAGGCCGTGGAGTCTCCCAATTTTATCTGATATTTGTGACAGAATTCCACCATTTTCTTTGATCCAAATGCCGCTGCATTATCCATGATGATCTTGGTAGGACAGCCAAATCTGGAAAGGATATTGGTTTCTATGAATTTTATGATAATCGAATCATTGGCCAGCCTACAAGGAATGGCTTCTATCCACTTAGTGAAATAGTCTGTGGTGGTAAGAATCCACCTATGCTGGGCGGAAGATGGTGGATGGATTTCTCCTATGAAGTCAAGTCCCCACTGTTGAAAAGGGGCTTCAACAGTGATTGGATGCAGAGGTAGGGGTAGTAACTTTCTCTTGCCTTCAAACAGTTGGCATTTATGGCAAGTAGTCGTCATTTTGTGTACATCAGGAAAAAGGGTTGGCCAATAGAAACGAGCCCTCAAAATTTTGTTGGCTATTGACTTCCAGTACAAATGGCCTCCGCACTCTCCTTCATGGAATTCCTGCTTAATATTTTCTGCATCAAACTCAGGCAAACATTTAAGCAATATACCACTTGCATTTTTCCAATAAAGACATTTATCAATAATGCAATAGTTTACATATTTTAACTTTAGAAACCTTGCCTTTGTTTTGGATAAACCAGGAGGTGTATTCAGATTAAGCAAAACATAAACAATATCAGTATACCAAGGAGAATTCGCAAAATGATCTTCCACAACGGGAGTTGAGAATTCTTCTTGGTTATCCAAAGCATTGATCATATTAATATCAAGAAGTTCACAATTTGATTCAGCCATTAATTTAGCTAGACCCTGGCCTTTGATGAGCTTAGTGGGTTTTATCTCTAAATCATATTCAAGAATAACAACAATCCACTTACCTCTCTTACCATCTGGATCCTGGGTTAGAATGTCTTTTACAACCGAATTTGGGACAAAGGAAATGATGTGTGAGTGAAGGATGTATACTCTGAAGTCTTTCAAAGCCTTTACCAAAGCAAAAGCTTGTTTTTCCATAATGTTATACCTCAAAGGGGCATCCCTCAATGCCTTGCTAAAGAATGCAATGGGCTACTCTTGTCCTTGTGGATTTTTCTGTAAAAGGACAGCAGCTATGGCATGTTCTGATGCAAATGAGAAGATATAAAAATCTTTTGAAAAATCAGGACTTATGAGAACCGGTGTCTTGGTTAACGCTTGTTTCACCAGTTCAAAGGATGTCTTCGCTTCTGAGGTCCATTTCACTCCTTGCTCCCTTTTTAACATGTTTGTGATATTCCTAAGGAGCTCAGCTAGGTTAGGGATGAACCTTCTCAAAAAGTTTATCTTTCCAATGAAAGATTGCAACTCTTTGATGTTTCGAGGATGAGAGATTTGCAATATGGCCTCAATCCTCATGGGGTCAATCTTTATGCCCTCTTCTGAAATGATGTGCCCAAGAAGTTTACCTTCTTGGAGACCAAATAAAGTTTTCTTAGGGTTCAAAGATATCCCAAACTTTCTGCACTTCTCGAAAACTTTTCTTAAATGTTCTAAGTGTTCTTCATCTGTTTTTGAAAACACAGTGACATCATCTAGATAGATAATGATGAAGAAGCCCAATTCTTCCGAGAATGCTATGTCCATGGCTCTCTGAAAGGTTGCTCCAGCATTCATTAGACCAAAAGGCATTTTCACATACGTGAAAGTGCCCCATGGTGTAGTAAAAGCTGTCTTTAATTGATCATCAGGGTGGACCAAAACTTGATTATACCCTGAATAGCCATCCAGCAAAGAAATTATTTTAGACCCCACCACCCTTTGTAAAATATGATCCACCTTGGGCAAAGGGTAGTTGTCCTTTAATGAAGCTTTGTTTAAATTTCTAAAGTCTATACAAAGCCTGATTTCTCTAGTCTTCTTCCTAACTAACACCAGATTAGATACCCACTCAGAATATCTAATAGGGACAATAATACCAGCGTCGTGCATCTTCATGATTTCCTTCTTAACCAATGGCAACTGGACAGGGTTTATTCTGCACAGTTTCTGTTTGAATGGTTTTTGGTTTTCTTTAAGAGGGATTTTGTGTTGTATTATTTCAGTGTCGTAGGATTTAAGATCTTCATAACTCCATGCAAAAACATCAGAAAATTCTTTGAACAGCTCTATGTATTTGAGTTTAATATGGGCTGGCAAAGTTTTGGACAGCTTAATCATTTTCGGTTTTTCCCCACTGCCTATATTTCATTCCTCCACTTCAGTTTCTACAGGTTCCAGTTTAGGTTTGTTGGCCATATCATTAAAATCAAACATCTCTTCTAGAGGGGCCAAACCCTTGGGAAAACTATCATCCTTAGAATGCAGAGTTTCCAATTGCTCTGTTTCAGATTCTGCACTCAATTCTGCTCAGTTTCTAAGTTTGGTAGTTTGAAGGTTTAGATTCAGAAGCTCAGGAGACGGTTCTTCTTCACCAAGAAAATTTTCTTCACTGCAATCTGTATCATAATTTGAATCTGAACTATGGAGTTCAAATTCATTTCTGAATTGCATGAAGTCTTATATTTGTTTATCTCCGTCAAACACCTGCCAATATTTCTTATTATCCGAGATAGCTGGTCTGAATTTTATCTGAGAGGTGTCATCATACAATATTGGGCAGGTTCTAGTAGCAAAGGCTAAATTGTGGGCTGCAATGTTTCTTTTTCTTGGGACAAAAGTCAGTGTGGACTCCTCAAATGTTTTTAGAAGATCCATGACATCATTCCTGTAGGCCCTAAGTCTGGGGTGATTTGTATTATACTCCCCATTGACTTGCCTAATGATTAGTTCAGAATCCCTATATACATTGACTCTCTTTGCACCTAGCTTTTTCAAAAGATGTAGGCCTAAGAGGAGGGATTCATATTCTGCTATGTTGTTGGAACACTGAAAGTTTAATTTACATGAAATGCACTCTGTATGATTGTTTTCAGTGTTAGTAATCCAGACACCTGCACCAGCATTTGTTCTAGTGCATGACCCATCAAAATACATAGTCCAGAGAGGAACATTTTCAGTTGCATCAGTTTGGTGCATATCCTTTGCATGACTCGACTCTTCAAGTTTTTCATCAGGTTGAGGGTTGTCTTCTTGACTGTCAAGTTTCAAGTTTAAAAGATTGATGACTTGCAGTTCAAGACCTGTGTCTAGTTGGCTAGGATTTTTAGATGCAATAGACTGTTCCGGCCATTCAGAGTTGTGTTCCTCTTCCTCCATTTCAGCCAATGATTCTGTTGAACTGATTTTTTCTGCAAGTGTTTCATTATTAAACATGATGAAAGAATCAAGGATCGTATTAACAGCATACAGAGGAGATTTTTGAGGCTGGTCTTGACTTGTCACTGTGTATTGCATGTGGGATTCCCTGTAAATTTTTCTAGTCTAATTAAAAACAGGGATAGTCGCATAGGTCATGTCCATTTGCATGGTTCCTTGTAACTTAGCACTCCAAGATCTTGATAAAAGAATTCCATACTTTGGGGGTACATCAGCCACAACAACATCCATGACTAAACATTTGGCTGGAATCTGAGCTAAGTTAACACAGAGATCTTTAATCAATCCTAGACATTTAACTCTGCTTGAGTCAAAGGAATACAAGTCTTTGTAAGGTCTGGTAATTTCAAGACCCAGGCTTTCCATTACAGCTTTTGGCATTAAATTATGGGAAGCACCCGAGTCATGCATAGCATTGTGAAGAATTTTGTCATGAATGTTTAAGCTTACGTAAAAGGGAGGGACAGGACCCTCTTGAAACTTTCCTTCAATCTTTGGACCAAAAATAATCTCTGGTTGGTCATCATTAAGATTGAGTGTATCTTCATTATCTTCTAAGTTCAAAGCCTTCAAAATTTTGGACCTATATACATGTTGGGCAACTAATTCAGTCAAAGGAACAGAGATTTTGATCTTTGAGATTTCATGTTCCAGGCTAAAAAGGTTTTGATTCTTTAAAGCATTTATTTCAGCCTTGTTTACTGCCACTTTATCAGCAATGACATCTTGCTGATTTGGTTTATCTACAGTTGAAACAGTTATTTTACCAGGAGTACTAGCCGAGGTGCTAGTACTGCTAATGTTTGCACTCTGTTTTTCAATATTTTGAGTGTCTTTCTCTTTACCATGACCAGAATTAACAGCCACTGTTTTGTCTTTTTGTTTGATTGTTTTAGACTTGGCTGCAGTGCCGTTTTGAGAAGGTTTGTCAGAGGTTTTATTGTTGGGGGTTTGTTGATTAGACCTACTCCTGAGTTCATATTCCTTTGAAGGTTCTATGACAACGTTTTCCATGTTTTGATAATAATTCTCATTATCATCTCTTTTGTCATCGTAAGGTGTATAAAGACCTTGTTTTTTATCATAATGAACCTCAAAGTCAGCATTATCTACCCCAAACAAGTTTATATCATCTTCCTCTGTTATTTTATCTGTTTGTTCAACCTCACTTAAAAAGTTTTGATGAAAGGGGGGAATGATCTGCTGATCATCTTCCCTGGGTCTGTTTGGGGGCTGATTTCTTCTCATATTCTGATTCTGGTTTTGGTTTCTGTTTTGAGGAGCGTTCTAATTTAGACTTGCTTGCGCTCTCTCTAGGATGCTCATTTTCTTCATCATTTCTTCCATCATTCTTTCTATCTTTGAGCTTGAAGTAGAAGGGGTGGATTCCTCTCTAAAAGATACTCTCTTTTCAGCTTTCATCCTTGCTCTCTTCTCCATGAGGTTAACTTCCACAGAAAGAGCACCTCTTTTCATATCTTCAAGGGTTGCAAAAACTCTTTCTCTGAGTGAATATGTCATGTCAGGATCAAACCCTTCAGGAAATTTTTTTAAAGCTGAGCCCTGAGGAGGTTTTAATTCAGGGGAAAGTGCATTATACACACTGTTAAATCTGGTACAATAAGCTTGTACACTTTCCCCAGGGTTCCTGTGGAGATTGTTATAGTCGGCAAGGACTTGGAGAGGATTCTTCCTCACTTCCCATTTGTTTAAGAATATTTGATGGAAGCCTTGGAGATCATTAATACTGTGGGGGGCTAAACCTTTAAACCATTTTCTCGCTTCTCCCCCCAAACTTTGAGCAAATAGTCTAAGTTTGACAGAATCATCATCAATTTCATTTCTGTCAAAGTAGTCATTCATTTTGTCCACATGTTGAGATGTTGTTATAGTATTGCTAGCATCATATAATGGAATTTTGGACTGATAGTCCTGTGGAAGATTGACTAATGGTGCAGGAAGGACTAAGGGAGCATACCATGCAGCCATGGCAGGAGGTGGAGGTGGATTTACAGAAGGGAAGGTGGGCTGAGGTGTAGTGGTTTGAACAGTGGATGTAGGGCGAGTAGAAGTGGATGGAACAGGAGTAGACTGTTGAGATGATCTTGGATGAGAGACACCTAAATTGTGAAGGAAATGTAAATCAGGAGGTGTTGTTTCTTCGCCACCAGGATGTTCACTTGTTTCAGGAGATGAAAGTGAAGATTCAGAGTCTAACTGGATTATATCATCAAATGACCTAGTCCTAAATGGATTCACTAAGTCAGCTTGTGATTGTTGTAGAGCTGAAATATTTTCAGGGACTGACTTAGCTTTCAAGGGTGATCTGAAAACAATTAATAACTTAACCTTAGGAGACTTCCAAAGGATACTTTCTGGATTATCAACTATCTCAGGTGGATCAGGATCAGGGTGGGCTCTGGTATGAATCTTTTTAGGAGCCACTATGTTTGTATGTTTAGGCCCGACTAAACAAGAAAATTTCAACCAGATATGACAATCTTTGGGAGGTTAACTAATCTGTCTTCACAATTCGAATCCTGCAGCCTTGTAATCGGGTTTGAAGGATATTGTAAGAATGGGGGTTCTTCCCAGTGAATTCTTAAGGTCTGCTCAGGATTGTGGAGTCGCCAGGTGAAAAGTTTAGAATATTTTCAAAGGGGTACACTGTCCACCACAGTGTTTGTGAAACCCTCCTTTTCAAGGATATCTCAAAACACAACAAACTCTAAGCAGAGATTGACTGGGAGGGCATTTACCAGATATGTCACCTCAAAAGGAGGATGAGATCTGGAGGCTACCTGGCCCTTTCCAGACTCTGTCTAAGAGTATAGGGTAAAACACATCAAACATGTAAACAAGATATCAACCATTAGTGTTCTACTATCAATCTGAAATGTTTTTGGTATTTTCTGAATTGCTTTTATTTGTGGTTCAGAAGGATGTCCTAACTCTGTCTCAAAACTTAGCTACGGTTATGAAAAAAAGACAGTCTATCCTTATGGCTAAGCTAGCTGATTTTCCAAGGTTAGATAGAAAACTTAAAGAATCCTAGGGTTGACCTAGTTTGTCATTGATTCAAACAAGTCTCATCATGATTACCATTTCTTGGTAGTGCTTGAAAAGGCTGCTTTTTACTCCCAAGATTTTATAAGACTTTAAGGGAAAGTTC
>CM076574.1:218985287-219071921 GCA_034641835.2 Pinus albicaulis
CAATAATGTTGCCTTCATGAAGAAAAAAGGAAATTGGATCCTCATAGACCCACTCTTTGGTTCTTGCCCAGATCATCCCATATAAAGTGAATATGACATTATCATCTATGGAATCCAAATGAGAAAGGTACTGAAGGTTTTGTGTGATGATGAATGGTACCAATATTTTCCCAAGTGGTTACAACACAGTTTTTCTAACTGTTGTTTCAAAACATAATATGGCAAGTTGTCCCCCAACAAGTTGCTAGTTGTGCATGTCATCTCATATACTAGTAAATAGTAAATGGCATTGTTTGTCAACTGAGAATTCAAAGAATAGTGCAACATTTTCCCCAAGTCATTCAAAATATGGGTATCTCCATCATAGATGTTGGCATTAGAAAGACCATGAAGCTCAAATAAAAACTTTCCCTCTTGTGGAGCAATGCACTGTATATAGGTGGAAAGAGAATGAAAATGAACAATAAATGCAGAAACAAAACACTTACCATGCACTGTAAGTAGGTTGAAAAGGAGGTCCATTGATGAGCCCTCCATAATGGTATGAAATATCTCCATGAGAAGTAATGAACCATGTGCTGTATGCAAATCATTCTTCTTATGCTTGGAAAGCCAAGTCAAGAAGATCATATCATGGTAATAGATGCCTCTTCCCACTACTCCGTCACTCTCACCTCTCACTTGTCCACCAAGTGCACCATATGTGAAGTGATCATGGGCACACTCCATCAACACACCCAAGCTCCCAAGTTACTGCGTTGTTTGCCTTTTTAATAAGGCTCCTGCCATTTCATAGCTCCATTCTTTGTCATGCCAAATGCCAAAGTCATCTACCATAATGCTGCTATATGTGGGAGATTTATTCCAGAGTGGAATTACCTCCTAATCCTTCAAAGATAAGGAGTATCCCCTTTGAACCATGATTTTGCCACCATCTACTCCTGCAACATCATGAAAAGTATGGAAGAAGATCAACCCATACTCTCCCAAGAGTATCCAAAGCAACAACATCTCTTGATGCTCCCTCATCTCATCATCATCATACGAGTCATATAGTAATATCATTATAGTTTCCCCATACAACCAAATCTTCTGTTACCCTAGCATATGGGTGCCATGTAATTCCTCAAACCATATCATACCCTTTGACAAAGGATATGCCATATGATGGCCAAACTCTTTCAAGAGTAGCCAACACAGCCTTGCCTCCTGCTTCCCTATGTCATAGATCTGCAAGTGGCTTCCTAGACTCTTGCTCATCAACATCACACATCCAACCAATGGTAAGTGTCTATCATCATGCTCAAAATATGTATTCCTCCAATGTAGAATACCACCCTCCCAATCCAAATCACTATCTCTACACTTCATGGGATGTTGAAGTGCAGCCTCTTGGAGATCTTCAAATGAAGACCACTAATCAATGACCAAATTGACCGCATAAGGATCCAAATATAGTGAAGGAAAAATCTTCTCTTTGAGTTCTAAAGTGCTCAGTAAGAAGGATCCACCATAATAATGGGAGATAATATGTCTCTCATCAACCATCTTCCTATCCCCGACTACACATGTAGAACGGTCATTGGAATGCTCCAATAATGGTTGGGACCCAAACTCATCACTACTGCTCAATAACAGTGATGCTAATCTCCATGATGGTGAATCTACTATCTCAAGATCATGATCAATGTTGAACATATAGTTATGCATTGGTTTTTTTAGGATACTACTCATCCTATCCTCCAATAATATACACTCCAACACCAAGAGTTGTGTGCAGCCCAACAATGACATGCCAGGATGAATATATATCTCCTCCTTGAAAAAATAAGGGCCCTCTGCACAATGATAGTGATGCTCCAAATCAATAATTTTTATTTACCCCAGGTCATGCAATGGCACATTCCCACAATTCTCCATAAGATGTGCCAAAATAATAGAAAGTGGAAACATTTTCATACCTTGTTTTTGCTTGGAAACATATTGTATTGCTACAAGGGTTCCTCCCTCTGGTGTGATGGCTTCCCCAAATACTGATGATGATGGTTACTCCTCTAATACTACACCAACACTGGTATAAGCCTCCTCCTCCTCATACATCTCCTGAATAATGCATGGGACTCCAAGTGTTAAGAGATCAAGACTACTTTTCAAAGATGCAAGTGTTCCTTCTCCTGATGCAAGTTCTCCTGCAGAAAGTGGTGGTGGAAGTTGCCTTTCCTCTAGTGTTCTTACGTCAAACTTCTTGAACAAACTTTGAGTAAAATCCGCATATGCAGTCACTTGTGCATGACTCAAATGGTTGAACCACCAAATGTTTGCTTCACCCTCAAGGTGCAATGCTACAATCTCAACAACTTCTCTAGGTCCCACACATTGTCGAGAAGAAGACGACTAATGCTATGTGGAAATATTTTACAACAATGTATCAAGGAAAATATTCATAGAAGAAGATGCTTCTGGAGAACTAGATGAGGTTGTTCGTGATGAATAAGGGGGAGGAAATCAATCCTTTCTTCTTCAGGTTATAGAAAATCCAAGATCAACTAATTTCCATGGGGGTTAAAGTGGAGGATGATGTGATGGTAAGGATTTCTCTAAATTAAGTCTTGAATGAATGAGAAATGTTTTTCCAAAGCATCTTAGGTAGACAAGACCTTCCAAGCTGGGGCGACATGTGGGCTATCCTCTGACAAGATGAAATCCACCTGATGACCAAGAGAAAAAACAACACCAGATCTAACAAAGCAAAGAAGGAGGAAGAGGAAGATGTATCCCTTTCATCCAAGAACAGTAAGGGAAGAAGAAGAGGGATCTATCCAAGATCCGATGCTTCGAGTGTGGTGAACTTGGACACTTCACCACCACTTGTCCTCTAAGGAAGAAAGACAAGGAATTTAATTCCAAGATTGTGATAGCTAATTTAGAAGACGATGGCTCTGTTGATAATGTAGACATGAGTGCTCATGAACCTCGAGAGAAGAGGTGAAACGACTTTGATCTATAGAGAAGTTACAGATAGTGGAGGTAGGATCCTTGAGGTGCCTAGAATCTTTCATCACATACGAGCTACGAGAACCTTAAGACAATAACATGATGACTAGAATCAGTGGGTGTAGAATATCACAGAGAAGCAGAGCAGTGCTGGGATGTTGAAGACATGAGAAACATAGTGTAGTGGTAGCAGCAGTGTGGAAGAAACAATAGAGAGGATGATGGGAATTTAGCAACACAGAGGCGGATGGGACTTCAGCAGCCTAGAGTGGAAGCGCTTATGTAGTGTAGTGACTCAAACACACATCGTAGAGTAGCAACAGAGGGTGCTTCAGTGATGAGATGTAGCCTAAATGACTTGTCTGTCAGTGATTGGGAAGGGGTCCTTCAGTTGCTTACTTCTCAGCAACTAAGTTGGAGTGCATCCATTGGCAGCATGATGCAACAATTTGAGAGGGAGATGTAGTACAGATGTGGCAGTGATTGTTGTAGAGTCATGGGTAGTAGTATAGAGAGCAGCAACAATGTAGTGATAGAGGGTAGCGGCCCAAGAATCAGCACGGGGATCGATGCTATATATCAGAGCATGCTTCAGTGTGGAAGTATTGCTAGAGCACAATCCTCGCTAAGAGGGAGTGTTGATATTTTGGGGTAGCATCGGATGTGGTCTAGCTCTGAAATTTTCTGTACAAAGTGGAGTAAATTATATCTCCAAGACCTAGAAATGGTTTGGAGAAATTCCATCTGGTTTGGTAGTTATTCAAATAATTAATATTTTTAATTAAGGACCCTAAGTCTAACTTAGGGAAATTAAAAGATTAAATTTATTAAAATTAAACATGTGATGAGAACGTTCTAAGTGACTTGGATCAAGAAGCTTCTAATCTAATTTGTTGATTAGATATTAGATCACGGCCGTTTCTTTTCCAATAAGAAAAGTATAAGATAAGGGCTTGGGGTCAGTTGGAGAACACACTATAGCAGATTCACTCAGGTAAGTCGAAATTATAACGTGGGGTTTGCTAATAATTTCGAAGCGAGTTTGCAGTGGATTGAGGGGTAGATATTGGAAAGGGATGATCTGATCTGAAGCCATGAATACAAAAATGACAGAGAGGCAATGTACCAGGCAGCAAAAAGGCAATCCAGATATATGCAGTTCAACCAGAGCCACGCAAAAGGTAGCAGAGAGGCAACAACAACCCTTCAGGGGTGATGTAGGCCCAGCAGGGCAATGCAAGGGCAACGTAGGCCCAGAGAGGCTGGCGCAAGCCAATCCAAGGCATCACAAAGTCTAACGCAGTCCAGAAAGGTTGACGTAGAGGGATGAGGGGTGACGTTGGGATTTCAAGTGGGCAGAAAGGGCTCGAGTTCTGTAAATCTTGTTTGAGGGTGTGAATCAGTCATATTTTTTGTATATGAATCATGTAGGGCGAACCATTTGGTGCCTGGATATTGTTGTATTCAGATTCTGGATAATAATAAAACCCTCTAGATCTGGATGCACTAGTTTTCCCACATTGGGTTTTACTGGGGACATTTGCAATAAATATATGTGTGTCACTTTGTCATGTGTGCATTATGTTCAATAAATGATCTGTAAATGTGTAGGTTGTAGTTGTGTTTACTATATTGATTTTATGGAATAATTTGGAAAATTAACTTGTAATTTAAATCAAGTAGGAAAATTAAATCAAGACATTGCAATAGGACTTCTATTTATAAACTTTCACAATAAGCATCGACAGTGGCTAGCCAAGGTATCCCTAAAATGAGACGATATCCATTAAACTTGGTTTTTAGATGGAGAATTAAGAAAACTATAGGATAATCCCAAGAGTTAATTAAACCATAACATCCTCAAAAATTCCTTCTGGAGCTACTATGGACCAATCTACAAGTTTCAGAGCCATTG
Source organism: Pinus albicaulis (assembly GCA_034641835.2). Classification (NCBI taxonomy): domain Eukaryota; kingdom Viridiplantae; phylum Streptophyta; class Pinopsida; order Pinales; family Pinaceae; genus Pinus; species Pinus albicaulis. The sequence goes on from CM076574.1 coordinate 218,990,197, forward strand.
TGGTTTTCCTAAAATTCCCTTGGAGGTTGAGTTTAAGCATATTTTCCTTGGTCATTACATTGATGGCATCCCCAAGATCAATCAGAGTTTTGGGGAATATGACACCATCTATGTGCACATCTACAAATGGACTACCAGGGTCTAGGTACTATGGGAAGATCAACCTTCCCAACATTAAGTCATTATCCTACTACATTAATGGTAGGGGTATATTTCTCCTTTCTCCTAGGTTTCTTGAAGAAATTTTATTTGATGAGCCTATTCTAAATAGGGACATCCTTAACGGCTTGGAGAAGGGGTATTTTTACACACAAATGTTTCAGTTCTCCCAGAAGTTCAATCTCCTCCTAGGTGTGTAGACTGGGGTGGATCAAGCACTCAGGAAAAGGAGGTTGTTGTATCTAAGTGTTACCTTCTTCCTTTTCCTCCTCAACCACTACAGGTGGATATGGAGGATGGTTTTTTGGGAGTACTCTTCCCGACCTGAGATTAATCTCCTATATCTCCATAGAATAAGTTGAATAGGATGTATCTCCATTGTAAACCTGTTGTTCCTATCTATTTTTTGGGTTTAGATTGGGCTGTGGAGGCATCTGGGGTAGCTTGGGTGGAGCAACATGAGTAAGCTGAGGTTGAGGTTGGGGTGGAGGCATTAGAGTAGGTTTTTTATTATGTTGAGGCCTCCACCCTTGTGATGGGTTGTTCCACTGAGGTTCTTGAGGAACATACTGATGAAATGGTTGCTTCATAGACTAAGGATGATATGGAGGGTTGTGAGGCCAAGTAGGGGTGTATACCTATATAGAGGAGTGGGGGTGTACGAAGATTGCATAGGCACATTATGATTGTTATGATAGTAGGAATAAGATGCACCTTGCATAGCTTGTTGGTATGATCATGGGCCTTGATGACTTCTCTAGTTGATGAAATAGAGTTGCTATGGTCCTACTTCCCCACCTTGATATACAAATTTGAGTCTAGGTAAGGAGGGACACTTTTCTGTGGCATGAATCTCTTCACAGACTAAGAAAACCTCTATGACGTTTAATGGACATTCATTTCAAGGGTGTTTTATAGTACATCTAGGGAATAATATAACCAACTCTTTTTCTGCTTCCTCTTGCTTCCTCTTGATCTTCATTCTTCCCATTTTCAACACAAAGGTGTGCAACCTCTCAATCTTGAAGTCCTCCAACATATTTCCAGTTTCATGCTTGATGGAGGTGGAAGAGGAAGGGGTATTGTTAATACTTTGGCTAACTCTTCCTTTCTTCCTAGATTCCCTAGAATGGCTCCTAAAGATAGTTTTTATTGTCTCATAAGGCAGTTGGTAGAAATATCCTCCCTGATCCCTTGGAGAAGTACTAGTTTAAGTGATCCAGGATCAAGGGTACAATTGTATATTTTATAGTTTAATTGGAACATATATTCATTATCCTCTAGTGATTCATTAGGCCCTAAAGTCATCTTGAATATTTCCCCTTTAGTTTCATTATACCTACAATAGTCCCTATACTTGTTGTTGAAGGCATATCACATATGTGCCCAGGTAGTGATTATGTTCCCAGGTAGACCCATGAACCAACACAAGGCTACATCCTTAAGTGTATATGTGAATAGATTCATCTTTTCATCATGTGAGGCAAATTCATAGCTCCTACAAAAAACAAAAAAAACAAACACTAATGTGTCAAGGTCCTCAGAGGAAATTCCATGGAAATGTGGAAGGATTGAGGGGATGATGTTATTCATTTTACATTCCCCACATGTCTCTCTAATGGGAAATAATTCTGGGGATTTAGTTTCAGCCATGGCTTGAATAGGTGAAGAAGTTTCCTCTGGTGAAACAAGTTCTTATTCTTCCCCAATAAGTTCTTCAAATTTTTCAAAAGGCTCACCTATGTTGTGTTCAACCTCACAGTCATTAAAGAAGAGTGAAGGGTGAATAGGTGGGGATGTGGAATTTTTTTTATAAAAAATTTCCTTCAATATCCCTACTCCTACGAGGCATGAAAATCATATTTTTTTTTGTATTTTTTAATAACCTTGAAACAACATGTAAAAGTGAAGCATAAAAGACTTCTAAAACAGAATCAAAGCATCCACTAGACACATCCCCAAAAACGGTGCCAAAAAATGGTGAGTCGTGGTATTTCTTCAAGAATGATGCAACTCTGAGAGGCTACTCTACTTTACTTAATAAACTTGTGGTTCATACAAACTTGGAGGTGACAGTGCTATATATACATCAGATGCATTCTACTCATGTCATCCTATTCTGAGTCCTACGAAAAGGTGTGATTTCTCGAGTTTCTGAGTGAAATCTGTCACACTTTAAACTTTAGACCTAGGGCTAAAAGTGATTCAAAAATATTAATTTATCAGCAATCAAATAACTTTTCTATAGCAAGAAAGTACATCTAGATACTCTACAATGGAAAAAATCTACACATTAAGTTATGGCAAGAAATGGAAGCAAACTAGGCATCTTTCATGAAGCAAATTTATGAAAGAAAACTAATCTAATCACACATTGTTGGGCCAAATGGGTAAAAAAACTCTGTCTAGTTCATGTTTTAATTATCATGCTTTTACTCATGCATCTAATCATGACCTAATTATGCATGTAAATGCATTGTTTTGTAGCAAGGAGAAGAAATCACTGAGGTGGTTTAGGAAGGTCTTGAACTCATGGGTGCAAGGCTGAAGGTGTGTGGATGGTTTTGGTAGGTATGGATGAGGTGGATGATGGTTTCTAGGCTTAAGGAGAGGCCCACTAGTGTTTTTATAGGTGCTGCTATAGGAATGTCTTGAATTTCTACAGGAAACAATCTAAGGGAAATTTGATGCCAAAAATGGTGGAGAAAAGTGTAGGGGAGTTATAATGAAGGTGTTTTTGGATGAATGGAAGGTGGCTAACCCCTTGGACAATATCAAAACCTTTTGATATCCCATATTTCAATTTTAGGGTTGCTCACATTGTGAAGGTGAAAAATCTTAAAAACAGGGTTGATGGAGATTTGATGGAAAGAAGGCTGATGATGGGTGTAATATTCCCAAATTTTCACATCATATTTGGAATATTAGAGTCCTTGATTTTCTTAATGAATTAAGTAAATAAAAGGGTGGAGGGACTCACAATCCTCAATATGAATAAATATCCACTTTTGTGTGTGTGAATGTGGATTAATTTAGCCTAGATCTGCATAAGAAGGTAGTTGAGCAACTACTAATGTGAATGAAATTGGAGAACCTGTCTCATTAATGAGATAGATCATGGAGGTTGACACAGTCAAATAAGATCTAGAAAGGATAAAAAAGATATGATTCAGTCAATTAAGACCTTGAAGTTTTCAAATATCATGGGACATTCATGATTAAGTGATGGAGAACATTGTGCCAACAAGGCATACTTGATGGAAGGTGTACATTGCACCTAGACATGATGGTTGATTTGGTCAAACAACATAGTCCAACTTGGAGGATATTTTTGACATGTGATAGTGCAGTCTAGATGAGGGCAAAGGCTTGGGAACACTCAAATTTTATATAAATAAGATGAAGGCAAGGATTAGGGCATGCTGATTATTCTTTATGTAAGATCTCTTTAGATCTGGAATTGTCATGTGACATTCCACTGCTTTCTTGGGCTATTTAGCACAGATTGCAGGTGTTTTTTAGCATGGGGTGTTCCTGGTCAGGAATCCAACCTCTTTCCTAGAGTAGCTCTATAAAGATTATTGTACTTAATATTACATCAAGATTTGAGTGCTGCATCTCTTTTCCTACTTTCTGTAGAACATCCATATTCAGAAATTGCAGATTTCTGAAGATGAGTTTGGAAGGAGGAAGTTGTCTTTAGTACTTTAGCTAAAGAACTGGTGAAGGATTATTCCTATCACCTTGGGCTTAAATATCAGCTTCCCAGAGCTTCATTGTAGATCTGGCATCAGTCCAAAAGCTATTGACCTCCCAGCAGCGGTACTCCCTTCAGGAGTTACTCTATCTATCTTGCAGATCTAAAGGGAGGAAGGAAGTTGCTAGTATTTCAGCTAGCAATCATGTGAGGGATCACTCCCTCATATTTCCATCAGTATTACCATAAACCTAGAGTCTATTGTACGATTTTTCAGTAGGAAGAAGGCCTCTCTTTCCCTCACAACGCAGTTTTTAGAGGTAGTTGTGTTGCAGCAGTTGCAATCATCATTGGAGGATTGAGAAGCTAGATCTAGAGCTTCTAGCTCATAGATCTGAAGAAGGGATCAACCCTTCAAGCATAGATCTAATCTGATAACATATTACAACCATCTATTTGTTAGATCTAGCTTCAGATCTATATTTCCCAGTAGATCAAGGATCAAATCCCAGGGAGGTGATTTTACAAAGTTGCATATCTAGAAAATCCTTTCTGGGTTATCTTGGGAATCCATCACATTGGCCAGATCTTGAATCTTGGCATCATCTGAGCTCCAGATTTTAGTAGATCTGCATTTTCCTTTTCAGCATGCAACTTTATGTTCATATTCTACTGAAGGTACATCAAAGTATTTTCTTCACTGCCTCTCTAGTTATGTTGTACCTATTGTAGATTTTTTTTTGGGTACTTCTAGGCCATCTCTTTGGCTAGATTTGCTCATATTTTGTACATGGTGTAACTGATTCTTCTCCAATCTAATCAAATGGCTCAACTTCTCTATAAATTCTGATGTTGTCTTAAGATTTATTGTTTATCTTGCTATAAGTTCTTATATTGTGTTAAGTATTACTGCATTCTCCCTTTTTGGATATTACAGTGGTATTAGAGCATGATCTTTGGCTCAGCTTGTGGACACTTCATCTTTTTCATCTAAGGAAGAAGCAGGTAGATGAGATCTATCATGGAGGAAGAAAAATTTTCCACTCATTTCTATAGATCTATGTAAGATATCTCCAAGGAGGTCTATCAAATGAAAGAGGCAAGGCAGAAAGAAGGTCCAAGAAGAAGGTGTGATGAGGAAGGCCCTAACACTTCTTATCAGCAAAGAACAAAACTGGAGAATCCTAGATCTCCTCATGTATCCACTATGCCCACTTTCTTTGAAGAAGGTGAAGGGTGTAGAAATGAAGGAAGGAATGAACATGAGACTCATGAGACTCTCAGTTTGTATCTAGAAGAGTACAAAGCACATTATAAAGCATTCAAGGAGAAGCTAACTCTCCAAAAATTCTTCAAAATCAAAGAAGAAAGAGGATCTTATAGCAGCAATAGAAGAAAGAGGCATAATAGATTCTATTTTCCTACATCTTATGGATCTTCCTCAAGAAATATTAAGGCTTGGAGGAGAGAGTTAGATGCATTTTTCAGACTACATCTTATAGTTGAAGAAGAGGTTGTTCAAATTGCAGTACTTCATCTTTTAGATGAAGACAATGATTGGTGGTTTGGTCACATGGAGCATGTAAAGGTGACTAAATATTCAGATTTCTTTCACAAGTTGAGAAAGAAGTTTGATGTGAAGAAGAAAAACATGTGCCACAAAGAGACATTTCCTAAGGAGGAGGCTGTCAATCTTGTCACTCTGGACAATAAGTCACTACATTCACCACCAGTTGAAAAAGTACTTACATCCGGAGAAGAGACACTTGCATCTTTGCAAGGTAGTCTTGAGATCTTGACACATGGAGTCCCATGCATGATTCAAGAGATGCATGAGGAAGAGGAGGGAGATTCCACCGCTGGTACACTTGGAGAAGAGCAGCTATCACTCTTGCCAGAAGTTGGAGGAACTCTTGTGTTCTGTCAAGAGGTTACCACATATCAGTTGATCCAAGGTATGCATACACATTCATAACCTATTGTTTTAGTAAACCTTATTGAAACTTATGGGGACATGCTATCAGGGCCAATGCATAACCAAGGGTTAGAACATTGTGCTAATTTGGAGCAACAACATATCATTGCGCAGAGGACCCTTGATCTAATCAAGGAGGAGATGAAAAGCTATCCCAGTTTTTCATGGATGAGTCACATTCAACCTATTGAGTTTAAGTGTAGAATTTTAGAAGAAGGGATGCGCATAATCCTTTGTACAATGACTGGTTATGAGATCAGTATTGTACCTTTCTTTGAGACAGTTTATGTATTACCTTGCAGATCTACAACACTGTCACTTAGAAGCATTGACAATTATGAGGCCCCATTATTCTTGGAGAATTCTAAAGGTAGCTTCACTCATGAAGCAATGGAGGACAAGATGATGAAGGGTATACATCTAGATATGAGAAATATTTTCTCCTTTCTTGATGACACTTTCTCAATGAGCATCTCATAGCTCAAATAGAAACTTCTACCTACATCAGATCTAGAACCTCATTGGTTTTGGAATGCCATGGATGAGAATAAGGTCTCATTAAGAGATATCATTGGAGTTGCACTTCAACATTTCATGGAGTGCAAAGTTATTCATCAGTTTGGGGAAGACGGTATTCTACAAAGGGAGGATACCATGATTATGCAGCAAATCACTCATCTTCCATATTAGGGTGAGTGGATGAGGAAGATAATCAAGGGGTTGCATGACCACTTGAAAATTGGTATGGACCAGCAACCTTGGTTACGTTGGTTTTCCTTGGGATATTCTTGTCACTACCCAAAGGCACCTATTTCTTTGATCCATGCCTTGAGGAACACTTATGAAATGAAGGAGGCATGGATGCACTGGCTGCTCTTGGGTGAGTATGGTTACCACCCAATAGCTTATATTTTCTGATTCATGCCTTGTATATCAATGATAGAATGCATCAAAAGAAGGCATGTTCATTTTGGTTTCACTTGAGAGAGATTGGCCACCGCATGACATCTCCTATGTCTATTTGTTTTGTCCTAGGTAAATCTTGGCATGATTCTCTTATGATGTGCATTGTTGATGTTTCTTTGTATTGGGCTGATGTGACATTATATATGTCCATTAGTATGCTTTTGCTTCATGATGCACATGAGGAGTATAGGAAGCAACAAGATCTCTTATTTCTTTGGTTTATCTTGGGGGAGTTTGGCTTGTCCATCTTACATGGAGGAGATGGAAGATGGCAACAAAGGGCATTACACCAGTGGTTACTCTTAGGAGAATATGGTTTTACATCTTTGTCTACCCATATAGCTCATTTCCTTCTTATTTTTCATAACATTGGAATGATGCTTGAATCCAACAAGGCCAACATGGCTAAGTATGAGAGCATACCAATGCTCAATCAAATTCATGAAACATGGGATGGAGAGATGTATTGTGTAATGGAGCTTTTCCTTTCTAAAGAGAGCCACCTTATTATATGCACCTCATGTATTGATGATGATGTTGGACATCATATGGTTTTCATGTGGTACTTCATGATGGAAGGAGGACATCTAACCATACAGTTAGAAGTCATTCTTTATGTTTTTAAAAGACAATTTTGGAACCAAACATGCATAACCCTTTGTGGCAAATGGAGGAAACCTTCCTTATGTGGAAGCCATTTGGAGGGGAATAGATGGCTTTGCATCTACTTTTGGAGTTGCTTGAGGACAAGAAACATTTTTCCTGGGGGGGCTGTAATATTTCCAAATTTTCATATCATATTTGGAATATTAGAGTCCTTGATTTTCTTAATGAATTAAGTAAACAAAAGGGTGGAGGGACCCACAATCCTCAATATGAATAAATATCCACTTTTGTGTGTGTGAATGTGGATTAATTTAGCCTATATATACATAAGAAGGTAGTTGAGCAACTACTAATTTGAATGAAATTGGAGAACCTATCTCATTAATGAGATAGATCATGGAGGTTGACATAGTCAACTAAGATCTTGAAAGGATCAAACATAGATGATTCAGTCAATTAAGACCTTGAAGATGTCAAATATCATGGGACATTCATGATTAAGTGATGGAGAACGTTTTTCCAACAAGGCATACTTGATGGAAGGTGTACATTGCACCTAGACATGATGGTTGATTTAGTCAAACAACGTATTCCAACTTGGAGGATATTGTCCACATGTGATAATGCAGTGTAGATGAGGGCCAAGGCTTGGGAAGGCTCAAATTTTATATAAATAATATGAAGGAAAGGATTAGGGCATGCTGATTATTCTTGATGTAAGATCTCTTTAGATCTGGAATTTTCATGTGACATTCCACTGCTTTCTTGGGTTGTTTAGTAGAGATTGCAGGTGTTGTTTAACATAGGGTGTTACTGGTCAAGAATCCCACCTGTTTCTTAGAGTGGCTCTAGAAAGAGTATTGTACTTCATATTACATCAGGCTTTGAGTACCACATCTCTTTTCCTACTTTCTGTAGAACATCCATATTCAGAAATTGCAGATTTCTGAAGATCAGTTTGGAAGGAGGAAGTTGTCTTCAGTAATTCAGCTAAGGAACTAGTGAAGGATTATTACTATCACCTCGGGCTTAAAGATAAGCTTCCCAGAGCCTCATTTCAGATCTAGCATTAGGCCAAAATTTATTGACCTCCTAGCAGTAGTACTTCCTTGAGGAATTACGCTGTCTATCTTGTAGATCTAAAGGGAGGAAGGAAGTTGCTACTATTTTAGCTAGCAATCCTATGAGGGATCATTCGCTTACATTACCATCAGTATTACCATCAGCTTGGAGTCTATTGCAGCATTTTCCAGCAGGTAGAAGGCCTCTCTTTCCCTCACAGCGCAGTTTCTAGAGGCAGTTGTGTTGCAGCAGCTGCAATCATCATTGGAGGATTGAGAAGCTAGATCTAGATCTTATAACTCATAGATCTGAAGAAGGGATCAACTCTTCAAGTATAGATATGATCTTATAACATATTACAGCCATCTATTTTTCAGATCTAACTTCAGATATGTATTTCCAAGAAGATCAAGGATCAAATCCTAGGGAGGTGATTTTCCAAAGTTGCAGATCTGGAAAATCATTTCTGGGCTGTCTTAGGAATCCATCACATTGGCCAGATATTGAATCTTCTCATCATTTGAGCTATAGATTTGAGTAGATCTACACTTTCATTTTGAGCCTGCAACTCTATGTTCATATTCTGCTAAGGTGACAATGCAGTATTTGCTTCACTACCTCTCCAGCTACGTTGTACCTGTTGGAGCTTGTTTTCTTGGTACTTCTAGGCCATCTCTTTGTCTAGATCTGCTCATATTTTGTACATGGTGTAATTGATTCTTCTCCAATCTAATAAAATGGCTCAGCTTCTCTGTAAATTATGATGTTGTCTTAAGATTTATTGTTTATCTTGTTGTAATTTCTTATATTGTGTGAATTATTACTGCATTCTCCCTTTTGGGATATTACAATGGGTTAGAAATGAAACTAAGGGTTCTACTAAAGTCCTCCTTTGTTGTGCTACTTGAACCTGCAAGAAAACTACATGTTCATGCAAAAAGCATTGGAAAATTTATGATGAAGGAAATGGAAAATATGATTTTAATTTTGAAATAAAACCTAATTTAGCATTGAAATAGAAATCCAACTTGTTATTCTAGACATGTTCATGACACTACAAAAACCTAACTATTATTTACAAGAAATCATAAACTAAAGAGAAAATTTGGCCTGTGGGGAATGTCTGACCTCGAGCTCCAATGAAAGAGATGAGAGAGGGAGGCTTCACACACAGTTTTATGTGTTTATAAACTATTCTACCAACATTTTTGCAAGCTTATCTATAATAAAGACAAATGGAAGCAAGCTAAAAATAGTGAATTGGAATGTAAGAAAACTAGCTAAAAAATCATAAAGCTAAAATGACATAAAAATGAGCATGAATACACAATAGATACTAAGGCCAATGGATTGGGCCGTAACCCACAAGCCTAGCCCTATGAAACTAAATCAATGAAGGACAATTAGAACGGTTATATTATAGAAAAAACGCTGATAGGGCAGAGCCTATGCAGCCAATACAATCAAAATCTCTGCTAGAACATCCATTACAACAAGGCCTCCATTAGCCTTTTAAGGGATAATGGACATATAAGGAGCTTCTGCATTTAGGCTTATCATTCCTTCTTGAAGCGTGCAACCTATGTTGGCCAATTTATCTGCTTCCTTGTTGAGGTCTCTGAGAATGTGGAAGACATTTACTGAGGGGAAATTCCTCAGCATTCTGTTTACTCTTACTAATTGTTTGTTGAGCACCGGGTTCTTAGGTCCCTTCTTGCTGGCTATTGCTTTTATCAACACCTCTGAGTCTCCAAAGACTGTTATTTCGCTTGGATTTTCTTTTCTGACAATTTGACATGCTTTCCATAAACTTAGAATTTCTTCTTGATTATTGGACTTCAGCCCCAGGCCCCAACTGAATTCCTCTTTATTCCCATTTGGATAGTAAATCACCCCACCAGCACCGGATCTTCCCGGGTTGCCTTTTGAGGCACCATCAAAGAAGACAGAAATCTTGCCTTGAGATTTCCACCACTGGTGGAATTTGTCCTCCGAAATGCGAATCTGCCAATGTTCCATGTAGACAGGGCGAAACTTTGCTGGAGAGATGGTCGAGCCGGTGAAAGGAGCCAGCCACATCCTTTCATCAGGTCGAAGAGTGTTATCCTCTTTGTTCTGAGAGTTAATAAAGGTCTCTATTAGGAGGGATTTGGCCTGGTCCGCCACTTTAGCTGCTGTCATTTCTTTATTGCTGAAGATGATTTTGTTACGGGCCAGCCAGATCTTCCAACACACATATTTGGGGGCTGCTGTCCACACCTTATGCCATAAGGAATTGCTAGCAGTTTTATGAGGGTAAGCTGAATTCCAAGAGAGAAACATGGAGTCTATCGCACCTTGAGAAGGTGAGTGCACATTCAGTCCAACCAGAAAGAAGGACCAAACCTCCTTCGCGAATTCACATTCCAGAAACAAATGACCTGAAGTTTCCAGCGCTTCTTTGCATAGAGCACAACGATGGGGGCCAGCAATATTCCTCTTGCTCAAGTTTTCTCCTGTCAATATTTTGTTTTGGAACAAGATCCAGAAGAAAAAGTTAATTTTGGGTATGCTAAATCTGTCCCAAATCAGCTTCCAAACAGTCACCGGATGAGTCAAGTCTTTTTTGCTTTGAATTTGGAGATATCCTTGCTTTGCTGTATAGATCCCTGTTTTCCCCCATCCCCAATGATCTGATTTGTCTTTATGCACCGGGGCGTAGTCAGAAATGGCACTTTTAAAAGAAGCTAGCTGGTTTTGTAAGTGCGCTGGAGGCTTGGGTAAATTCCATTGCAGCCAATTGCCATTAGTGTCCCATTCCGATATATCTTCGATCTTCCTTATTCCTTTCTCTTTAAACCAGTCTCTTAACTCTTTGAAGTCGTTGGAATCGTCAAGTGGAGAGTGACCCATAATACTGTCTCTCCAGATCCTTATGCTTTTCCCGTTTCCTGGTACTCTGTAAAGGTGAGATCTGAAGAAATTAATGCCTCTGCTGCAAAGCTTCCATACTTGCGTGCCTTTTGGTGATTTGTCGGCTGTGAAGGAGGAAAGAGGCCGATTCTTGAGATATTTGATCTTGAAGATTTGACTGACAGGATGTAGGGGATTGTTGATTAATTTCCACAGGAGTTTGCAACCCAGAGCCAGATTGGCATTCTGTGGATCGCGAATTTGCAGTCCACCTTCCAAAAGAGGGCGTTTCACAGTTTCCCAGTTGATTAAGTGAAACTTGCTTTGATTTCCACGACCGCCCTTCCACAAGAAATTTCGCATAAGTCTGGATATCTGGTCAGAGATTGCTTTAGGGGCTAGCATCAGAGCTGCCTGATATGTGGGCAGAGCTGAGAGGACAGCCTTGATGAGTGTGAGTTTTCCCCCAGTGGTGAGCCAGAATCCTCCCCACACTCCTATCTTCTTCTTGAATTTCAAAATGACTTCCTCCCAGAGATGATTCTTGTTGGTTCTTAACGTGATTGGGAGCCCCAAATATTTCAACTTGTCCCACTCTGCAAAGCCAGTGAAACCCAAATCATTGGCAATTTTCTCAATAGTGTATTGGTCAGTGTTCCAACCATAGACTGCACTCTTCTTTTCGCTTATGAGCGCTCATGAAACACTACAAAAATTTTGGAGAGTGTTTCTGAAGGAGTTTGCCACTCTAGCAGAGGCACCCCCAAGCAGGATCGAATCGTCGGCGAAGAAGGCATGATTCACTGGATCGATGCCATTTGCAATTCTAATACCAGGGATATTTCCATTGTTTTTTTCTTTGGTGAGTTTTCTGCTCAAGGAGTCCGCCATGATAATATAGAGGAATGGGGAGAGAGGGCAGCCCTGCCTCAACCCTCTGGTGGCCAGAAAGAAGTTCGCCGGTCTGCCATTGACCAATGGAGCAATCCATGTCCTTTCTAGACAGGCTTTGATAAGATTTATAAAGTCTTGGCTGAACCCGAAGGAGGAGAGAACCCTGTACAAGAAGGATCTATTAACTCTATCAAAAGCATTACACATGTCCAATTTAATAAGCATACCTTGTTCTTTACGGGCATGACTGGAGTGCAGAGCTTCCTGGACTTGGATGACATTGTCCAGAATGTGACGGCCTTTCACGAATCCTCCTTGAGCTGGAGAGATCAATTTTTGCAGAAGGGGTTTTAGTCTGTTCGCCAGAAGTTTGGCCATAATCTTGTAGGAGGAATTACATAGTGAGATTGGCCTGTATCTGTCAAAAGAACCAGGATTTGCTTCCTTGGGGATTAGTGCAAGGAATGTGGAGTTAATTCCACCACCCACCTTAGCCTTTCTCATGATACCTTGAATCATTTTGAGAAGATCAGATTTGATTAGCGCCCAGCATATTTTGTAAAAATGGATTGAAAATCCATCTGGGCCTGGTGCTTTATCCGGCTCCTTTGACCACACGATCCTATAGATTTCTTCCTCCGAGACCAAATTCAAGAGGGAAGTATTGTCTTCGGAGTTAACAAGCTTTGGAATGTTTGACAGAAATTCATTGGTGTCCTCCTCGCTCCCATTCCTTTCTGCAGTGAGAAGATTATGGAAGTGTTCCTCGGCAGCAACCTTAACTTGTTCAAAACCTTTACACACCTGACCATTGGCTAAGGTAATTTCAGCGAATATGATTTTTTGATAATCTGTACAATACTTTGTCTATGAAAACTAACGATGTTTCTATCTCCGGCTTAATGAAGGACAATTTAAATACTCATCTTATTGTAGAAAATAGTCTCATTGCATAATCATAAAAGTCTCAAAAATCTATTACAAGAGCTAAGAGTCTATTATCTTCCTTCAAAGTTAGAATCCTAATGTGCTCTTTCTTAGCCCTATTTAACCTAGAGAGTAGCTGCCAAAAGAATTTCTAAAAATTAGTTGATGTATCCTCTTTGAATGCAAGAGAAGTGGAGCTTTGTTGCATTGATCTCCCACTTGCTTTGATTCCTTTGATTTCGAGCCGTTGGAAGGAATATTGAGGATCCCTTCGTTGCCTTTGGGAGTTGAGGTGGGAAATCCCCCTACAATCTCTCCTTGTTGTCTACTCTAATATTTAGTGCAAAAACTTCATCAAAAGTGCAATATATTCTTGATCATCCTGCATTTAACTCATGTTAGGCATTTGAAGTATGACAAACCTTAATCACCATCTACGCTAGCAACATAAGACCATAATATAATGTAAATGTGATAAAGAGAGACTTAATAAGGCTCAAAAGGTGACAATTAACCCTACCAATTATAACGAATGATGGAGCTCATCAATAGGTCCCCCCCAACATGCTATGGACATGCAAAATGTGTTTAGAATAGTGGACTCTAAACACATTGTGATGATGAGGTTCACCATTTTGATTTTAATGGTTGACTTCTTGCATATACATGTGATAAATTCCAATCCATAATTTTATTTGCAATAGTATATACATAGTTATTTTGGGATCTAGGAACATGTCTAAATGTAATGAATTCAAATTCATGTGTGAAAATATTAACTCTTAGGTATTTTCTAAATAGGATAGGATTATGCACATGATAAACGCCATTCTATCACATGAAAAGTATCAAGGAATCGAGACAAACATGAAGGTGAAGGATGCAACAATAAAGTTTGATGACTAGAAAACCTATCACAACATCATATTCATCCTGGTTATTAGTGGCATCCAATGCATATGTCGTTGGAGTGAACTAATGAATGTAGAGGGGTGAAAATGGCCCAAGTTGCTGAGAAAATATTCTTGGATAAGAGACATCACACCATTGACACAACCGATATGAGGTGTTGATCGCAGATCCATCTAAAAGATTCAAGAATACAACATATGAGATGATGGGGGGAACGCAAGCCACTTAAATGCAAAAAAGGAAAATATGCACGCATTTCTATGGGAAATGCTATGGGTAAAATTTCTTCAGATAGAGTGCATTACGAGGGTTAAGAAGGATTTGGATTCCTAAATCCTCTAAAAGATAATCCCCCTTTCCCAAACAGTGACGGCTGATGTACAAACCTAGCCATAATGGTTCAAAAATTCCATGCCCAAGACATCATAAGCTTGGTCATAGAAAAGAACAAGGTCACCCTCGTGAAAGGTGCTATCACATATAATTTTGTGAGTTATTACTTGACATGGTCATAGAGTTCACTCCTTAAAAAGGGTAAGGTCTCCTTAAACCTTTTTCAATTTGGCATATGAAATCTCATTTTTTCATATTTAAACTATCTTAAGTTTCAAGACCACCCTCATTTTCATCTCAAAATCACCTCCATATAGGTCACATCATGTCTCATCTATCATAATTTGTTTTTAGTTTTAATTTCCCAAGAATTTAAATCTGAAAAGGTCATTTTAGCCAATAATCCCTCCTTTTGTAGTGAATTCAGTGTAAAAAAGGCAGAAAACGCTACGAAACTGCTAAAAGTTTCGTAGCGAATATCAAGCATTTCTCTGTTTTCTGACTTTGAGCAGTCAACTTCAAGGGAATTTTTTGGGCAAAAAGAGAATTATTTTAAGAAAATGATAGAATTTATTTTCAAGAACTTATCATATAACAATAACTTCTTTCACTTTTCTCAAAGGTGCTACAAATTGGGAGATACAGGGATGTCTTTCAGCCCTATTTTCAGAATGCAAAATTTTCTTGTTTTATACATGTTTTTAGAATGCAGATTTTGGATAGGAGGAGATGTGTTTCAAAAACCCAGGGGATTTTTTTCTTCAAGACATATTGACCTAAAAAAACCTCATTCAGTTTTTCAACATATATCAAGGATAGGGAGAAAAGAGCTCACCTCTGAACCTTATGTTTTC
Organism: Pinus albicaulis; assembly: GCA_034641835.2. NCBI lineage: Eukaryota > Viridiplantae > Streptophyta > Pinopsida > Pinales > Pinaceae > Pinus > Pinus albicaulis. The sequence goes on from CM076574.1 coordinate 219,005,474, forward strand.
AGAAAAAAAACAGAGTCATTTTAGTGATGAAAAGACTTGCTAAAGGTGAAAAGAATGTTTTTTGAAGAAGAAACACCTCAAGACCCTTAGGTTGAGTTGGTTTATGTTTTGAAAGGTCAAAAGAATTTTGAAAATCAAATTTTTACAGCTGGAAGGTTCCTTTTTGAAACAAGGAAAAATTCTGGAATTTTGATTGTTTTCAACAATTTCATAGCATGCCTGGTCTTGAAAAATAGCAAAATTCTACAAAACTACTGTAGATTTCTTTTTTATTTTTGAACTAGTTTTGGGAGCTTTCAAGAGGTGAAATTTGTATGGGAGATGTGCCAAGGAAGAATGAACACCATGAAGAAATAAATAATAAACAAGGATGATGGAAAAAGGCATTTTTGTAGCGCTACGAAAGTACACTACGAAACTGTCTTACTTTCGTAGCACACTGTGTTGGACCTTTTTAAGCAAGTTTTTGGGAATATTTGGATAGATAAAGACTATCCAAGTGTTAAAGGACCATGAAAAAAATTATCCAACAAAAAAATACCACTAAATAAATAAAAATTAGTAGCCAAAGCATTCGTGGAAGAAGAAGACCAGTTTGCCTAAAAAATAGGGTTTTGTTTCCAGTTTTAAAGGAGGTCAATTAAGACGTCATGTAGTGATGAGTCCCATAACCCCAATTAGAACATGTGAAAGCATATTTGTAAAAGATGTAATTTCTTTAGAAGATAAGGTTTTTAAATGTAATCATGAACAGTTTGAGTCCTATTAGGAAAAGGACTGTCAAGTAGGATAGCTGTCATTTTGTCATTGAATAGATGTTTTATCATTATGCAAGGTGTAATTAGGAAACAAATTGATGAATTTAGCTAGGAGGTAGATCATATCATGATGTAACAAGTTTTTTAAAGGGAATAGAGTCGAATTTGTCAATATTTGGAGACTTTTCGGCAAAACTGCAGATTTATGTAATTGACTTTTTTCAGTAATACAGAGTGGTTTTCTTCTTGACAAACTTGAGATTCTCATGGGGTTTTTAATGCTTTATTGATCTACATATTATGTTTTACTACTTGTAATAGATTTCATTCCTATTAATTATAATTCATAACTCTATGCTCTGAATTCCTTTAGTAATGAGATTATTGTGTTTTTCTATGTTTTATGAGTGAATTGCCTTTGAACCACTAGCAGTAGATTTCATTGCTATTACTCAGAATTCATAACTCTATGCTTTGGCTTCTTTTAGTAATGAAATTATTGTGTTGACCTATGTTCTATGAGTGAATTTCATTTCTTAAAGATCCCTATCTGCCTCAGCTTCCATGTCAAGAATCCTTGCCACTGAACCTTATGATTTTTTGACTCCATACGCCCAATGGTAGCAAGCCTTCATCTTTTCAACATGAAAACATACAAAACCAATACATAATTCATAGAGTCAGCCATATATCTTTATCATTAACCGATATCATAAATTACCTATGAGAGAACCCTCTCAAACTGAAGAGGCTAAGATTCAGTTGAAAGTGGTTTGAAACAGTTACATTGAAGTTGTCTGATCAACATCCAATCAAGTATGATTTTGGTGATAAACTTTTTGCGCCGTTGTCGAGGACCGAAGGTGTAAATTTTACATGGGGGAACAACAAAGTTTCATTTATAAGGTCTAAGAGCAGCAAATACTTAGGCACATATTGACTATATTTATTCTTTGGAAACTCCACACATCAAATAACCAATTGGAAGGTGACTCCACTGCTTCAACATCAGTGGCTTGATGAAGTTTCAAGATGAGTTCCATTGCTAGAATAAATGTTAGGTATGCCCCTATGAATCAGTCTCATATCCATGGTTTTCCAAATCATATGTCAAAGGTTGAATGGCTAACTGACATTCCCATATTCAAAGATGAAAGGAAGGACAATGTTGTTCTTCATTTGGTTAGATTCCATATGCATGTATGCAAACTTAAGGTTCAGTTCCCTGAGGATTGTCTTATGAAGATGTTTATGGCCACTTTAGAAGGAATAGCATGGTCATGGTATGAAAGATTTCCAAATAGTTCATTATATTTAGTTGTAGATTTCCATGTTGCATTTTATGAGATGAATGAAGAGTGTCATCCGTCTTTATTGCTGGTCAAAGATTGATGTAAACATTATGTGATTTTTATTGAATATTTGGAGAATTGTTATGAAGATGATGTGTTTATGGAGGAGGAAATTTTAGAGGCCCTTCATGACAACCCATTTCACCACCAATAAGAAAGGATAGCCTCTCTCTTGGATGAAAATGAAACCCAACAAGATTTTATTTATGGAAATCATGTTACATCCTCCGAGATTAATGAAAAGTTGTAGCAGACTTGTCAGCCTTTTGATCATCAGGAATATGATAATCATTTCAAACAACAAGAGGGAATACTAGAAGATAATTTCTATAATCCTCAGGTAAAGGATAAAGTTTATTCTTCATTTCATTCCTTGCATCAACCTACACCAAATGATGATCATACTAATCAGGAAGTGGATGAAAATTTTTCTTTCTCTGTGTCTTCTTATCTAAAGTCATTTGAGTGCAAGTCAGAAGATAAGATTCAATTTGTAGATGAAGTTGCTAAGAACATTGAAAAATACATTGAAGTTTTAGAAGATCAAATTCAATATTATAGTCTTCATGATGAAGATCAGTCTTTTCAAAAGTTTCTAATGCCAGAATACAAAGAGAGAGTACTGCTACCTTTCTCTTTTGAGATTAAGGAAAAATACCATGTTTTTGAACATTAGTTTGAAAATCAACTTGATAGCACACAAATTAAATCTTGTGTGACTGATAAAAGCATATATGAGTTGTCCAAATCTGCAGAATGTCTTGAGAATTATCAAATAGAACATGTCTTCTTTGATCCTATAGCTGAATACATGGAAGAGTTCTACAGTCCAGATTTCCAGTTATATTTTTATTATGAGGATCAGATACATTTTGTGTTGCTTGGGTCATTTCAGTATCATGCTTACTTTTGGTTCAAGTGCAGTCAAGAGGTTCAATTGTCATATCAGATCAATGATTGGCTTCATTGGAAGTTTCATGTTGCTTGAATTAAAAATGGAGATTGCGGCTGTTAGGGTAGGTAGGAGTGTGTGAATAAGCTCAAAGTTGACTGAGCATATTTTCAGTAGGAATAAAGTTTGGTTTTCAGCACTAATCATCAAGCTTGAGCCTGAGGAGAATACCATAAGAGCTTGGTGATTTTTTCATAAATTTCATAGTTTTTATTTCCAAGAAGATGGGTGGCACTGGAACTACAAGTTCTTTGGTGTACCACAGGAGCACACCATCCCAAGTGAAGCCACTGTTATCACTCATAATTTTGTGAGTCATTATTTGACATGGTCATATAGTTCACTCGTTCAAAAGGGTAAGGTCTCCTTAAAAAATTTTCAAGTTGGCATAAGAAATCTCTTTTTTTCATATTTAACCTATCTTAAGTTTCAAGATCACTGTCATTTCATCTCAAAATCACCTCTATATAGGTCACATCATGTCACATTAGTCATAATTTGCTATTGGTTTTCATTTCCCATGCATTTAAATCCAAAAAGGTCATTTTAGCCAAGAATCCCTACTTTTGTAGCGAATTCAGTGTAAAAAGGACAAAAAATGATACGAAAATGCTTAAAGTTTTGTAGCGAATAGGAAGCATTTCTCTGTTTTCTGACTTTGAGGAGTCAAGTTCAAGGGTCGTTTCGGGGAAAATAGAGAAGTATTTTAAGAAAATGAGAGAGGTTATTTTGAAGCACGTATCAAATAACAATAAACTCTTTGAATTTTCTCAAAGATGCTATAAATTGGGAGATACGGGGATGTCTTTCAGTCGTATTTTTAGAATGCATAATGTTACACCATTTTTTGGTCATCTAACCTACTATCATTAGATGGACCCAAGTACACCACGTGAGACCAATTTTACCCTAAGTAAAATTGCTTTCACTATGTAAAATAACTTAATAAAACACATTTATTAGGTTGTTTATGGTCTAAACAGGAAACCCCAAAAGGAAATATTAAACAAACCTATATTTGTTTGATTTTCCTGGTCATGTTTAACCCAAAACAAAGAAATTAATTAGGTAAATCTTTATTTATCTTATTATTTTCTAGGAATAATTATTTAAATCTTATTTAAATAATATTCCTTGTTAAATATGACTAAATCACCCATAAATAATTAAATAAATCATTATTTATTTGATTATCCTTCAACCACTTCCTTAAAATGATAAATAAATAATCTATTTATTTATTATTCACAAATAAAGGGATTTGACCCAAGACAAATACCTTTTCCCTCCAACAAATATAATAAAATATTCCATAAAAGGTGGATCTAGATTTGGTTAATGTTATTTTAATCATGCACCAAGATCTAGAATGACCCAATATTTTTTTATAAATAGGAGGGTTTTTCCTACCATTCTTCACCCTTTGTTGCCTATTAGATCACTCTGGATCTAAACTCTTGGTCTGACTTTGAGCCATTATCATTGTCATATTTTCCATTATTTGCTGTGTGAGCTCCCTTTGAGTTCTATCTTTGTTTGGGTTTTCTACACCAACAAGAGAGAGAAATACTAGATCTGAAGTGTTGAGGACTTCCAAGAACCCATCCCATTGAGGAGAATTGGAAACACCTTCTTGTTTTCCTCCCAGGTGCCCTTAATACAAAAATTATTTCAAAAAATATTGTTCTTGTCTTGTCTATTGGATGTATGGAGAAAAACCTTATTTTTACTGCTTAATGTCTCTCTATGCATAGATCTGGTTTTTTGCAGCACTTGTCTTGATCAACTAACTGTAGATCTGAAGATATTGGCAGCCAAATTTGATGTTAGGGCTATAAGTTATGCGTAGCTAAAGTGGTCCTTTTTCGTACACTTCGACAAAAGATTCATACTAACAATTGGCGACTCCACACGGGTTTTCAATTATGACCGCTGTCGTTTTTCATATTCCTGCATATCCAGCTACTTCAGACCCTAGGGTTTATTTTTAGCTTTTTTTTCTTTTCTATTTTTATGTTGTTTTTCTCACATAAAACCCTAAAACATTAAAATTTCTAACTTCCACGTGTTTCTGGCCCTATTGCGCAGGTGACAGACATCAGCCGCAACTGAGACAGCAACTTTTCCGGAAATCTGCCGCCGGGACAGTCGGAGCTTCAGGTCGCACTTTTCAACCCAGAAACTGTGACCTGGACCTCCAGGTCGCACTTTCCAGCTCATTATTTGCGACCTGCACAGAAAACAGGTCAGAACCTGCGACCTGCCAATTTTTCTGCTATTTTTCTGCAATTTTTCTGGGTTTTTCTGAAGCTTCTGTCAGGGTTTTCCAGCCTCAGTCTTAGCCCATTTCGACCTGTTTCTGATCTTTTTTGCTCATATAAGTGGGAAAATAGCCCCCTAGGGCTTCAGTACCCTCCACTTTTGGTGGAAGAGTTTTTATGTGTTTCAGGTGTCTGTTTTTTCAGAGTTTCAGCTCCCCCTTTTCCAGATCTGATACCTCCTTTTCAGATCTCTTTTAATTAGCTCTTCTCCGTTTCAAATCACCTCCTGAAGATTTTTTTGGATCTACCTTTAGGGCCTCCTCCTTGCCCCATATTCTTTTTGCTGATTTCCTCCTTTTTTCCAGCCACCTTGGCTCTGCGTCTTGGCTGTGTTCTGCCCCTCTTTTCAGCAGTTTTCTCCTTTAGATCCCTGTCCCTTTCGACCCTAGATCTATTGGCCTCTTTTTCGTGTGTTTTGACTAGATTTTTTCCCTCTGTTAGACTAGTTTTGAGAGCCCCGCCTTTTTGGGTTAGATCGATGCATTGATTAGCTGTTAATTTTCTGTTATTTCAGCATTATATACTATTCTCTGCAGCATTATTTTCAGTTACGCAGCACACTTTTTCTCTTGCTCTCAAAACGAAAAGGGTTTAAAAATTAAAATTAACACACACCACAAACTCACCCTAAGCGAAGAAGAGCCTGGTTTACACCGCCAGGCAAAGACTTTAAAATCAATTGACACTGCACGTCTCTGCCCTTGTTTTGACATTGTACTCTCTTGATTCTACACCTCCCTGCCTTTGTTGATCTTTCTTCTTCCCCCTGTGCCGTGTTTGTGTTGTCACCATTGCGCCCCCAAGGCGTGCATCCCGGAGACTTCTTGGCCTTCACCCTCAGTTTTCGGTCGATCGACCTACTCCCTCCCGTCGTCGACGAGTTAGTCCTCCTCCGAGTCCGCACTCCGACTCCTCTTCTGATTCATTGGGTTCTCCTTTTACTTCTGGTTCTCCCCATGTCACCTTCACTATGTCTGGTCCAGGGCCTAACGCTAGCGGTAATCCCGGCCCTAATGTCAGGACTACTACTAGCGGAACCGCCACAGGAACTACCTCGGCTGCACCTTTGCTCCCTTACATGGCAGGCCTCAGCCTCCCTGATCTCAATCAGTTGAACAATGACCCTATCCGCCACGATGTTGGTTGGCCTGCTATGCCAACCAAGCTCCCCTCCAACATCCCTAAGTTCGAAGGCCTTGCTGGAGAAGATCCAACTAACCATGTCCGATCTTTCCACATGTGGTGTTCCTCCAATTCCATTACCGACGATTCCATCCGTCTTCGGTTGTTCCAACGCACGCTTACCAGCGAAGCTTCTAAATGGTATGTTTACCAGGCCACCTCTTCCCATACCACCTTTGCGACCATCGCCCAAGCCTTTTTATCCTATTTCCAGCTCCCTCTCTGATACGATACTGGTACAGAGATTTTGACTTCTTTCAAGCAAACCTCTTCAACCTGCCTTTCCACTCATGTCCAGGAATGGCGGAGAAGAAGGAGCTTATGTCGAGCCCCCACCTTCGAAGATCGGGTTTATATGGACTGGTTCCTTCACACTCTCTTACCTCCCATTGGCAAAGATGTCGCCTCCCATTTCCCTCAAACCGAAGAAGCCACCCTCCAAATAGCCTTGAAATATGACCTGATCTACGCTCAGTCTGGTTATGTTTATACCGTCCTTCCTGACCTCCCCAGGCCCAGTGGCGCTAACGCCCCTGGGGCATCTCATTCCATTGACGGTATCGTTGGAGCCCTTTCTCATCCTTATGCTCAACCTCCTATGGGCTATGGTCTCCCTCCGGGAGGGGCCAGCACCTCTAGCACTTTTCCCCCTCTAGGTAGCATGTATCTAGGATACGGAATGCCTCATCCTTTTGCCCAACCTCCTACTTACCTCAATGTTTCCCAACCAAACCATTATCCTTCTCTGCAGCCTGGCGCTCCAGCTCCTCCAGCATATGCGCTTCCACCTCCCTTGCCTTCTCAACCCCAGCAACAACACCTACAGCCCCCTCCAGGGCAAGTATTTGCACAGCAGGGTGCGACTAATCCCCCTTCCTCTCAAAGAAGGTGGAGAGGCAATCAAAATCAATCTGCCCCTGGTACTCGTGGACCCAATCCCCAAGGTACTGACCCTAACACTACTAACCAGCAACAGGGCACTCAGCCCAAGCTGGACAGACCTATTCGCACGAATAAGCCTTGTTCGTGTTGCGGTGTTTATGGTCATTACACTCAATATTGTCCCCTTCTACCATAGATGCGGTAGATGTGGGAGTCTCAAGCCACATTGCGAGGACAACATGCCTCCCCTCATGCTCCCCCTAATGTGGCCACTACTCAACCAGCTATGTTTACCGATCCTTTCCCCCAGCAAGGATTAGTGGCTACCCAACCACCTGACGGACAGGTCGCCACTCAACTTCCCCTTCTGGTTCCTCCGATTACTAGATCCTCATGATGAACTCTGATCCATCCCCAACCGTTGACCTTAACCTTCAAACTCGGTCTCGCCAGTACCCCAAGCCTCCCACTCAGTCTGCCTCCGAGTCCCCTTCTTCAGGTTCTACTGAGCCTCTTTTGACATCCAATGTTCCCTTACATATCCCTCAACCCAAAGTTGAGGTTCATACCAAGATTCCTAAAGGAACATTACGCCGAAATGCTGCTCCTAGTCGAGCTACTCATTCGTATAGCATAGTAGATGATTTGGCGCAGTCTCCTGCTGCCATTTCCACATTGGAACTCCTCCAATCGTGCCCTTCCCAAAAGAAGGCTCTGCTATCTGGCGTGGGCGCTGTAGATCCTGCCGATGACCAAATTATTGTTTTCAACGCCCATCAATCTGAACATCCTCCTCTTCCTGCTTCCGTAGCCTTCCAAATCCCAGTCAAAATCTGGAACGCTAATGTTTCTCAGTGCATAATTGATGAGGGGGCATCCACCTGTGTGATGTCCACTTCGGTTTAGAAGCAACTCAGATCTCCTGAGTTGGCCCCTTCCACAATCACCCTTCGAGCGTGGGATGGCCACGCCTCCCAGCCTATCGGCCTCTTCCGTAATTGTCCTATCACTCTTGCGGGCAAGACTGTTTGCGTTGACGTCGAAGTCATCGACACCCCTCTAGATTACAACATTCTATTGGGGCGAAGCTACACCTATGCCATGTCTTTTGTCCCTTCCGCGGTTTTTCGCAAGATGTCTTTTCCTCACAATGGAAAGATAGTCACCATCAACCAGTTGACGTATCATGAGCCAAAGTCTCAGACCTCCCCTAAGACAACCATCTCTTCTGTAGCCAATAAGAAAACTATCGATTCCTTGACCAGTGTCTCTCCCGGCGTCTACAAAGACTCCTCTTTGCTTGGAACGTTCCCTAGTCTACCTCCTCCTCCTATCTCTGACCCCAGCTTATCGAATGTTTGCATGATGCAATCGTCTCGGGCAGCCCTCAAGCAGCCCGCTGCAGCTAGTCAGCAACCTCAACCTCAACCTCGCCCACCGCAACCCACTCCTAGCCATTCATCCCAGCCAGCCAGACCTCCTTCTTCTGGCCCCCCTCCTACAGCTGGTATCCATGAAACCCTCTCTCCTTCTAGATCGGTTTCTCCAGGCTTTAGCCGCCTCAGAGCCGTTCCGCCTGGCCATTACCCCTCCGGTCAGATACTGTTATTCATTCCACCCCCTGGAGTGTACTCGGTACCTGTTATGGCTACCCTCTCTCTCCCCAACCTGACCTTGGGTATCCCCGTCTGGTACCTTGACCCTCTAGCCGCTACCCCACCTGGTCACCCCTAACCCTACCTTGCTTTGACTCCGTTTCAACCGATCCCCGTCACTTCTCCCGCTACCACGGTGCCTCACACACCTCAGCCCGCACCATCTCTGATTGCGACAGTATCAGGAAAGTGGGGCAAAGCTCACATAAAAACCAATCAGGACCAAGCCGCCCCAACGAACCCTACTCCTCCCTGACTGCCAAAGCGCGCTATCCAGTGCGCTTTGTGTGATATTGTCGGTCACGCCACCCATACGTGTCCTGAATTGCCGTATCTCAAGACCATGGTCAACGAGACATTTCCAGAATCTGATATCCCTGAAGTCTACGTCACTATCCCGGATTCTATCTCGAAACTCAAAACCTTGCGCACAAATCACCCTTGTTCTTTGTGCGATTTCCATGGCCATTACACTCACCTCTGTCCCCGCCTTGACGAGTATCATTCCTCCTTAGACACGTACCACCAATTCAAGGCTATGCATGACAAGATACCTTCTCACTTGTTTGCGAGTTCTACTTCAGTAAGAACAGAGAATTTTCCTACTCCCCTTCACTTTCCTCCTCCCACTGCCAAAACCACAGAGCCTTTGACCACCATTTTTTACCTATCGTCATCCTTATGATATGACTCGCCTAACCTCCTACCTGTGGACACGCTCGGCTCCACCTCAGTAGACCTTGGATCCGCTGACATTGCTCAGGTCAGCCCTTCTCCACAAGATGACCAGTCAGACATTACTACATCATCGGGTGGTCCTCCTTCCTCCAGTCTTCCCATCTTCCAGTCCGATGAAGACATCATGGAAGCCATGACCAACCTTGACTTTCCGTGGGATGATATGCACCATCACGCGTACTTCCTCCCACAGAAATCCCATGACCAATATGCTGTGGAAACTAAAGACTTCATTCCCAATGCAGTCGATTGGTTCAAAAATCCCATCCCTGCACCCGATGCTTTCGAAGAAGGAAACATGGCCAATATCTCTCCTACCATTAAAATTGACATTTCGGTCAAACCGGGAATTGAAGAATATATCACCTTGGGCGCCCAATGCACCCCAGAAGAAATTGAGGCTTACACTAAGCTTTTCAAAGAATTCTGTGATATTTTTGCCTGGTCCTACTCCGAAATGCCCGGACTCGATCCCACCATCATCGAACATCATATCGACACGTGGCCTGATGCCAACCCAGTCCGTCAAAAATTGAGACCCATTAATCCTTCCAGACGTGATGCTATTAAAGTCGAAATCGACAAGCTCAAGCAGGCTGGTTTCATTTATCCCATTGAATACACCACTTGGGTGTCCAACCCAGTTCCCGTCCTTAAGAAATAAGGCACCATCTGGGTCTGCACGGACTTTCGCGATTTGAACAAAGCTTGTCCCAAAGACAACTTCCCCACACCATTTATTGACCAAATAATTGATGAGTGTGCGGGGCATGAGGTTCTATCCTTTATGGATGGTTTCTCTGGATACAACCAAATCGTTATCCGTCCTGCTGATCAACTTAAAACCGCGTTCATTAGTCCGTGGGGAACTTCGCTTACCGGGTCATGCTGTTCAGCCTTAAAAACACCGGCGCCACTTTTCAACGGGCCATGTCTTATTTTTTCCATGACTTAGCTCATATTATCCTTGCTTATTTAGACGACCTCACAACACGTTCTAAGCATCGGGCATAGCACCTCCACGATCTGCGTACCATCTTTCTCTGATGTCGCAAGTATAATATCCACCTTAACCCGTTGAAATGCGTCTTCTGCGTTTCCGTTGGCCGTCTCCTAGGCTTCATAGTGTCTCAGGACGGTATCACTCTTGACCATTTGAAAGTTCAAACCATTCTTGAACTTCCCATTCCGCGCACCTTACGCCAGCTACAAAGCCTCCAAGGCAAAGCTAATTTTCTTCGTCGGTTCGTTCCTGACTATGCCACCACCGCACATGGGTTCCTTAGACTCCTCCGCTCTAACATCCCATTTGTATGGGATACCTATGCTCATGAGTATTTCGATGCCCTCAAGCAGGCTCTCACATCCGCTCCCTTGATCTGCCCTCTCGACTTTGATAGGGACTTCATCCTGTACATTTCCACTTCCACCTATTCAATCACTGGAGTTCTTATCCAGGAAGATGACAACGGTATCGAGCATGTGATCTACTACGTCAGTAAGAACCTCGTAGGGCCTCCTGTTTCCTACTCACATGAAGAAAAACTAGCACTCGCTGTCGTGTTCTTGAACCAAAAACTTCGTCATTACATCCTCATGAGTTCCACCAACGTCGTGACTAATTCCAACCCCATGGCTTTCCTATTGAGTCGCCACATCCTCACTGGGAAGTACGCTCGTTGGGTTGTCATCCTTCAAGAATTCGACCTCGAATTTGTCACACCCAAAAGTAAGAAAGGTTTAGCCCTCACTGAACTCATTTCTGAATTACCTACTGGAACACAGGATCCCCCAGTTAATGATGATTTTCCTGGCGAGCACTTATTCACCATTACTTCGGACGATCCTTGGTACGGCGATATCCTCACTTACTTGCGAACCCGAAATTTCTCTCTTCACCTTGATCGTGACGCCCGACAACGTATCCAACATCAGGCTCCCCGCTACCTTCTTATCGGTGACGACCTCTATCGTCGTGGTATCGATACTGTCCTTCGTTGTTGTCTCACACACGCTGAAGCTGAACATGTACTTAATGCCTGCCATAGCGGTGCTTACAGTGGCCACCTCTCCAGTCTCGCTACTGCCCATAAAGTCATGCGCGCTGGGTATTTTTGGCCTTCCCTCTTCGGCGATTGCATTGAGGTAGTCAAACATTGTCCCAATTGCCAACATTTCGCCCCTAAGGCACGAGCTCCCCCAGCTCCTCTCCATCCTGTCGTCACAACTGGCCCCTTTTGTAAATGGGCCATTGAATTTATGGAGTGTCACCCGCCATCTGCTGGTAATCATAAATATATCATCGTCGCAGTAAACTATTTCACAAAGTGGGCCGAGGCTATGCCTACATTTAACAACACAGCAGCTACCGTAGCCCTCTTTTTCTTTAACCACGTTATCGCTCGATTCAGGGTTCCGAAACAACTGGTCTCCGACCACGGCCGAAATTTTGAAGATGCGATTTGGCATGAGCTATCCTCACTGTTGGGTTTTGAGCACCAATATTCCTCCTCCTATTACCCCCAAGGTAATGGCCAAGTTGAAGCAGTCAACAAAATCCTCAAAACTATGCTTCAACAAACGGTGAATAAGCACAAAACCAACTGGCATCTTATGCTCTTCCCTGCGTTGTGGGCCTATCGAACTTCTTTTAAAACCGCCACCGAGTTTACTCCTTTCCACCTCGTTTTTGGAGAGGAGGCAGTCTTACCGATCGAGTGTGAAATCCCTTCCCTTCACCTGGCCGTTGAACTTCTCCCTGATACCCAACCTCTAGAGCAACGACTTATCATGCTGGAGCATGCCTTTGAAGACTGTCATGTTGCATTGCAAACCCTTGAAGCAGCTAAGAAACGCACCAAAGCTCAGTATGACTGAAAAGTCCAACCTCGTATTTTTCACAAAGGCGACCTTGTTCTAGTATATGACCAAGCCCATGATGTCCTTGGTCATGGGAAGTTCGACTCATTATGGCTAGGCCCTTACATCATCAGTAAGGACCTCGGTAAGGGGGCATACCTCTTAGAGGACTTCGAAGGTGTTGTAGCTCCTAGAGACAGTCCTGAGTTGCCAAAGACCAGTGCCTAGGACATCTTAAACAATAAAGAGTATAAGGTATATTTCAGGCTTATTATCAGCTTTGGACTCTCTACCTTCTCAACTTATATAAAATGTCATCATATGGATGGGACCAAACTACCTTCAGATTGTAGCAAGTTATAAAGACTCTATGAAGACAATAAGGGAATATTCAATACATATATACTCCAGACAGCTTAGAGACAGCTTTCATCAGAGAGGGCCAGTTTCTCAACAACATATAGACATTTTAAACAGAAATATATTCGAGGCGCAGAAAGTGAAAGGAGAGTACTAACTACCAATGAAATGGTTCTCAGAAAACATATTTCAACATGATATGGGCTTAGGAACTAAGAATCCACACATATCAATCAGTTCAGTAAGAGTAACATTTCATGATATTTAATACAGAGGAAATATGAATGATGTGTTAAGCGAAACAACATATCGCGTATGAGCCATATTTAAAGCAACATGTACCAGTAAAGCATGAGTATCAAACAGCGATAAATTCATACCCGAGCTGGCAAGTTACTCGCATTCCAAGACACGATAAAAGGAAATTGAAACAGTGGAAATAATGATGATACAATATCACAAAGAAAGAGTCACAAACCATACAACATTAAGACTGGAATCCTCATATATAACTAGAACTTCTCTTCGCTGAAACCCCACGGGCTCTGTGTATTTGCATTGATAATTCACGACAAGCATACAAAAAATTTTACACTGCAATTTTCTTCAGGGAATTTGGAACTTGTTTTTCTCATTGGATTTCACTTATATGGGCTTCTTTCCATCTCAGTGAGAAGATATTTTTTGGAAAAATATCTTCTTCGTATAAACAAAATTTGTTAAATGTCATTTTCAAACCAGCAAAATTCATGATGAGGAATCAAGCCTCCCATCATGTATAATCAGGCCCCCGGCCGTTTTTAAAAACAGAAAATTAAACAACAGTTTGGTGAAAAAGTAAAATGCAGGAGTGGGGAAAACAACCCACTCAAAACTTAAAAGAAAATAATTGAGTAAAAATTAAAATAGGCCATTAAGGCAGAATCATGAGTTGACAAAGAATCACAAGTGCGGCAGGGTTGAGGTAGTTGCTGATTCTGGTGGGGGCACGTTTGCAGATGAATTGGCATACTGGCTCATAAACTGCGTGCACCTCTGCTGACTGTCCGCAGCTAGTTCGGGCATAGCTGAGAACCCCTCCACCTCGACAAAGGCCTCTTTGAGGGCATGGAAACCCGCCCCAGTAGGAAGCTTGTGTTTGATCAAATGGAGGAGGTTGAACTCTTTTCGGAGGAACGGAACAGTCATATCGGCTTTGAGCTGAGCTGCTTTACCCGTCTGGAGGTCGATTTGGTCTCTTTATTCTTGTAAGCGTACTGTGTATTGGGCAAAAGGCAAGAGCACGGAAGGGGTGGTCGGGTCCCAGCAGGAAGGGAGTCCAGCTGTCATGATCTCACCCCATACCTCGTCGAATCGTCCAACGTTGGCGACCACCTGTTGGAGAGCTCTCGAAGCTGTGACTCGGGCCATCTCTTTGTTAATAATTTTGTGACACTCAATAGCCTCCGTGAATCGGCTAGGAATACCATGCTTCTCCATGTCATCTGACCCCAGCTCGTTAAGGAATGAAATATATTCTTTGGCATGTTGGGCCCTGTTAGACAGATCGAGGTCTGCCTCCTGCAGTTTCCTACTGAGATAGGGTATGGCAGACTTATGCTCCCCCATCGTCCTTAAGAAACCCCATTGCTCGGTCACAGCTGAGATTATATCAGACCAGATTATACTTCTAGCCTCAAGGAGGGTGAGATTTCCCTTTGCAAGGCTTCTCATGTCGGTGATATTTTTTTGCTGATCCGCCGTCGTCTTCTTTTCCTGCTCTATTTCTCTCTGCAACTCTTCGACTATTCTGGTGTTCTCGGCCAGAGATATTTCTAGGTTCGTGATCTTTTGCCTTGTTGTAGACACATGCTTTTCCAATATCTCGTTTTCATCTTTTGCTGCGGCCAATTGCTCAGAAAACGAGCTAGATCCACTTGACACCACAGTCGGCTGGCAGCTGTGTGAGTCCCATCTAGCTTGCAGCTCTATTGCCTTATTCTGTAGCACGTTGATTGTTTCAGCCATCTTTTCTTTCTCCTCCATTTCTTTTGATAGCCTATCAGACAGTTTTGCTTTCTCTCGCTCCACTTGCACCAGTTCAGCCATCTAGACATGGCGGGAGGCTGGTATACGGGCCTTAATTTTTGCCGATGTGACTTCCTTCTGCAGCTATTCAATCAGAGCCGCCTGGGTATTTGTTTCCCCCGTATCTTTCCCCTTGATCAGGTCTTGGAGGAAGCGCACCTAATTTGCTCTGGCGCGGCAGCTAACTTGTTCGCTTGCCAGGGTAGCCCTCAACTGCTCATGTTTCTGTTCTAATTTCTTCAGCGCGAGGGTGACCCGCATCAGTTCATCTTTCATCATATCGCATACCATCTAGAAGAGGTCACACATGTCGTTGGCTGGTACCTTCTTCATATCGATGGCATACTCAAGCACCCGATAGCTAGTGACATCTGAATTAGGATCCAGGATAGCTTCTCCCATAGATTATACTAGGCTTTAGGTATCTGTATTCATGGAGGCGGAGAGCCTGGTATGATACTTCTCAACGTATCCTCCCAGATTAGCTTTATATTTGTTGCGGATTGCTCAATTTTCCTGATCCCTTTTGATTGCCCTTGGCGAGGTATGCTCTATGATGGCCTGTGTGACCTCTGTGAAATCAGAAGAAGTGGTACTGTCTCTTAGCACCATTATCCCGGCCTTGCCTTTATCCAATTTACCGTACACCGTGAAGGGTTCCAGTAGTTGTTCCTCTCCTATGACTTCTGCCTCACTGGAGGCTATTCTTTGTCTTTTGGGAGGGGGTGCTGCTCCTGGGGTACCTACTTCTTCTCCGCCTGTGCTTCTATTGACGTTCTCTTCCTCCCCTGTAGCAGATGAATCGGTCTCCATCTGCGAAAACAAGGGCCAAATTTCGAGATTAGCGCTCCATTCCATAAATGGCCTCGACTCACGCATGTAGGGTGCAGACCTATTCCTTTTTCTTTTGTTCGAGATAATTTCTCGAGGGTCATAAGCCCAAATTTTTCCCAGCCTTAGGTCTAGGCCTTGCAACATTTTCTCAACGATCGGGAGGGCATGTCTCGAGTTCACCACAAAGGGGCCGATTTCAATGGGAAGCCTTAGGATGTAGCCCTTCTTGGCAGGAAAAAAATGGAGCTGATCAGCCTTGAGGGCCTGCCGGATGTATTCAAGTGCATAAACTCGTCGAACAGGAAACACTGGCAGCTGGTAGGGGGAAACTTCGGCTCCATAGACCCGAATTTCGGTGTAGTCCTCGAATAGAAACCAATCTCCAGTACTCTGGGATTTTCGGGCTTGCAACCAGCTTTTCATTTCTTGAAAGACCCTAGGGGAAGGCGAGTCATGTATAATGGTATAGGCAATAGACATGAAACTATTCACAAAACTGGAGTAACCCTCCCCCTTAGGTAATTTACGCATAGAGAAATTCCAATCGAAAACTGGTCTGGGTTGGGAATTCTCAAGATAAACTTTGTCTAACCCCAAACCCTCAAACTTATCGGCGTGCTGGTTCAAGAAGAGATAAAAAACCATTGAACAGAAACGGAACTGACGGGATTCTGGAAGCTTCTTGAATTGGGTTCGAATGGCAGTGAAGAGGAAACCAGGAATATCTAATACTACCCCTTTCTGGGACATGAGCCATAAGAAATGAACGCACACCATGGAAATGTCTTCCGGACTCCCTACCCCTAAAAGGCCAGTAATCAGAGAGAGAATGGGCCGAACCTCTTCAACGAACAGACTTAATGGGAATGGCTCTATGGCGGGAAGAGAAGTAGCCTGGTCGCCGGTTATAGAGGAGATGAAAGCTTGTCGAGCCTCCCGTGGCTGTTTGATGAACTGGGCTGCCAAGGCTGCGTCCTTGAAACTGACATATGTGGCGCTGGTAGGGAAGTGGAGGGCTTCTCTGATAACATCGGGGGAAAGGGAAAAAACCCTGTTCCCCTGAGGAGAAGTGAAGGTGCCTCGATGCTCGTCGAAAACATCTTTGAGCCAGGTGATGAAATCAACCACAGAATGAACTTGGGGGGAAATTTGATGGTATAGGCCAGACACGACTACCCGACAACAATCTGTGTTCTTAAGATGATGAATGAAAAGCAAGGGTTTAATGCTGCGGATGTCGAATAGGTATTTAGGGTCACAGACACCAGCTTGCAAGTCAAGGAGAGGATCGGACCCGGGGGGATTCCTAGATTCACGGACCTGGGGGGTCTCTGGTTCATTCTTCTTTGGCATTACCCTTCCCATGGCCGACATTCAAGAATTTGAAAAAGCGAAAGGAAAATAGAGGGAGTATGAACGACGGAGTACTTGAACGAAAGGTAAATCTGCTCGGGAAAGTGACGCAGGGAACTCTGACAATGATTGGGTAGACCAGGCGCTCTTTCCTACTTGGTATATGCCGTAGACGGGAACCTGCGACCTTTTACTGGAGTGAAATACGGAAGGAATGTTATCTCTGGACTGGGTAATTTGAGGTAAAAAGACGGATGGATAAAACAAATGAAGGCAAGTGTCCTAAGGACACTGACAGTGAGACACGAGGCGCATAAGGATTGGGTGTGTCAAAGTGCAGGTGGGCACCTTGTGCCAGGTTTAATATTGGTACGAGCCTCAGTACCAGTTAACCTAAAGGGCTTTACCTTACCTTTTTACCATATGCGCTGTATAACTCCTGAAACATATTATCCCTTATGCAGATTAAATACATAACCTACCTATCGTGAGGGTCCACCTTTCGATCTGCCACATCACCGCACCACGCGGCAGCTCCTTCCACCTCCTTCTAACCCTGAGTCCCCACCACGCTATGCATTGACAATTCCGCGGGGGTATGGGTCTCTTCCCTCCCTCACTACTCAACCCCCTCGGAATTTCCCTCGTGCATCTTCACGTGGCAGCATTTTCTTTTAATACATAGGTTTTGTGTTTAGTGCAGCGTTCCATGTCCTTTTATATTTCCTGTTATCCTTTTGGCTTTACACTCCATTTCTTTTGTGTTAATTCCGCCATTGGCTTTAACGCACGTGGCCTTCGTTGCTTTGTCTCCTTTTGACCCACTTTTGAAATATTTCGCCCTTTGATACAAAGCTTAATACATGACTTGTCAACATTTTAATACACCAACGACTAATGTTAAAGATTGAACAACATTGGCTCCACCTGGGGACGGCACGTTCATCCCTGAACGTGTCGAGAACTACGCAGACCGCCTGTTTATCTTCTGTGAACGCCACTTCTCCAGCACTTACGACTTCTCCCTAGACAAATCATCATGACTCATGTATTACTCAATTCAAAAATGAAAACAGCAGCTAATGTACAATATAATACAATTAGGCTTTTTCAGCCTGCTTCAGAACTGAAAATACGGTTTGAGGAACTGCCCATTTACAGGGGTGTCGAGCAGATCTCCCTGCAAATTCTCCAGCTTAAAAGTATTATTTCCCCCTTGTTCTGTAATATTGAAGGGACCGAACCAAAGGGGATCGAACTTACCATGCTTACCTTTATCGGCCCTTCTCACATCCCACCTGAGAACTAGATCTCCTACCTGTAGCTTTCTGTCCTTGGCATGCTGATCAAACAGCTCCTTCATTTTCTCCTGGTATTCCACAAGTTGCTATTTCACCTAACCACGGGTTTCTTTGAGTTCCACTAGCTGGTTAATTCTTCTAGTCATGCCATCAGGTTCCTCCTGAGCCTCTTGCATGAAACGAGCTACGGGTAAAGCTAATTGTATAGGGAATACAGCTACTCATCCATATACTAACTCATAGGGAGATTTCCCAGTTTCTCTTTTACTCGTAATCATGTTTTCCCATAGAGCGAACTTCAGTTGGGAATCCCAGTTCCTCTGGTTTTCATTTATTGTCTTCTTTAGAGCTCTCACCAGCGTTTTATTTGATGATTCCGCCAAACCATTTCCCTGTGGGTAGTAAGTTGTAGAGTGACCCAGAGTGATATTATATTGCTGACAAAAACTCACAAATTTTGTAGATTTGAATGCTTGAGCATTTTCAGTCACTATTCTAGCAGGACATCCAAACCTGGATATAATGTTCTCTTCCATGAATTTAATTATCACTATGTCTGTAGCATTTCGTGCAGGTATGGCTTCCACCCACTTCGTGAAGTAATCCGTGGCAGTCAGGATCCATTTATTTTTTCCACTTGAGGGCGGGTGAATCTTGCCTATGAAGTCAATCCCCCACTGTCTGAACGGTTCGTCGACGTGTACAGGAATCAGGGGCAGAGCTGCAAAATTTTGTTTTTCAGCAAATTTTCGACATTTGTCACATGCTCTAACCCAAGAAAAAACGTCTCCAAACAATTTGGGCCAGTAGAAACCAGCTTTCAGAATTTTCTGGGCTGTGCTCCTCCAGCTGTAATGTCCTCCACAGATTCCCTCATGGAATTCGGTCATTATGTTATTCACTTCGTCTTCTGTGAGGCATAATAGCAGTATGCCTGAAAGATCTTTCCAATATAGCTGACCATTGGCAACCATGTACTTTTGTGATTTCAGCTGCAATGCTCTGTATTTTGATTTATCATAGCTGGGTGGACAGCTGAGTGTCAGGAGATACTCAACTATTTCTTTGTACCAAGGACTAGTGAGATACTTCATTAGTGTTTTATGAGTGGCCATTTCCACTTCTTGCTGCCCTTTCAGTTCCTCAGAATCTTCATTTGCAACCATAGCTAAATGGATGCCCAAAGCTTGATGATTTGATTCTGACAAAATTTTTGCTAGCCCCTGCCCTTTAATCAATTTAGTGGGTTTGATGTCCAGATCATATTCCTGTATCTTTGCAATCCACCTGCCCCTTTTTCCTTCACTGTCACCCTGAACGAGGATATCTTTAACCGCTGCGGTGGGTACAAAAGCAGTAATGTGAGATTGCAGAATATACATGCGAAATTCCTTGAGGGACTTTACCAGGGCATAAGCCTGCTTTTCTAGTATATTGTATTTCAATTCTGCGTCGTGAAGCACTTGACTAAAGAATGCAATGGGTTGTTCATACCCATCCTCGTTTTTCTGTAGGAGAACTCCAGCTACTGTGTGAGGCGATGCAAAGGAGAAGATCATAAATGGTTTAGTGTAATCTGGCCTTGCCAGCACAGGAGCCTCAGCAAATGCATTCTTTATTTTGACAAAGGCCTGCCTCGATTCTAGTGACCATTTCACCTCATTATCCTTTTTTAACATGTCTGTTATATGCCTAACTATTTCTTCATAGTTAGGAATAAATCTTCTCAGAAAATTGATACGCCCTAAGAATACCTGGACTTCTTTCTTATTCCTGGGGAGGGAGATGCCATTTATAACCTCCACTCTTTTAGGATCAATCTTAACCCCATATTTAGTTACAATGTGCCCTAGGAGCTTACCCTCTTCTAATGCAAATAGAGATTTCTGAGGATTTAGGGAGAGGCCATACCTTCTGCATTTTTCAAAAGTTCTCTGTAAATGTTGAATATGCTTGGCATTATCTTTCGAAAACATTGTAATATCATCCAGATACACCACCAAAAATTTATCTTGTTCCCCAACAAAAGCTATGTCCATAGCCCTCTGGAATGTGGCTCCTGCGTTGATCAGCCCAAACGGCATCCTAGCGTACATAAATGTACCCCAAGGCATGGTGAAAGCAGTATTTTTCTGGTCCTCTGGGAGTACAGCTACCTAGTTATAACCCAAAAAACCATCCATCATAGACATCCTAGAGGCCCCCACCACCTTCTGCAGAATGTGGTCCATCTTTGGCAATGGGTAATTGTCCTTCAGAGAGGCTCTATTCAAATTTCTGAAATCCACGCACAACCTTATTTCTCCATTTTTATTTCGGATCGGGACTAGATTTTCCACCCACTCAGAGTATTTCAATGGCACAATTATTTTAGCCTTTAACAGCTTCTTGATTTCCTTCTCAATGGAGGGGAGTAACAGAGGATTTATTTGTCTGAGTTTCTGCTTGTGGGGCCTTGCATCTGCCTTCAGGGGAATTTCATGCTGCAAAATGCTGATATCAAACGTCTTTAGGTCTTGATAGGACCATGCAAATACATCCCTATAAGACTGAAATAATTGCAGGTATTTCTCCTTATAACCATCCGGGACGTTCCTGGATAATTTCACAATCTTTGGCTCAGCCTCAGTACCCAGATTTAGGTCCTCTACCTGATTTTCATCTGTCATCTTGCTGGGCTGCCTGGGGACATCATTTTTGTCAAACAGTATTTCTAAGGGCACCAGGCCTCTAGGGATGACATTTCCCTTCAGCTGTAACACTTTCCTCCCGGCCATTTTTTCTTCCCACTCGTTTTCTAGTTGGTTCTCAACCTCATTTTCCTCACAACAGTCAATTTCCATATTAGAGAACTCCCCCACTATCTCTAGAAATCTTTTCACTTGTTCATCGTCCTCAAACACTTGCCAGTGTTTGACATTGTCTTGAATCGAAGGCCGGTACCTTACTTCTATCTCATACCTCAGGAGGGGATTTTGGGGTGGACGGAAGGTGCTAGCAGCTACTGCAAGTGAATCTGCCATCCTGTTTTGCTCCCGGGGCATGAACTGAATATTGAAAGCTGAGAAAAAATTCTCCACCATGTCCCATACTTCATTTCTGTAGGCTCTTAAACGAGGGTGTTTTGCTTGACATTGATTTCTGATCTACCGGACTACTAATTCTGAATCACCTAAGACCTTCAGGGTTTGTATATTCATATTCCTAGCTGCCTGTAGCCCTAGCAAAAGTGCTTCATACTCAGCCACGTTATTGGTGGCTTCATACTCTAATTTGAAGGATAGTGGGACCCATTTTCCCGTAGGGGAAATCAACAAAACTCCAGCGCCATTACCTTCCTTTGAATTTTCCCCGTCGAAATGTAGAGTCCATACCCCTATTTCAAGACCTTCTGAGGATTACTGAGTCCTTATCTGACATAAGGGAGGTTCCTGGGCATAACTGTAATCTTCTTCTAACATCAAGCATGAAAAATCTCCATCCTTACTGTAGACCAGTGAATTTTCTGAACTATCAGCTTTGGTAACCGTTTTTAGAAATATGGTCTCCCTGTATAATCTCCTCTCCTGCCTGCCAAAGATTGGGATGGTGGCATATGTTAGATCTAGTTTGATTGACCCACCAATTTTTGTTCCCCAGGACCTTGATAGTAACATGCCAAAACGGGCTAGGATGTCCGCCACCACAATGTCCATTACTACACTTTTAGCTGGGATTTGAGCCAGGTTGACTACCAGGTCCTTAATCATGCCTAAGCACTTAACTCTTTTGGAGTCAAATGAGTACAGGTCTTGATATGGACGAGTGATCTGGAGACCTAATTGTTCCATGACAGATAGAGGCATAAGATTGTGGGAGGCACCAGATTCTAACATACAATTGTGGAGCAATAGGTCATGGATTACCAAAGACACGTAGAAGGGAGGTGTAGTGGGATCTAATTCCTCGACATGTGGACCAAAAACTACCATAGGTCTTTCTTCTTGTAAGTTGAGACTGTCAGGGATGTATATTACTTCTGGGGGAATCATGAAGGACGTGACTTGGGACTGATATGCAGGTTGCTTTAACAATTCGGTTAGGGGGACTGGGATTTTAACTTTCTCTAGCTCTTTTTGTAGACTGAAAGTGGAGGAGGGCTTATCTATCGACACCTCTTTAGATTCTTTCTCCTTGGATTCTGTGTTCTGCGGGAGACGCTTAACTTATTTTATGACTGGCTTGACATTAGGAGGAGTAGCTGCTTGTGAAGATGAAGAAGCTTGAGTGTCATAATGTAAAGGTTGGCTAAGAGGTTTCTTACCTCTCTCGGGGACTTTCTAAGCTATCTCCTCCTGAGCAGGTGCTGACTTTTGGGGTGTGTCCTCCTCTTCATCTTGAGTGCGGGTTCTCTTTCTGGAGGACCTTAGGTCATAATTTCTATTGAACTGGGCTTGCATGAATTCAACGAACTGTTTACAGTAATCATCAATCTTGGGCTGTTCAGTATCCTCGTCGGCCTTCATTTCTGAGTGATCTTGTACTTCCCCCTCCTCACTTTCATGTACAGGACATTCTATGTCATCACTGTCTGAGAAGACAAGACATGCCTCCTCTTGTTCGTAGGCAGGATCTTCAGGAGAAGCCTCTACATGACCCTCCAAGTATAGAGGATGTGGTACCTGATCTTGATGCTCCTTCTGTCCCCTTTGCAGTATCTGCAAGGGTGGTTTTCGGTGTTGAGGGTTGAATCCCCTGTTTGGAGCATTCTTGAAATTCTTTGTTGGTGAATTCTTGGCCTCCATCTCAAGCTTGACCAGCTTACTTGAGAGACTCTTGATCATCCTATTCATCTCCTCGATCTTGTCGTTGGCCGAATCTCTGTCTTGGCCTGAGGTGGATACTTCCTCTTTTCCCCTCCTTCTAACATCATGTTCTTGTTTCCCTTTGGATTTTCCAGTCGAGACAAAATTTTTTTCTATCTCCAACGCGTCTGTCTATGCATCATCTAGAGTGGATGGCTTTCTCTTTCTCAATGAGAAACCAAATTCAGCATCAAATGCTACCACAAAAACGACCTTGGCAGCGGTCTAGTGAGGCTTCATCTCGGCGGGGAGACTCAGGTACAATTTGTTAAATCTTCTGATAAACTCTGACACCCCTTCATTGTGTTTCTTTTTCAGAGTGTTGAATTCGGTAAGGAAATTACCGTGATCTTTCTTTTCTCCCCATTTTTTGATGAAAGCGTCCTCCATTCCCTCCCATGTGTTGATAGAACGAGCTCCAAGTGTCTTGAACCACTTTCTAGCTTCTCCATCCAAGGATTGCACAAACATCCTTAGGACCACATCCAGATGTTCCACATTGAAATTCTCTGCGAAAGAGCAAAAGACTTTGACATGTTTCTGGGCTTCGATCTCATTCTCACCATTGAATCTGGGCAGAATTTTCAAATAGTCTTGTGGCAAGTCATTTAGTACCGCAGGCAGCTCCAAAGGAGCATATCTGTTTTGCAGGAAACCAGAGACATTGGCCATTGGAGGAGGAGGCGGAGGTAATAAGAGGGCTTGATGAGTAAGTGGAGGATTGGGTGGAAGCACAGTGTGAATGATGATAGGGATATAATGGACAGCAGTTTGGGATGATGGAGACAAGGGTGGGGTGGTAACAGCAGATACTTCGGTGACCTCTTTAATTTCTTCTGTTTCTGGAGTAGGATGGAAAATGTAACGGGTGGTATCTACTGACTCAGCCTCATCTTTAACTTGGATATTACCCGCGGGTAGGTAGTCAGAGTAATAGCCATCTTCACCCAGAGCAGAGTTAGAATCTTGCCACTGGGCGACCTGAGAAGAGGAAGAAGGGAGATCTTCTAGAGAGAGCGGTGGAATTTCAGTATGAACGAATGGTCTTCCCCTCTATGTAAGATTCTTTCTGGGTCAGACACAGAGGGTGTCCTTGGCTGAGATGTATCTGATCTTATGTGTGGCTTACGGGGAGCCTGGACTGCAAACAGGTTGAACTGTAAAATGACTGTGGAGTCGCCAAGGTGAGGGGTGCACAACTCTTCACTCTTCGTGCTCACTTGAATGAAGAGTGAATAGGTTTTTTCGAGGCCCAGGGATTTAAATTTCTTCAACTTCGTCCCCGGCAACGGCGCCAAAAAGATGTTGTAGCTCCTAGAGACAGTCCTGAGTTGCCAAAGACCAGTGCCTAGGACATCTTAAACAATAGAGAGTATAAGGTATATTTCAGGCTTATTATCAGCTTTGGACTCTCTACCTTCTCAACTTATATAAAACGTCATCATATGGATGGGACCAAACTACCTTCAGATTGTAGCAAGTTATAAAGACTCTATGAAGACAAGAAGGGAATCTTCAATACATATATACTCCAGACAGCTTAGAGATAGCTTTCATCAGAGAGGGCCAGTTTCTCAACAACATATAGACATTTTAAACAGAAAGATATTCGAGGCACAGAAAGTGAAAGGAGAGTACTAACTACCAATGAAATGGTGCTCGGAAAACATATTTCAACATGATATGGGCTTAGGAACTAAGAATCCACACATATCAATCAGTTCAGTAAGAGTAACATTTCATGATATTTAATACAGAGGAAATATGAATGATGTGTTAAGCGGAACAACATATCGCGTATGAGCCATATTTAAAGCAACATGTACCAGTAAAGCATGAGTATCAAACATCGATAAATTCATACCCGAGCTGGCAAGTTACTCCCATTCCAAGACATGATAAAAGGAAATTGAAACAATGGAAAGAACGATGATACAATGTCACAAAGAAAGAGTCACAAACCATACAGTATTAAGACTGGAATCCTCATATATAACTAGAACTTCTCTTCGCTGAAACCCCACGGGCTCTGTGTATTTGCATTGATAATTCACGACAAGCATACAAAAACTTTTACACTGCAATTTTCTTCGGGGAATTTGGAACCTGTTTTTCTCATTGGATTTCACTTATATAGGCTTATTTCCATCTCAGCGAGAAGATATTTTTTGGAAAAATATCTTCTTCGTATAAACAAAATTTGTTAAATGTCATTTTCAAAATAGCAAAATTCATGATGAGGAATAAAGCCTCCCATCATGTATAATCAGGCCCCCGGCCGTTTTTAAAAATAGAAAATTAAACAACAGTTTGGTGAAAAAGTAAAATGCAGGAGTGGGGAAAACAACCCACTCAAAACTTAAAAGAAACTAATTGAGTAAAAAGTAAAATAGGCCGTTAAGGCCGAATCATGAGTTGACAAAGAATCACAGGTGTGGCAGGGTTGAGGCAGTTGCTGATTCTGGTGGGGGCACGTTTACAGATGAACTGGCATACTGGCTCGTAAACTGCGTGCACCTCTGCTGACTATCCGCAGCTAGTTCAGGCATAGCTGAGAACCCCTCCACCTCAACAAAGGCCTCTGTGAGGGCGTGGAAACCCGCCCCAGTAGGAAGCTTGTGTTTGATCAAATGGAGGAGGTTGAACTCTTTTCGGAGGAACGGAACAATCATATCGGCTTTGAGCTGAGCTGCTTTACCCCTCTAGAGGTCGGTTCAGTCTCTTTCTTCTTGCAAGTGTACTGTGTATTGGGCCAAAGGTAAGAGCACGGAAGGGGTGGTCGGGTCCCAGTAGGAAGGGAGTCTAGCTGTCATGATCTCACCCCATACCTCGTCGAATCGTCCAACGTTGGAGACCACCTATTGGAGAGCTCTCGAAGCTGTGACTCGGGCCATCTCTTTGTTAATAATTTTGCGACACTCAATAGCCTCTGTGAATTGGCTAGGAATACCATGCTTCTCCATGTCATTTGACCCCAGCTCGTTGAGGAATGAAATATATTCTTTGGCATGTTGGGCCCTGTTAGACAGATCGAGGTCTACCTCCTGCAGTTTCCTACTGAGATAGGGTATGGTAGACTTATGCTCCACCATCGTCCTTAAGAAACCCCATTGCTTGGTCACAGCTGAGATTATATCAGACCAGATTATACTCCTAGCCTCAAGGAGGGTGAGATTTCCCTTTGCACGGCTTCTCATGTCGGCGATAGTTTTTTGCTGATCCGCCGTCGTCTTCTTTTCCTGCTCTATTTCTCTCTACAACTCTTCGACTATTCTGGTGTTCTCGGTCAGAGAGTTTTCTAGGTTCGTGATCTTTTGCCTTGCTGTAGATGCTTGCTTTTACAATATCTCATTTTCAGCTTTTGTTGTGGCCAATTTCTCAGACAACGAGCTAGATCCACTTGACACCACAGTCGGCTGGCAGCTGTGTGAGTCCCATCTAGCTTGCAGCTCTGTTGCCTTATTCTGTAGCACGTTGATTGTTTCAGCCATCTTTTCTTTCTCCTCCCTTTCTTTTGATAGCCTACCAGACAGTTCTTCTTTCGCTCGCTCCACTTGCACCAGTTCAGCCACCTGGACATGGCGGGAGGCTGGTATACGGGCTTGACTTTTTGTCGATGCGACTTCCTTCTGCATCTGTTCAATAAGAGCCGCCTGGGTATTTTTTTCCCCCGTATCTTTCCCCTTGATCAGGTCTTGGAGGAAACGCACTTGATTCGCTCTGGCGCGGCAGCTAACTTGTTCACTTGCCAGGGTAGCCCTCAACTGTTCGTGTTTCTGCTCTAATTTCTTCAGCACGAGGGTAACCCGCATCAGTTCATCTTTCATCATATCGCATACCGTCTGGAATAGGTCGCACATTTCATTGGCTGGTACCTTCTTCATATCAATGACATACTCAAGCACCCGATAGCTAGTGACATCTGAATTAGGATCTAGGATAGCTTCTGCCATAGATAATACCAGGCTTTCGGTATCCGCGTTCATGGAGGTAGAGAGCCTGGTATGATACTTCTCAACGTATCCTCCCAGCTCAGCTTTATATTTGTCACGGATTGCTCGATTCGCCTGATCCCTTTCGATTTCCCTTGGTGAGGTATGCTCTATGATGGCCTGTGTGACCTTTGTGAAATCGGAAGAAGTGGTACTGTCTCTTAGCACTATTATCCCGGCCTTGCCTTTATCCAATTTACCATACACCGTGAAGGGTTCCAGCAGTTGTTCCTCTCCTATGATTTCTGCCTCACTGGAGGCTATTATTTGTCTTTTGGGAGGGGGCGTTGCTCCTGAGGTACCTACTTCTTCTCCGCCTGTGCTTCTATTGACGTTCTCTTCCTCCCATGTAGCAGATGAATCGGTCTCCATCTGCGAAAACAAGGGCCAAATTTCGAGATTAGCCCTCCATTCCATAAATGGCCTCGGCTCATGCATGTAGGGTGTAGAACTGTTCCTTTTTCTTTTGTTCGAGATAATTTCTTGAGGGTCATAAGCCCAACTTTTTCCCAGCCTTAGGTCCAGGCCTTGTAGCATTTTCTCAACGATCGGGAGGGCATGTCTCGAGTTCACCACGAAGGGGCCAATTTCAATGGGAAGCCTTAGGATGTAGCCCTTCTTGGCAGGAACAAAATGGAGTTGATCGGCCTTGAGGGCCTGCCGGATGTATTCGAGTGCATAAAATCGTCAGACAAGAAACACTGGCAGCTGGTAGGGGGAAACTTCGGCTCCATAGACCCGAATTTCGGTGTAGTCCTCGAATAGAAACCAATCTCCAGTACTCTGGGATTTTCCGGCTTGCAGCCAGCTTTTCATTTCTGGAAAGACCCTAGGGGAAGGCGAGTCATGAATAATGGTATAGGCAATAGACATGAAACTATTCACAAAACTGGAGTAACCCTCCCCCTTAGGTAATTGACGCACAGAGAAATTCCAGTTGAAAACTGGTCTGGGTTGGGAATTCTCAAGATAAACTTTGTCTAACCCCAAACCCTCAAACTTATCGGCGTGCTGGTACAAGAAGAGATAAAAAACCATTGAACAGAAACAGAACTGACGGGTTTCTGGAAGCTCCTGGAATTGGGTTCGAATGGCAGTGAAGAGGAAACCAGGAATATCTAATACTACCCCTTTCTGGGACATGAGCCATAAGAAATGAACGCACACTGTGGAAATGTCTTCTGGACTCCCTACCCCTAAAAGGCCAGCAATCAAAGAGAGAATGGGCCGAACCTCTTCAATGAACAGACTTAATGGGAACGACCTTATGGCGGGAAGAGAAGTAGCCTGGTCGCCGGTTATAGAGGAGATGAAAGCTTGCCGAGCCTCCTGTGGCTGTTTGATGAACTGGGCTGCCAAGGTTTCGTCCTTGAAACTGACATATGTGGCGCTGGTAGGGAAGCGGAGGGCTTGTCTGATAACATTGGGGGAAAGGGAAAAAACCCTGTTCCCCTGAGGAGAAGTGAAGGTGCCTCGATGCTCGTCGAAAACATCTCTGAGCCAGGTGATGAAATCAACCACAGAATGAGCTTGGGGGGAAATTTGATGGTATAGGCCAGACACGACTACCCGGTAATGGTCTGTGTTCTTAAGATGACGATTGAAAAGCAAGGGTTTAATGTTGCGGATGTCGAATGGGTATTTAGGGTCACAGATACCAGCTTGCAAGTCAAGGAGAGGATCGAACCCAGGGGGATTCCTAGATTCACGGACATGGGGGGTCTCTGGTTCATTCTTCTTTGGCGTTACCCTTCCCATGGCCGACATTCAAGAATTTGAAAAAGCGAAAGGAAAACAGAGGGAGTATGAATGACGGAGTACCTGAACGGAAGGTAAATCTGCTCGGGAAAGCGACGCAGGGAACTCTGACAATGATTGGGTAGACCAAGCGCTCTTTCCTACTTGGTATATGCCGGAGACGGGAACCTGCGACCTTTTACTGGAGTGAAATACGGAGGGAATTTTATCTCTGGACTAGGTAATTTGAGGTAAAAAGACGGATGGGTAAAACGAATGAAGGCAAATTTCCTAAGGACACTGACAGTGAGGCACGCGGCGCATAAGGATTGGGTGTGTCAAAGTGCAGGTGGGCGCCTCGTGCTGGGTTTAATACTGGTACGGGCCTCAGTACCAGTTAACCTAAAGGACTTTACCTTACCTTTTTACCGTATGCGCTGTATAACTCCTGAAACATATTAGCCCTTATGCAGATTAAATACATAACCTACCCATCGTGAGGGTCCACCTTTCGATCCGCCACGTCATCGCACCACGCGGCATGCTCCTTCCACCTCCTTCTAACCCTGATTCACCACCACACTATGCGTTGACAATTCCGTGGGGGTATGGGTCTCTTCCCTCCCTCACTGCTCGACCCCCTCGGAATTTCCCTCGTGCATCTTCACGTGGCGGCATTTTCTTTTAATACATAGGTTTTGTGTTTAGTGCAGCGTTCCATGGCCTTTTATATTTCTTTTTAGCTTTTTGGCTTTACACTCCATTTATTTTGTGTTAATTCCGCCATTGGCTTTAACGCACGTGGCCTTCGTTGCTTTGTCTCCTTTCGACCCACTTTTGAAATATTTCACCCTTTGATACAAAGCTTAATACATGACTTTTCAACCTTTTAATACACCAACGACTAATGTTAAAGATTGAAAAACAGAAGGCAACCCCCTTCCTAATCCTCGCAATGCACTCTATCTTAAGAAATATTACCCTTAGCATTTCCCTTCTGAAATGCATGTTTTCTTTTCTTTTAGATAGCCAGCATCTTTTTTAATTTTTGTACTTTGAAACTTCACCAGGACATACTCTGTCCAGAAGAGTCATTTCCCCTTTCCCCAAAATCGAATTTCCTCACTCTCAACACTTGTACTTGGGGCACCACTTTGCCTCCATACTTGTCGATTGTTCGTGTTGATTTTCGTCATGAGCTACCATCTTGTACTCATGTTTTCATGGTCCCCCATGGGACCTTTTCTGTGTGGCAGCACCATCGAGTCACCCTTGTTTAGAGCATCCAAGTTGAGTCATCATCACATTCATGGAGTCTATCTCGAGTCTCTTTGTACCCCACTATAGTCCTCCATCCTTCATTGCTTGGTCTCTCTCTTGCGTCGCACATTATGACCGTCAGTCCCACTGTCCCCTATCCCTCATGATACTGTGTCAGTCGCTACCATTTCATTCATGTCCTTTATGCTCTAGCAAGGGATGTCATCCATTTGCTACTCAGTCCCATCCATTCCATCATCATCATTGGTATTATTCTGTCAGTCGCTCTACTATTTTCTCTCGTGACTTAGTTGAGGATCTCTCATCGCCTCACCTACGGCGGACCTCCTTCTGTCGACATCAGCTCCTTCATTCCAGAGGACAGGTCTAGAGAGTGGTGTACCTTGGTTCCAAATTCCACTCTTGTTCGGTGCCTCGGATCAGGCAAATGGATCTCTCCTTTCCCTTTGACTTGATTGTTTCTCTACTTCAGCTCCTTTCAGCATGATCGAGATTCGTATGCTTGATGGTCCAGTGATGCAGCAACAGCTCTTGGTGATGCCCGAGTGTGTGTGAGATGTCTCAACCCTCATGAGGGGGTGGCCCTGCAGGTAGCCCCCCACATGCCCGGATGACCTCTTCATCGCAGCCTTCGATGCAACTCCATATATTTGATGATGTCGGCCTTAGCCGCTTGCACCGCCTCTTTGATTTGCATGTATCAGTCAGATTTTGTGATCCCTTCCCCGCTTTTAGGGGGCATTTGGGTTGTATTTGTATCTCATGTACTCAGATATTATTGTATAAGTCCTGGTTGTTATCCCAGGCACAGCATGTATATGGTATCCCTCATTGTATTTCTATCTAGCTCATGTTTATGCCAGCTGTACTTTATGGTTCGGTCCCTTGTTTACTGGACACACTATTCTTTTGTACTTTGTCTCGGCGGGCATAGGTATGCCTCCCCCACCGCCTTTAGCATAGGTACCCTCTCATAAAAAGAGACTTGTTGCACCTCTAAGTCTCGTCTCCTCAGGGTCTCGTTCTTCAGCACATTAGTCTACCTCACATTTCTCTCTCTGACTTCCCTTTTGATGTCTGGTGATTGAGTTCTTACAACATACTTTGGTCATAAGACTTGCTCCTAACACTCGCACGCTGGGGGGCAATATGTTACACCATTTTTTGGTCATCTAACCTACTATCATTAGATGGACCCAAGTACACCACGTAAGACCAATTTTACCCTAAGTAAAATTGCTTTCACTATGTAAAATAACTTAATAAAACACATTTATTAGGTTGTTTATGGTCTAAACAGGAAACCCCAAAAGGAAATATTAAACAAACCTATATTTGTTTGATTTTCCTCGTCATGTTTAACCCAAAACAAAGAAATTAATTAGATAAATCTTTATTTATCTTATTATTTTCTAGGAATAATTATTTAAATCTTATTTAAATAATATTCCTTGTTAAATATGACTAAATCACCTATAAATAATTAAATAAATCATTATTTATTTGATTATCCTTCAACCACTTCCTTAAAATGATAAATAAATCATTTATTTATTTATTATTCACAAATAAAGGGATTTGACCCAAGACAAATACCTTTTCCCTCCAACAAATATAATAAAATAGTCCATAAATGGTGGATCTAGATTTGGTTAATGTTATTTTAATCATGCACCAAGATCTAGAATGACCCAATATTTTGTTATAAATAGGAGGGTTTTTCCTATCATTCTTCACCTTTTGTTGCCTATTAGATCACTCCGGATCTATACACTTGGTCACATTTTCCATTATTTGCTATGTGAACTCCCTTTGAGTTCTATCTTTGTCTGGGTTTTCTACACCAACAAGAGAGAGAAATTCTAGATCTGAAGTGTTGAGGACTTCCAAGAACCCATCCCATTGAGGAGAATTGAATACACCTTCTTGTTTTCCTCCCAGGTTCCCTTAATACAAAAATTCTTTCAAAATATATTGTTCTTGTCTTGTCTATTTGATGTATGGAGAAAAACCTTATTTTTACTGCTTAATGTCTCTCTATGCATAGATCTGGTTTTTTGCAGCACTTGTCTTGATCAACTAACTGCAGATCTGAAGATATTGGCAGCCACATTTGATGTTAGGGCTATAAGTTATGCGTAGCTAAAGTGGTCCTTTTTCGTACACTTCGACAAAAGATTCATACTAACACATAATTTTCCTATTTTATACATGTTTTTAGAATACAGATTCTAGATAGTTGGAGATGTATTTCAAAACCCCATGGGAGGTTTTTCTTCAAGACATATTGAACTACAAAAACCTCCTTCATTTTTTCAATATTTATCAATGATAGGAAGAAAAGAGCTCACCTTTGAACCCTAAATTTTTCGAAAAAACAGAGCCATTTTAGTGATGAAAATACTTGCTAAAGGTGAAAAGGATGTTTTTTGAAGACGAAACACCTCAAGACCCTTAGGTTGAGCTGGTTTATGTTTTGAAAGTTCAACGGAATATTGAAAATAAAATTTGTATAGTTGGAAGGTTCCTTTTTGAAACAAGGAAAAATTCTAGAATTTCGACTGCTTTTAGCAGTTTTGTAGCGTCCGTGGGCTTGAAAAATAGCAAAACGCTACGAAACTACTCTAGCTTTATTTTTGCGCTCTGAACTAGTTTTGCGAGCTTTCAAGAGGAAAAAATTGTATGGGATATGTGTCAAGTCAGAATGAACACCATGAAGAAATAAAGAATAAAAATGGATGATGGAAAAAGGCATTTTTGCAGGGCTATGAAAGTACACTACAAAACTGTCTTACTTTCGTAGCGTACTATGTTGGAGTATTTTAAGCAGGTTTTTGGGCGTATTTGGACAAATGCAGACTATCCAAGTGTTAAAGGACCATGAAAATAGTTATACAACACTTAAATACCATGGAATTAATACAAATTAGCAGCAAAATCATTCGTGGAAGAAGAAGACCAGTTTGCCTAAAAAATAGGGTTTTGTTTCCCGTTTTAGAGGAGGTCAATTAAGAGGTCATGTAGTGATGAGTCCCATCACCCAAATTTGAAAATGTGAAAGAATATTTGTCAAATATGTAATTGATTTAGAAGATAATTTTGTTAAATGTAATCATGAACAGTTTGTGTCCTATTAGGAAAAGGAATGTCAAGTAGGATAGCTGTCATTTTGTCATTAAATAGATGTTTTTATCATTATGCAAGGTATCATTAGGAAAAAATTCGATGAATCAAGCCAGGAGGGGATCATATCATGATGTAAAAATTCTATTAAAGGTCACAAAGTCTAATTTGTCAAGGGTTGGAGACTTTTTGGCAAAACAATAGCTTTATGTAATTGACTGTTTTCAATAATACAGAGTGGTTTTCTTCTTGACAGACCTGAGATTTTCATGGGGTTTTTAATGCTTTATTGATATACATCTTATGTTTTACTAATTGCAGTAGATTTCATTGCTATTAATCATAATTCATAACTCTATGCCCTCACTTCCTTTAGTAATGAGATGACTGTGTTTTTCTATATTTTATGAGTGAATTTCCTTTCAACCACTGGTAGTAGATTTCATTGCTATTACTCAGAATTCATAACTCTATGATCTGACTTCATTTATTAATGAAATAAAAGTGTGTGTGTGTTTTTTTTTTTAACAAGAACGGTTATGATTTGTATTAGATCTTGGGCAAAGAAGCCTTCAAACAGATTACAAAGTGAAGCCCTGCTTCATTGCCTTTCTCTAATGCCACAGAATATAGTAGAAAGATGAGGCTATTCCCTAGGTTCTTACAGATATTCCTTGCAGCAAGATCCACAATTTCCCCATTTTTGTGGATGCAAACAAACTGCTGTAAAAGAATGCAGTAGAACATGGAGAAACGAACAAAACAAGAAAGCTAGCAGAAAACTAAGGAATGGGAGCCCATTCCTCGTGACCATTATTTAACAAAGAGCCAGCAGGGAGTAGGGTTGCTTTTTTAGCTTCAAAATCATCTTATTTTTTTTTGCCTCTAAGAACATGAAAAAAAGTGACCTTTTGGAGAGTTTTGGAGATATCAGTAATTCTCTCCATCAATCTAGCAAATCTGATGTCCTTCGGAACAACATCCTTAACCAGGCATTGGATGATAGATTGTGAGTCCCCAACCACAACAAGATCTTTGATGCCCAGGATTTTAGCTTGTGTGAGACCTTGAAGAAGAGCAAGAGCCTCAGCTTGAATGTTGGAAGAATGATCCAAACCCCAGGCGAACCTGTGAATCTTCATGCCTTCATAATTTTTTATCACACCACCCGCCCCGGCTTTCCCGGGGTTACCTTTAGCAGCACCATCGAAGAACAAGAGGGGAGAGGAATGGTTTTGAAGCCAAGCAGAAAAATCATTCTCATTAATTCTAATATACCAGGTTTCCATAGGCTTATTATTTTTTGGAGTAGCCGAAGTGTTGAAGCCCAGTGAGCTGCTCCAATCCTTGTCTCTCTGGCTAATATTAGAGACATCAAGGCAGTTTTCTAAGCTTTCTTTAAGCTGAGCCTTAACTTTAGCAATAAAAAATTTTGCTAACTACTCCTTATCCCTGAAATTTCTGCTATTTCGTTCAAGCCAAATTTTCCAACAGACAAATTTGGGGAGCGAAAGCCATATGTCTTCAATTTTGCTGTTCTTAGGGGAACCTCCAGGAAAAATGAAAGACCAAGAGGAAAAAAGATCAGGGACAGAATTGGGTAAAAGAGGACTGTCACCCCAAGGGGGTAGAAGCTCGTGCCACACCT
The DNA here is from genome assembly GCA_034641835.2 of Pinus albicaulis. Classification (NCBI taxonomy): domain Eukaryota; kingdom Viridiplantae; phylum Streptophyta; class Pinopsida; order Pinales; family Pinaceae; genus Pinus; species Pinus albicaulis. The sequence continues at coordinate 219,040,713 of CM076574.1, forward strand.
CAACGGTGAACTTGCAGCTCAGCATGATATGATTGATGCTTTCTTCATCCTCCCAGCACATCTGACACCTGGAAGGGCCATGAAAACCTCTTTTTTTAAGCCTGTCATCAGTGAGATTTCTGTTATGGCACATGAACCAACATAAATAGTCAACTTTGGGGATGGTATTTAATTTCCACAGTCCTTTCCAAACAGCAGGATTCGGGGGAGCATAGGGAATTTCCATCTGTTTATTGTAACCCATGGCAACAGTGTAGAAGCTAGAAGGACCCCAGCCCCTCTTGTCAGCTTGCTTGTGGCTAATTGGCGCTCGACCATGGAGGAGGGATAGCAGAAGGTCCCACTGAGATTTCAAATTAGAAGGCACCTAAATATCAGTCCAACCGATCCACCGATTCTCCGACCAATTCGAGAGATCCCACAACGTTTTTAGACCTGCATTAGTCATCCATAAGCAAAGGGCTGCAGAGAAGAATCCTCAGCGAGCGGGGGGTTCAACATAATCCGGTAGTGCTAGAGATCGATTAATTTACCATTCCCAGGCACCCAAAACACGTGTTTTTGGATAAGCGGGGTAGAGGATATGTAGAGTTTGGCCATATGCGAACGGGGAATAGACCTGGGATTGTCTAGACTTCGCTTTCTAGGGCCCGAAAATTATTTACGCCACAGAGCCTTCTGCGCCCAACCTAGATTGATGTCGATCATTCGCCAGATGATTTTGGCACCCATAGCAGCATTCTGTGCTCAGAGAGTTTTCAGATTCAAACCACCTTCCATCACAGGATGGGAGATCTTCTCCCAGCTCACCAAGGGGATGCGATGATCATTATTTTTACCCCCTTTCCAGAAGAAGCGCCGAATGAGATCATCCAGCTTCTTAAGAACACTAGTGGGCGCTAACAGAGCAGAAAATTGGAATATGGGAAAACTACTTAGCACAGATTTGATCAAGACTGTTTTTCCTGCCAAATTCAGCCATGAGAGGCCCCAAGCCTAAATTTGAGATTTGAATTTTTCAATGAGAGGATCCCAGTCTCTCTAGAAGGTAGATTTGAAAAAAACTGGGAGTCCTAAGTATTTGAAAGACGACCAGGAATTCGAACCTGCAAAACCAAAGCACCTAGAAATAGCTAAGAGCAGAGCTAAGAAAATATTCCAGCTATAAATATGACATTTTCCTTTATTGAGCATGCTTCCAGAAGCAGCACAAAACTTGTTAAGGACCTCTTTGAATTTGGAGGCAGAGTGTAAGGAAGCTGCACCCAACAATAGAGTGTCGTCAGCGAACAAAGCATGGTTGATATTTCTAACACCTCTAGCAATGCAAAGACCCAGAATTTCCAACTCAGTCATTTCCTTATTTAAATAGAAAATTAAAATAGAAGCTTGAAGGACAAATAGAAGAGGGGAAAGGGGGCATCCCTGGCGTAGCCCACGTGAAGCTTTGAAGAAGCCAGTAGCTCTTCCGTTCACTAAGGGAGAAATCCAAGGCTCAGAAATGCAAGCCCTAATCCAGTTAATAAAATCCTCCCCGAAGCCAAACTTCCGTAACACACTAACGAGGAAGCAGTGATTAACACGGTCAAAAGCATTTGCAAGATCTAGCTTTATAACCATACCTTTCTCTTTGCGTTGAATGCTAGAGTGAATCGCCTCCTAAACAAGAATGAAGTTGTCTACAATCTGCCTTCCCTGCACAAAGCCTCCTTGGTTTTCTGGAATGATATTAGGGAGAATACCTTTCAATCTGTTTGCAATAACCTTAGTTATAATTTTGTAACCAATGTTGCATAACGAGATTGGCCTGAATCTATTAAAAAAATTAGCTCCCTTATCCTTCGGAATGAGGGCAAGGAAAGCAGAGTTAGTGCTATCCCCAATTTTTTGGCAAGTTTGAGATTTCCTCACCATTTTGCATAAATCTTTTTCAACAATTTGCCAGCAGACCTAAAGAAATATAGCTGTAAACCCATCAGGTCCGGGGGATTTGTCAGGGTTCATCTCAAACAAAGTAGACTTAATTTATTCCGGAGTGACTTTCCCTTCCAACATTTTGTTCATGCTAGAAGTAACCTCTTTAGGAATCCCTTCTAAGAGGTAATCAGAAAGAGTTTCAAGTTCGTCCTCACTGTACAGATTCTTAAAGTGATTGAAGGCAACCTTTTTTATACATTCGAACTCCTTGTGAATAGCATTTCCTTCTTTGATTTCAGAGATTGAGTTGAAGTTTTTCCTTGCATTAGCCTGCTTGTGAAAAAAGAGGTATTTCTATCCCCAGCCTTGAGTCAAAGGCTGCGATATTTTTTCCTCCAAAATTCTTCTTCCACCATGCACACTCTATGAAACTTTTGCTGAAGGACCACTTCCCTATTAAGGTCATCAGGAGTGATATCAGCGATCTCCATATGAAGGTGATGATCCTCTAAGGAGGAATGAGCAGCTTTCCGCTCAGAAGCCGGACTGGGGATAGCTTTAGCCCAACATTTAAGCTCAGACTTTAGCCTTCTGAGCTTTTCTTCCCACACAAAGAAAGGAGAGCCAGTAACCGGAAGGTCCCAGATTTCCTTAACTTTATCCATAAAACCTGGGAGTTGAATCCAAAGGGGACTGAATCTAAACGGGATAGGCCCCAGATCCTTGGGCGACAGAAGCTCAAGAAGTATGGGCCTATGATCAGAGACGCTGCAAGAGAGGATGCGCATTCTAGCTTCTAACCCATGAAGCAGGAAGGAGTTATGTACCAAAAATATGTCTAATCTGGAAGCTATGTGGCCAGGGCCAATTCTTTTTTTGGACCAAGTAAAATTTCCATTTACTGGCTTGATGTCAATAAGATCCCACTCTTGCATCAGATCCTCCACCCATTCCCTATAAGGGTCTCTCACAATGCTACCACCACATTTTTCAGCCAAGGCTAGGGTAATATTAAGATCTCTAGCTATGATGGTGTTTTCAAGGTTCTCAGTGTCGGCAAGGTTTTTGATGGAGTCCCAAAAAGACTTCTTCTCTCCTGCATTTGCCGGAACATAGTCATTTAGAAGGCTAATTTCATCCTTGGACTCAATGAGATGAAGTTTCAAGAACAACCACCGAGTGTTTGGGATTGCTTTGAGCAGCAAGAATTTTCTTGCATTCCATAATGAACCAAGGTCGCCGGATGCCCCTCTAGACGAGACAGCCAACCCCCCACCTTTATTCCAAAACCTATGACTGATTTGGAGGAAAACCGCTTCCTCCATCTTTGTCTCCTGGATTAAGAGAAGATCTGGAGCTTCTAAATGGGTTGTACTCCTTATAGCTTCTTCTTTCACTTTGCTGCCCAGACCTCTACAATTCCAGGAGACAATTTTCATTACTTAATTTTTTGGGAGTATTGGGCTCCCTTGGAGTCACTCTAGTTTCTTGTCTTCTTTGTCGATTTTTCCAACATTTTTTCAAGGGTTGGCTGGGTGCCTTGAAGTTTATCTTTGTAAGTTTTTTTCTCCCTTTTTTCCCGCTCAGGTATTCATCCTCTTGTTGATCTTCTGGTCAAGGCTTGAAAATCCCCTATTTCACCTTCCTCCTCAGACTCCTCTGAGACTTGCACCATATCCTCCGTTTCAACAATTTTCCCTTTGGATCCACTTGATGTGTTGACACCCTGTTTAGGATCTGGAATAGTGTCTTTGTCTAAGGAATCATTTTGAGCTTCGACATCCTACAGCTCTATAGAATTTAAGCTAAGAGGTTTGAATTTATTACCTTGCTCTTTAGGAGTCTGGATTTGCTGACCAGCAGATGGAGGTCCTTTGCTTTCTTGAGCTCCAGCATTTTTTTTGTTCATCCTTAACCTTTTTATTTGGTTCCAGCCCTCATCTTTCCCTTTGGGAGCTTTTACATTGCTCAGACACCCTCTAGCGAAGTGTCCATAGACGTGGCATTTGCGACACTTGAAAGGAAGCTGCTCGTAGTCTAGCTTTTGAACGTGAGACCAGTTCCCAACCTTGATTTTAATGGCCTCTGGAAGACCCACTTCCAGATCTACTTCGACACAGATACGGGCACAGTCATATTGATATTTTTTATTTGCATGGTCTATAAATTTTCCCAAGGTGTTTCCGATATGCTTTAGCGATTCTAAATTCCAGTAGTGCATAGGCAAATTCGGGAGTCTGACCCAGACTGGAACAGGAGTTGGAATGTCAACCGTCGGATCAAAATACGGAGCCCACTTGTTGAGATAGAGCCCTTGAGGACCCATGAAATAAGGGCCATTCCTGAAGATGAGCTCTTTATCCTCCTTATCGACGAATTCAAATAGAAAATACCCTCTTCCCAGGAAATAAGAGGACACGCTATGCATAATGAGGGGAGCCCAGTTTTTAGCAACCCAGGTTTCAGTGGATTTGGGTGAGGGCCATAATCCAGTAAACTGGCCCACTAGAGCATGGTCTGCCAGAGAGAGGGCTACCTGAATAGGACCCTTGCCAGGAAGCGAAATCTCAGGAATGTCATCCAACTTTTTGACAAATTTCGCAGCTTCTGAGGTCCTCTTCTTTGGAAGCGAAGCCAGGAGAATATTAAAGGCATCTAAAGTAGAGTTCGGAGGGGGAGGCGGATGGGACTGGTGCGATTCCAGGACCTCCATGCTGAAAGGTCACAGGACAGCCTCAAAAGCTGGACAAGAGGAGTGTGAGAGCAGGCATGAAAAGCCCAGCAACGCCGCAACCTGAGGTCAGAGGCGCAGACAGAAGGCGAGACAGAGGAAAGCGAAAAAATGAGGAGGCTCCAACTGAGAAGCAGAAGGAGCAGGAGACCCTGCCAGAGCAGGCGCAGCTGCAGAGGCAGCAGCGCGCAGACAGAGCAGCTAGGGTTCTCAGCTAGTGTAAAAAAAAGAGAGATGAGAAATGAATAAAATTGGGTGAGTAATGAAATGAAAGTGTTGACCTATGTTCTATGAGTGAATTTCCTTTGTTAAATATCCCTATCTGCCTCAGCTTCCTATCAAGAAACCTTGCCACTGAACCTACTGATTTGTTGACTCCATAAGCCCTATGGTAGCAAGCCTTCATCTTTTCAACCTGCAAATATATAAAACTAACACATAATTTATAGAGTTAGCCATCTATATTTATCATTAACCAATATCATAAATCACCTATGAGAGAGCCCTCTCAGACTAAAGAGGCTAAGCTTCAGTTGAAAGTGGTTTGAAATGGTTACACTGAAGTTGTCTGATCAACAACCAATCAAGTATGATTTTGGTGATAACAAAAGGTACGAGGGTGGAATTTCCACTCATACTGAGCTTTGGTGTGTTCTTTTGGCGACTTCAATGGTTTTCAATGCAACATGGCAGTCTTCATTGGCACATTCAAGCATGATAAGTCATTGTTATAATTATTGGGTATCCTGAAGGAGTCCGAAGACAAGGTGAAGGCAGGGGATTTCACACCCGTTTGGTAAGACTTCCTCCTCTCCAAAAATGAGGTGGAAAGTAGTAAACCTAATGGAAGTTTTAACAGAGGTTCTATAGGCCCACAAAGCAGGGAAGAGCACAAGATTCTAGTTTTTTTTGTGTTTATCCACTTTCCATTGAATCATAGTTTTAATGACTTTATTGACCGCTTCAACTTGGCCATTTCCTTGGGGGTAATAAGATTATGAGTATTGATGTTCAAATCCAAATAGAGAGGATAAATCATGCTAGATATCATCTTGGAAGTGTCGACCATGGTCAGAAACCAATTTCTTCGAAACCCAGAATCAAGCGATAATATGTTTAAATAAGAAGAGGGTTGCAGTAGTCATTGTGTTATTAAACATAGGCATGGATTCAACCCATTTTGTAAAATAGTTTATGACCACAGTGTTGGGTATGTGTTATATTCTTTCCATGACTAGTAATGCACGAGGGGGTGATAGTCCACCGTGTACGCTGCACCAGGCACAGCAGGGGGGTCACAGGGGGGGCGATAGCCCCCCTTGTTCAGGGTTCAGGGCAACACCCTGAGAAAAAAATATTTTGGACCCTATCATTTTGGGGCATGATGGTTTTCAGCCCCTAGTATTTTGTTTATCTGGTCAAGGGAACTATGGTTATGTTCTAATGCAAGGTTAATGGATTGGGGTTTATGTATGCTTCGTCATGTATATATATGTGTTGTAACACTAAAAGGAATATAATGAAAAATCAAGCTAGTCATCTCGATTTGGGATCCAAGGGAAAATCTCTGTGTATGTATGTTTTATGTTTTATGCTCTCTCTATTGTTTATTTTTTGTTTTTAAGATTCGTTTGCAGATAATTTATGTACAAGGTTAAAACCTACATTTGGTATCAGAGTTGTTTCAGCTTCAAGGGGATGCCTTTGCTGCTGAGGGGTTTTTTGCTTGGGTCTATGGTAGACCCTGTTCAATGGGAGATCTGTGGGATCGATTCTTGCAGTGAAAGAAGATGGAGAGAAGTGGAAAGATAGAGATTGAGAAATTTAATGGTCAAAGTTTTGAGTTGTGGAATCTCAAGATGGAGGATCTGCTGGTGGATAAAGACCAGTGGATCACGGTAGATTCAGGTACTAAACCAACGACAATGTCAGATGAACACTGGAAAAGTTGGATAGGAAGGCGAAGAGCACAATATGGTTGTGTGTCTCAGATTCAGTATTGTTGAATGTATCAAGGGAAGCTATGGCGAAGAATTTGTGGGACAAACTTGGGAATTTGTACCAATCTAAATCTCTAGTGAATAAATTGTTCCTGCAGAAAAATCTGTATAACCTAAGGACGAAGGACGGAGACTCGGTGAAAGAGCATATGAATGCCTTCAATACCGTGGTAAGTTAGCTATCATCTGTTGATATTAAAATCTCAGATGAAGATAAGTGCATCAGTTTGTTGTGTTATCTACCAGACTCGTGGGACAATCTAGTTATTGCAATAAGTAGCAATACAACTACCTTGAATTTTGATGACATTGTCTTAGCCTTACTGTTAGAGGAAATGAGACGGAGAAATATGGAGGGTTAGAATGGAGATGCCTTATCTATACGAGGAATATCCCAGAACTGAAACAATAATAAGGTTTCGAGTGAGAGATCTAAATCTAGATGGAGATCTAAATCTCCTAGAAAGTTTGTAAAGGTGTGATGGAAATGCGGAAAGGAAGGGAACTACAAAAAGGACTGCAGATCTAAAGCTCCTGAGAAAGGAAAGGGATCTGTTGATGCTCCTTTTTCAGAGGAAAAAGCCAACTCGTATGAAGGTGGAGATGTGTATTTGGCTTCTTCTTCAAATACAAATGTAGATCATGAGTCATGGTTGATTGACTTAGGTGCATCCTTTCACTTCACTCCCCATAGCGAGTGGTTCTGTGAGTATGAGAAATATGAAGGCGGTGATGTCTTCTTAAGTGATGATAGGAAGGCCATAATCGTTGGACGTGGAAAATTCAAGCTCAAGCTGCAAGGTGGAATTATTAGAACAATTCCTGGTGTTTTGCACATTCCTTCATTAGCCAGAAATCTGATTTTTGTAAGCAAGATGGATGATGTAGGTGTAAAAACAGTGTTTGAGAAAGATATATGTAAGATGGTTCAGGGAGCACTGGTATTAATGTGGGGAGTTCAGATTGGAACACTATAGAAGCTTCAAGGAAACACTATTATTGATGGGTGCGACAGTTCTTTGGTTCCTGAAAGTGGAGCGGAAAGCATAGGGGTCTTTGGAGAAAATACCACGCTATGGAATCAAAGGCTTGGACATATTGGAGAGAAGGGCCTTTGGATACTGCATGGAAATTGTATGGTAGAAGGTATGTCTAATAGCTCTCTGGATTTCGATTTATGTGAACATTGTGTATATGGGAAGTAGAATCGGGTGAGTTTTACTTCTGGTGCTAAGAGGGAAAACAAGATATTAGAGCTTGTGCACAATGATGTGTTTGGACCTGTGTCGGTTCCATCACTAGGTAATTCTGTGTACTATGTTTCATTCATATATGAATTCTCAAGGAATACATGGATATATTTATTGAGGAAGAAATTTGAAGTCTTTGACAGATATAAAGAATATAAGGCTCTGGTGGAAAACCAGACATAGAAGAAGATAAAGGTGCTGAGGATAGATAATGGTGGGGAGCTCTGCAAGAATGAATTTGAAGAGTTCTATAAGAAGTGTGGTATAGGACGGTATAAGACTACTCCATACACACCTTACCAAAATGGAGTTGCAGAAAGAATGAACAGAACGCTGATGGAAAAGGCAAGAAGCATGCTTAGTGGTATGAGGTTAGGATAAGAATTCTGGGCAGAGGTAGTGAAGCCTGCATGTTACTTGGTTAACAAATCACCTTCATCGGTGTTTGAGGATAAGACTCCACATGAGGTATGGACTAGTAAGAAACCCTCTCTTTCACATCTGAGGGTATTTAGCTGTCATGCATATGTACATGTTCCAAAGGAGAAAAGTTCCAAGTTGGATAATAAATCTGAAAGGTGCATCTTTATTGGGTATAAGCATGGTTTAAATGGTTACATGCTTTGGAACCCACAAACAAGGAGGGTCATGTACAACCAAGATGTGGTGTTTAGAGAGGTGAAATATGTTGTTAAACATGAAGTCCTACCAAAGGAACCTGAGAAGATAGAGTTTGAGCTAAAGGAGGATGAATTAGACTCTACAACAAAAGAAGAATCAGAAGAGGAAGAACCACAAATTCCAGCTGTGAGAAGATCAGTTCGGGAAAGAAGACATCCAGAAAGGTATAGTCCATATGCTTTCTGTTCAATTTTTTCTTTAACTATAACTGATGATGATCCCAGAACTATCAGGGAGGTAGTAGATTCAGAGGATGGAAAACTATGGAAGGAGGCCATGGTTGATGAAATGGAACCTCTACATAAAACTGAGGCATGGGATCTGGTGGAGTTGCTGGCTAGAAGGAAGCCCATCGGGAGAAAATGGGTGTTTAAGAAGAAGATGAATGTAGAAGGAAAGGTGGAGAAATAAAAAGCTCGGTTGTAGAGAAACGCTATTCCCAGGTGCCGAGAATCGATTTTGGTGATATTTTTTCTCCTGTTGTCAAATTTACATCTATTAGATTACTTTTATTTGTTGCTGCTGCATTTGATTATGAGGTAGAACAAATGGATGTGAAGAAAACATTTCTTAACGGGGATCTGGAAGAGGATAACTACGTGAAACAACCTGAAGGCTTTATGGTGAAGGTGAAGAAATAAATGGTATGTAGGTTAAAGAAGTCTCTTTATGGGTTAAAACAGTCACCAAGGATGTGGTATCAGAAATTTGATACCTGTATACGGGGACTTGGCCTCACCAGAAGCAAGGAGGATCACTTTGTTTATTTTAAATTAATTGGTGACCGTTTTATTTATTTGGTCTTATATGTGGATGATATGTCGTTGATTGGAAATGACAAAGAAATTATCCAAGATTTGAAGACCCAAATATTCTCCAAATTTGACATGAAGGATCTTGGTGCTGCAAACTATATTTTGGGCATGGAAATTAAGAGAGATCGGGCAAAGAGGAAGCTCTGGTTAAACTAGAGGAAGTATGTCAAGACTATATTGTAGAGGTTCAATATGCTGGATAGTAAATCGGTGAATTTTTTGATCCCTATAGGTGTAAAGCTATTTGCTGAACAATGTCCCAAGACACAAGAAGAAGAGGAGGATATGTCCCGTGTTCCATATGCAGGTGCGGTGGGTAGCCTGATGTATGCAATGGTTTGTACTAGACCAAACATTGCACATGTAGTGGGAGTATTGAGCAGGTTTATGTCAAACCCAGGGAAGGAGAATTGGACAACAGTGAAGCGGGTTTTCAGATATTTGCGTGGCACTAGTGATTATGGCTTGTGCTACCAGGGAAGGACAGGATTGGAAAGAGTGTTGGAAATTTGTGTTTTTGTTGATGCAGATTGGGCTGGATATCTGAACCAAATTATGTCTATAGGTTGGTATGTGTTTAGCCTATTTGGAGGTGCAGTTAGTTGGATGAGTAAAATATAGTCTGTAGTGGCTCTTTCAACTACAGAGGTAGAATACATGGCAACCACTCATGCAAGCAAGGATGAAGTTTGGTTGCAGATATTGTGTTCAAGTATGCAGTTGGTGCAGCAAGCTATAAGGATAGACTGTGATAGCCAAAGTGCAATTTTCTTGGCTAAGAACCCTGCTTATCATTCAAAGACAAAGCACACTAATGTTAAATATCACTTTGTGAGAGATATGGTTGAGGCTAAAAGGGTGTTGCTAGTAAAGGTGGACACTTTGAAGAATGTTTCAGATGCATTGACGAATTCTGTGAGCACTCAAAAGTTCTCTTGGTCTAGAGAAAAAATGGGTGTTGCAGAGATGGGCTAATGACTAAGCTCTCTTGTGGCCCCCTGTGGAAAGAAAACAAGTGGGAGAATGTTGGGTATGTGTTATATTCTTTCCACAACTAGTCATGCATGGGGGGGTCATGGGGGGGCGATAGTCTGCCCTGTATGTTGTGTCAGGTGCAACAGGGGGGGCTGCAGCACCCTTGGAAAAAAACAAATTGGACCCTATTTTTCGGTGGGTAGACCTGCCCATGGTTTTGTGCATGGGTTTGCACATGGTTTTAGGGCATGATGGTTTTTGGCCCCTGGTATTTTGTAGATCTGGTCAAGGGAACTACGGTTATGTTCTAATGTAGGGTTAATGGATTGGGGTTTATGTATGTTTTTCCATGTATATATATGTGTTGTAAAACTAAAAGGAATATAACGAAAGATAAAGCTGGTCGTCCCGATTTGGGATCTAGGGGAAAATCTCTATGTATGTCTGTTTTATGTTTTATACTCTCGTTATTGTTTATTTTTTGTTTTCAAGATTCATTTGCAGATGATTTCTGTACATGGTTAAAACCTACACACAGTAATATAATTTTGGCTATTTTCTGATGGGGATCAACACTCCATGAATTCAATAGCCCATTTATAGAAAGGACCGATTGCGATGATAGGATGTAGGGGAGCAGGTGGAGCTCATGCCTTAGGGATGAATAATTGACAATTGGGACATTGTTTTGACTGCCTCAATGCAATCGCTAAAGAGATAAGGAAAAATTAATTGATGCGTGTGATTTACTGGGAAGTTTCCATTCCACAGAGGTGACCACCACAATAATTTTTGTGACAGAAATTCAACACTTTCTGAGCTTTAGCATGAGTGATAAAATGAAAAAGTACAATGTCGACACTACGACGATAGAGATCATCACCGATGAGGGGGTAGTGGGGGGCTTTATTTCAAATACATCGTCGAACATAATTTTTAATATGGGGCAAGAATTTAAAGGTTTGAAAATAAGTGAATATGTCACCATACCAAGGATCATCCGAGGTGATGGTGAACAAGTGTTCATCGGGAAGATCATCGTTGACAAGTAGATCTCGTGCACTAGTAGGGAATGCGGAAACGAATTCAGCCAGGACCAAGCCTTTCTTACTCTTAGGTGTGACAAATTCAAGATAAAATTCTTAAATAATGACTATCCAATGGGCATACTTCTCATTGATGCACTGCAGACTCAACATGAAGGCCATGGGGCTGGTATTGGTCAAAACTCTAGTGATACAAGTAAGGATATAACGATGAAGCTTCTAGAAAGAGAACACAAAATCCAATGCTAAATTTTCTTCATGTGAATAGGACATAGGTGGAATATTAAGGTTTTTACTAACATAGTATATGACATGCTCATTTATGGTAGCATATTCCTGGATTAGGACCCCAACAACTAAATAGGTGGAAGATGAGATATACATGATGAATTTCGTTTCAAAGGGTGGACTAATCAAGGGAGCATAAGTGAGAGCATGTTTTAGGGCACAAAATACTTTTGATATTGGTCATCCCAAATGAATGGAATGTTAGATCAAACTATTCTAGGAAAACCTTGTGCAATGGTGGCGTAGTCAGGGCCAAACTGATGAAGAAAGTTCACTTTTCCTTAAAATATTTGTAATTGGTGAAGGGTACAAGGAGGAGTAAGTTCGATAATGTCTTAAGCTTTGAGAGGGTTGAGATTTATATCATCCCTAGACACAATGAAGACCAAAATTTGGTCGATAGGAATGCAAAAGGCACACTTAAGGGGGGTGAGGCGAATTTTATAATTGCAACATGAAAGGAAAATTATACACAAATCATGATTGTGTTGCGATTGACATTTGGAATGAGCGGTGAGATCATCCAGATACACAAGGATGATATGAGCCAAGTAGTGAAAATAGTAAGACATGACATGCTGAAAAGTGGACGCATCATTCTTTAACCCAAAAGGGATGACCCTATAGGAAAAATTTCACCACAAACTAGTGGAAGAGGTTTTATTTTGATCAGTGTAATAGATACTTATCTGGTTATATCCATAGAATCCTTTCATAAAGGAAAGAATCTCATGCCCCACATACTCATCAATTATCTGATCAATGAGTGGTGTGGGGAAGTTTTATTTGAGACAAGATTTATTCAATGGTGCCTTGTTTCTTGAGAAGGGGAACAAGATTAGAAACCCATGTGGTTTATTCAATGGGATAGATAAATCCAACCTACTTAAGATTATCACTTTTGTCTTTAATAACCACGCGTTTGGAAGGATGGCTTTGTCTCAACTTTTGGCGAACAGGTTTGGCATCAGTTCATGTGTTGATATGGTGTTCAATAATGGCGATATCAAGCCCGGGCATCTAGGAATAAGACCAAGCAAAAAACAACACATAATTCTTTGAATATCTTGGTGTAAGCATAAGTTTATTCCAGGCTATTGTGTGCCCCCAATGTGATATTTTATTTGATCCCTAGTTTATTCAAGATATTAATTTTAATGGTAGGAGAGATATTCACCATATTTCCTTCTTCAAAAACATTGTCATGGGAATGGGATTTATAAACCAGTCGAATTCACTATGAATGAAATCTTTAGACTCCACAACATACTGATCATGTGTTTGATGTGGAAGAAATACACACGATGGTGCATATCATCCCAAGTGTAATCAGGGGTGGTCATGGCTTCCATGATGTCTTCATCTAAATGAAAGATGGGAGGACAAGTGGAGGAGAGACTACATGATGTGGAGGAAATACCTAAAGCATCGTCATGAGACACAAGGTTCCCATGTGAATTGACAATAGGAGGGGAAAAATGACTATTATATAGAATATCTACCAATGTTGAGACCAGGGTATCCAAGGAATATGGTTTTATTAAATAACAATAGGAAAATCCAAGGGAGTACTCATACATCGATCCCATGGATGGCAATAGGTAGATAATAGGATAATTGTTATCTACCATCTCGACATCAGGAGGAGGAATTAAAATGTGTGGTTGAGGGACCTCCTGTTCTAGCACGATAATGGGACAAGAACATGCAAGTAGAGAAGAGGTGGATTCACTACGAGTGGCCTATATTTCAAAAAGATCCTTATGGGTATGAAAAAAACTTTGAAACGAGGATAGTGGTGAGAATAGTGGCCAAAATAATCACACAAAGCACAATGGTGACTTGTCCGTAATGATTTGTTCTTCTTGGCTAACTCTGGTAAGGTGACATGGACCTATGGGATGTTGGAGTCATGAAAGTTATCAACGACCACAACTTTGAGATGTGGGAGTTCGGGACAATTATTGGTGGAATTCTTGACAACATCACACAAATCACATAGAGGGATAGGCTTTGGAGGCTTAGGAGGATTAGGATTTGTCTGGGGAGCCTTATCTTTGGTTCCCTTTTTGTAGGCTTTTCCCCACTCACCAGATGGTTTCACAACAAGAGTAGGTTATTGTTGAGGTTGCTGCAGAATTGAAAAAAATGAGGGGGAAGGAACAACAAGTTAAACTAGGGTCAAAGCAATGTAAGGTTTAAGCTGGTCAGGTGGAGTGTTTGCGGGGGGATCAATGTACCTGAACGGGATCTAGAGGGTAATGTTAGGTAAAATAAATGTAGCCATGATAGGGACCAAAAAAATTCTATTTGTGGGGAATAAGAAAGGTATATGACCCAGAGGATAATCACCTATAAAAACTACTCCTGGATGGTTAATACCTAGAGGAATGGTTCCTGGAATAGACTAGGAGAGACACTAGCAGAAGGAAGTGCTCCTTGAGGAATTATACCTGTATGCTGGGTGGAGTTGGAAACAACAGGTTTTGGAGGTGTTGGATATTTGATGGGCATACTAAACCACTTGTGAGTAACCTATAATTCTTGCAGCATGTAAACATTAGACAAGCCAGGAATATTTCTAGAATCCAAGGGAGAAATTTGTGAGGGACGAGATACTCATATTTCTAGTCATCAATGAGATATTGGACTGAGGTGAAGTCTGAGCCTTAGGAACATAGTATGTTAGATGATCAATGTTGGTCATATTTCTAGTATGATGAAGGCACATCTTAAAGAAAATCACAAATGTGACAACTAACATGGCATAGGTGTAACTACGACCCAAAGTAATGTTATAATATAATGGAGCATCAATGACCTCAATGTCAATAGAGACAATCTTTCTGGAAATTGTGATACGAAAATTGTGATATAAATTAAGGGGTTGTTATGAATGACCGTCCCATGCACAGAGAGTGCTAGTGGATGGGGACAGGTCAGGTGAACCAAGTCACTTTGAAACACTAGCGACCATCACACAAGTGGAGGCACCTTTGTCTATGACACATCGTTGAACAATGGAATTTCTTATGGAGAATATTTGGAATGTAACAAATGAAGGAAGGGGGGGATTTTATGATTGATAAAATTCAAAGAATGTTGGGTATGTATTATATTCTTTCCACAATTAGTCACAATCAAGGAAGCAGTTTGGTTGTAGAGATTGTGTTCAAGTACGGGGTTGGTGCAGCGAGATATAATGATAGAATGTGCTAGCCAAAGTGCAATTTTTTTGGCTAAGAACCCTGCTTATCATTCAAAGAAAAAGCACATTAATGTTCAATATCACTTTGTGAGAGATATGGTTGAGGATAAAAGGGTGTTGCTCGTAAAGGTGGATACTTTGAATAATTTTGCAAATGCATTGAAGAATTCTATGAGCACTCAAAATTTCTCTTGGTGTAGAGAAACAATGGGTGTTGCAGAGCTGGACTAATGACCAATCTCTCATGTGGCCCCCTGTACAAATAAAACAACAAGTAGGAGAATGTTGGGTATGTGTTATGTCATACAAGCCAAGGGGGGCACAGAGGGGGAAAAACCCCCACTATACGTTGCATCGGGCGCAGAAGGGGGCTCACAGGGCAAGCATCAACACCTTGGAAAAAACTTTTTTGGACCCTATTTTTCAGTGGGTGGACCCGCCCATGGTTTTGTGTATGGGTTTGCACATGGTTTTGGGGCATGATTCTTTTAGGCCTCTGTTATTTTTTAGACCTGGTCAAGGGGGCTATGGTTATGTTCTAATCCAGGGTTAATGGATTTGGGTTTATGAATGATTCGGCATGTATATATGTGTTGTAACACTAAAAGGAATATAATGAAAAATCTAGCTGGTAGTTCTGATTTGGGATCCAGGGGAAAATATCTTTGTATATATGTTTTATGTTTTATTTTCTCTCTATTGTTTATTTTATGTTTTTAATATTCATTTGCAGATAATTTCTATATAGGGTTAAAACATACATTTGGTATTAGATATGTTTCAGCTTCAAGGGGATGCCTTTTTTGCTAAGGGGTTTTCTTCTCGGGCTTGTGGTAGACCATGTTCAGTGGAAGATATTTGGGATCGATTATTGCGGTGAAAGAAGATGGTGAGTAGTGGAAAGATAGAGACTGAGAAATTTAATGGTCATAGCTTTGATTTGTGTAAGCTAAAGATGGAGGATCTACTGGTGGATAAATATTAGTGGATCACATTAGATTCGGGTACTAAACCAGCAACAATGTCAGATGAAGACTGGAAGAAGTTGTATTGGAAGGAAAAGAGCACAATACAACTGTGTGTCTCGGATTCAATATTTTTGAATGTATCTAGGGAAGCTATGGCGAAGAATTTGTGGGACAAGCTAGGGACTTCGTACCAATCTAAGTCTCTGGTGAATAAATTGTTCCTACGGAAAAATATGTATAACCTAAGGATGAAGGATGGTGACTTGGTGATAGAGCATCTAAATTCCTTCAATATTATGGTAAGTTAGTTGTCATCTATTTATATTAAAATATTAGATGAAGATAAGTGCATTAGTTTGTTGTATTCTCTACTAGATTCATGGGACAATCTGGTTTTCGCAATAGGTAGCAATACACCTACTTTGAATTTTGATGAAATTGTCTCAGCCTTTCTGTCAGAGGAAATGAGACAAAGAAATATGGAGGGTCAGAATGGAGATGCCTTATCTATACTAGGAAGGTCCCAAAATAGAAACACAAATAAGGTTTCGAGTGGGATATCTAAATATAGAGGGAGATATAAATCTCTAGGAAAGTTTGTAAAGGTGTGCAGGAAATGCGAAAAGGAAGGGCACTACAAAAAGGACTACAGACCTAAAGCTCCTGAGAAAGGAAAGGGATATGATGATGATCCTTCTGTAGAGGCAAAAACCACCTGGGATGAATGTGGGGAGGTGTATTTGGCTTCTTCTTCAAATACACATGTAGATCATGAGGCATGGTTGATTGACACATGTGCGTCCTTTCACTTCACTCCCATAGGGAGTACTTCTGCGAGTATGAGAAGTATGATGGTTGTGATGTCTTATTACGGGATGATAGGAAGGCCAAAATCGTCAAACGTGGAAAATTCAAGCTGAATCTGCAAGGTGGAAGGATTAGAACACTTCCTGGTGTTTTGCATATTCATGCATTGGCCAGAAATCTGATTTATGTAAGCAAGATGGATGATGTAGGTGTAAAAAAAGTGTTCAAGAAAGATACTTGCAAGATGGTTCATGTAGCATTGGTACTAATGCGGGGAGTTCAAATTCGAACTTCGTAAAAGCTTCATGGTAGCACTGTTATTGATGGGTGCAATAGTTTTGTGGTTCCTGAAAGTGGAGCGGAAATCCTAGCGGTCTCTGGAGAAAACACCATGGTATGGAATCAAAGGCTTGGACATATTGGAGAGAAGGGCCTTTAGTTACTACATGGAAATGGTATGGTATAAGGTATGTCTAATTTATTTCTGGATTTCAATTTTTATGAACATTGTGTATATGGGAAGTAGAATCAGGAGAGTTTTCCTTCTGGTGCTAAGAGGGCGAACAAGATATTAGAGCTTGTGCACAATGATGTGTTTGGATCTGTGTCATTTCCATCATTGGGGAAATCTATGTACTATGTCTCATTCATATATGACTTCTCAAGGAACACATGGATACATTTGTTGAGGAAGAAATCTAAAGTATTTGACAGATTTAAATAATTTAAGGCTCTGGTGGAAAACAAGACATAGAAGAAGATAAAGGTGCTGAGGACAGATAATGGTGGATAGTTTTGCAAGAAAGAATTTGAAGAATTTTATAAGAAGTGTGGTATATCATGGAAAAATACTAATCCATACATACCTCAGAAAAATGGAGTTGCGGAAATAATGAACAGAAGGATGATGGAAAATGCAAGAAGCATGCTCAGTGGTACCTAGTTAGGACAGGAATTCTGGGCAGAGGCAGTGGAGACTGCATGTTACTTGGTTAATAGGTCACCTTCATCAGCGTTGGAGGATAAGACTCCACATGAGGTATGGGCTGGTAAGAAACCCTCTCTTTCACATCTGAGGGTATTTGGATGTCATGCATATGTACATGTTCCAAAGGAGAAAAAGACCAAGTTGGATAATAAATCTGAAAGGTGCATCTTTATTGGGTATAAGGATGGTTTAAAAGGTTACAAGATTTGGAACCCAGAAACAAGGAAGGTTGTGTACAACCAAGATGTGGTGTTTAGATAGGTGAAAGATGTTTTTAAACATGAATTGCTACCAAATTACCCTGAGAAGATAGAGTTTGAGCTAAAGGAGGATGAATCAGACTCTACAACAGAAGAAAATCTAGAAGAGGAAGAGCCACAAAGTCCACTATGAGAAGATTAGTTCAAGAAAGAAGGAAACCAGAAATAATTAGGCTAATTTTGAGGTATAAAATGGGCCTCCTAAGGAAATTATAAAATAATAGTGAAAATAATAAAATAATATTTGATTACATCATCAAATTTTAGAGCGAAAAAAGAAAAAAATACTTTTTAAACTCATACTTTCAACTTATCTCCCAAAGTTTTTACTCAAATTTCAAGCGGGAGTACTCTTTGGATGCAAAATTTAACTCCTCATCCAAGGAGTACCCATGTTGCATACTTTCTATGGATATTGCTACATGAAAAATGAGAAATACATGAAAAACGTAATTGCATTCACGTTTTTTCATGTATTTCTCATTTTTCATGTAACATGGTCCATCAAAAGTATGCAACATAGGTACTCCTTGGATGAGGAATTAAATTTTTCATCTAACGAGTACTAACACTCGAAATTTGAGTAAATTTTTGGAGATAAATGAAAATATGAGTTGAAAAAGTAGTTTTATTATTTTATTATTTTTTAATCTCTTTACCCTTTCACTTAAAAAATGGTGAATCATCCCCCATTGTTGAAATCACCATATTGAATCCTATTGGTTCTTATAAAGTTTATTTTTGTTGTACATTTTTTTTAGGAGGCCCATTTTAGACCTCAGAATTCCCCTAATGGTATAGTCCATCTTATTTCTGTTCAAATTTTACTTTAACTATAACTAATGATGATACTAGAACTGTCAGGGAGGCATCAAATTCATAGGATGGAAAACTCTAGAAGGAGGCCATCGTTGATGAAATGGCATCCTTGCACAAAAATGAGGCATGGGATCTAGTGGAGTTGCCGGCTGGAAGGAAGCCCATGAGGAGAAAATGGGTGTTTAAGAAGAAGATGAATGTAGAAGGCAAGGTGGAGAAATATGAAGCTCTATTAGAAGCAAAAGGTTATTCCCAGGTTCCAGGAATTGATTTTGGTGATATTTTTTCTCCTGTTGCTAAGGTTACTTCTATTAGATTACTTTTATTTGTTTCTTCTAACTCTTATTTTGAGGTAGAACAGATGGATGTGAAGATAGAATTTATTCACAGGGATATGGAAGAGGAGATCTACATGAAGCAACCTGAAGGCATTATGGTGAGGGGTAAGAGAGAACTAGTATGCAGGTTAAAAAAGTCTTTGTATGGGTTAAAGGAGTCACCAAGGATGTGGTATCGGAAATTTGATACCTATATATGGGGACTTGGCTTCACCAGAAGCAAATAGGATCACTATGTATATTTTAAATTAATTGGTGACAGTGTTATTTATTTGGTATTGTATGTGGATGATATGTTGCTGATTGGAAATGACAAAGAAATTATCTAGGATTTGAAGACCCAATTTCTCTCCAAATTCGACATGAAGGATCTTGGTGCTACAAACTATATTTTAGGCATGGAAATTAAGAGAGATAAGGAATAGAGGAAGCTCTGGTTAAACTAGAGGAATTATGTCGAGATAATATTGCAAAGGTTCAAAATGAAGGATAGTAAACTGGTGGAGGTTCCTATTCTTGTAGGTGTAAATCTATCTGCTGAAAAGTGTCCCAACACACCAGAAGAAGAAGAGGATATGTCCCATGTTCCATATGTAACTGTAGTGGGTAGCCTGATGGATGCAATGGTCTGTACTAGACCAGACATTGCACATGCAGTGGGAGTATTAAGCAGGTTTTTGTCAAAACTAAGGAAGGAGCATTGGACAACAGTGAAGCAGGTTTTTAGATATTTCCATGGCACTAGTGATTATGGTTTGTGCTACTAGGGAAGACTCATCTTGGACATAGTTTTGGACATCCATGGTTTTTTTGATGCATACTGGGCTGGAGATCTGGACCAAAGAAGATCTACAACTGAGTATGTGTTTAGACAATTTGGAGGTGCAGTCATTTTGATGAGTAAAAGAAAGTCTATAGTGGCTCTTTCAACTAGAGAGGCAGAATACATGGAAGCCACTAATGAAATAAAGGAAGAAGTTTGGTTGCATATATTGTGTTTTATTATGGGATTGGTGCAGCAAGCTATAAGGATAGACTGTGATAGCCAAAGTGTAATTTTCTTGGCTAAGAACATTGCTTATGATTCAAAGACAAAGAACATTGATGTTCAATATCACTTTTTGAGAGATATGGTTGATAGTAAAAGGGTGTTTCTGGTAAAGGTGGAAACTTTGAAGAATGTTGCAGATGCATTGATGAAGTTTGTGAGCACTCAAATTTTCTCTTGGTGTAGAGAAACAATGGGTGTTGTAGGGCTAGACTAATGACTAAGCTCTTCAATGGCCCCTACGGAAAGAAAACAAGAAGTGGGAGAATGTTGGGTATGTGTTATATTCTTTCCATGATCAGTTGCACACGAGGAAGGGGGGGGGGGTTAATAGGGGGGAAAAGGCCTCCCCTGTACGTTGTGTCGAGCATAGCAGGGGGGTCACAAAGGGGGCAGTAGTGCCTCGAGAAAAAAAATGGACCCTATTTTTCAGTGGGTGGACCTGCCCATGGTTTTGTGCATGGGATTACACATGGTTTTGGGGCATGATGGTTTTCGACCCCTAGTATTTTCTAGATCGGGTCAAGGGAACTACAGTTATGTTCTAATCCAGGGTTAATGGATTAGGTTTATGAATTCTTCGGCATGTATATATGTTGGGGGATTGAGAATATCCACATTATCCATTTTTATGTCTACGTTTCAGGTCTAAATAAAGACCCATCATCAAGACAAAACATGTCAAGAATAGAGGAGGATTAATGAAATAAATATAATATGGAGCAAAAATGAGGGATGAGGAGAAAGAAGGAGCTGACTAGCAATTTTTATTTTTATTTTTGGGTAATTTCTAGTCGGCTCCTGCTTTCTTCTCATCCCTCATTTTTTCTCCATCTTATATTTATTTCATCAATCCTCCTCTCTTATTGATAGGTTTTTTTCCTAATTATGGGTCTTGCTTTAGACCCGAAACATAGACATAAAAATGGATAATGTGGAGATTATGAATCCTCGAACTCAAAACTCAAACCATATAAATATTCAAACTATTATGTATATATGTGTTGTAACATTAAAAGGAATATAATGAAAAATCAAGCTAGTAGTCCCGATTTGGGATCTAGGGGAAATTATCTGTGTATATCAGTTTTCTGTTTTATTCTCTCGCTATTGTTTATTTTCTGTTTTTAAGATTCATCTGTAGATATTTTCTGTACATGGTTAAAACCTACAAATAAATGCATACGATCGTCATAAGGATCCACAACACCAAAAGAAGAGAGTATATCATTTCAATGGGATGGACACGTCTTAAGGACTTCTAGCGTTGACATGGAAGTAGGAGACTACACCAAGTAATATATTATGCTATAGTTATGGGCATCATTAGCTGAAGAAAAATTTAGACGTAATGGACCTTTGGGGATCTTGGGAATAATGTCTGTCTTAGGGTAAGGGATATATAAGGTACCATTTGATGACAAAGGAGGCTCAGTGGAAATTGGAGGTTGGGACTTAGTCACATACTTATAATTTAGCTTGTCATACTCGTGCAATCGAGTCTAAAGGTTGACATGTTCGGTTTTGACCTCATCAAAATTCATCATAAGAATTTCATAGTCATGGTGACCATATTCTGGAGTTTGGGAAGCTTCCTAACCTTTTGTAGGTTGGGAAACTAGATATCCTTGCTGACAAAAAGTATTGGTAAGCACAACTGATTGAGATAAAGTAGGAGTTGGAGGAAACAGAGCCATGGATTGTTTTCCTCTAGGGGAAATTTCTTGAGATTCCCATACTTGACGTGTATGAATTATAAGAGGAAAATCATGATTATAATGGACATATACACTGCAACATGCATCTTATTTGTATGAAGGACCTTGTTCTACTTGGGTTTTTCGCCCTGTTGCTCGGTTTCGAGATTAGGTTGGTTTACCTGTGGTTCATTAGGTGGTGGACCTTGGTTACCCTCATTACCTTGAGATTTTTTATTCCAGTTACCTTTCCCAATATTATTTTTCTTGGGATTGCAGGGATTGGCCACACACTGCTGAGCATATACTTGACCTTGAGGAGGAGGTTTTAGTTGTGGCAAAAGCTGAGGAGGCATGTGAGGTCAGAGCATTGGTGCCGGAGGGGATGTAGTGCTAGGCAGTGCGTATGGAAAATATGGAGGAGGCAAAACATTGGGATTAATAGGTTGAGAAATAACTGGCCTTCACATATGTTTATGTGATTAGGAATATGCATATGACATGCTTTGACTTGGATAAGGGTTTCCTTGAGGAGGGTGGTAATTTTAAGAGAAAATGGTCCCCCTTAGGGTTGACCATAGCTCATCAGAGGTGGAGCATATTTTTGTGCGTGAGGGTGTGAAATGGATTCAACGATACCATCGGAAGAATTTTATGCCCCCGGTGCATAGGAGCACTGGGCCAAGGCAGATTAGGGAGAACAAGATAAACATAACTTAATGGAGCATAGATCAAGTCATATTTTGAAGCTACTTAGAGTGCATCTTCTTCTAACTGAGGGAAGTGTGAAGAACCATATTTACCTATGGTGTCCAAAAGTGATCTAATGAACCAATCCATGAAAACATGGTCTTTGAATTCAGGGGCCCTACACATACTCCTCCTTCTACGCCACTCTTGGACATGGTAAAATAGGCGAGTGGCACAAGTTTGATGAAAATAATTCAAGAGTTGGGTACCAATGTCATAATGGAGAGGTAACTGGAAATAGTATAGAAAATATTTGGCAAGAGTTGCAAAAGTGAAATGAGTGGCACTAGGTTGATTGACATACCACTTAGTAGTAACTCCAGTAAGATTGTGTTGGAATAAATGAATAACGATGGAGTCCTTATGATTGAATTACACGAACACCACATGTGAAATGAGCGAACATGATTTGTGGGATCTTCTCCACTATTTTCTTCAAACTTAGGTATGTCGGAAGGAAGTTTGGTAGGAATAACTTTCCAATTTGTGTTATGGAGAAGAGGGTCATTAATCAACTAGTTAAATTTGGGAGACTCAATCTATCCATGAAGGGTACCAATGGAGTAGGAGTTACCATACTAGAAGAGGTTCCATTGGTGGGATTACCTAGGTTAGAACCTAGGTTACCACCTTGGTTTCTCGTACCTATGTTGGTTCCTGACATGGTGGTGGTACGAGGTTGAGAAGACACAGAATCAAAGGAAGAATTAGATGAATCAATAGAACTAGAGTCAGAATGAGGACTCGATGGAGGACTAGGAGGATGAACTCTAACTCCGTAGGGAGGAGTAATATGTCCTAATGGGAAATGAGTGTGAAGGCCTTGAATTGGCTACAATAAATGCCTAGGGGGCACAATGATGACACTATGGACTAAATGATGATAGTGGAAAAAGAGTAACAAACATAAAAGAAAACACCTAGTGTAGTGGTTCCAAGTGTAAACTAACTATATAATGATGCTACTATTAATACAAGAAAACACCCCCTATCAAAGAAAATGAAATCTAGCCTATAGGTGATCTAAATCCTCAAACAATCCCAAATTTATTGTTTTATATGGCCTTCCAAAGAAATTATTACTTGAAGAAATATCATCCCCATGAGTAGAAATGTCCAAAGAAAGGTGGGGTAGAGAACCAACTGCTTCCCATGGGGGTGGTCAAGTCTTAACCTTCTTGGTGATCAACCACCACATGGAATTTTCTACCATGGGTTGTGTATCCCCAAGAAAAAATACTCGCGTGATGACCTAGACTAACGCCCTTTGAATCAGGTTTTTTATGCACTTCATCTTTGGATCGTGGGATGGTGAAGGATTTTAATCTCCCTACAAATTTAACTTCTATGTCTGAATGTAAATGATCTATGGGTGTTATTGGAATCCTATCCCACCAATCCTACACCTAAATAAAAAAATTATTTGGCCCTGATGCCAAATTGGGCTTAATCTATGTGTGTTAGATTATTATAATGTGGCGTGTTTCAAATATTTTCTTGGTGGTGTTAACCAAGCTCATGTTGACTTAGGGTGTGCAAATGTGTGTGAAAAAGTGTGTTTAGTGTATGATTTTATTGAGCATGTTTGATGATGCCATGATGCAGGAGCATCAAGGGTGTTTTTTTTATTTTGTAAATATGTTAAAAGGGGGTGTGATGATTTAATATTTTATAAAATAGGAGAAGGTGAGGATTTTTGTAAGTATGTTTTTATTAATAAAAAGATATGAGGGAATTTAATTAGTTGAAGGGTTTTAGGGATAAAGATCTATCCTTTAGGGATGTTGAGAGATTTAGGGGTTTGTTGAGGAATTGAAGGGATTGAGCATTTAATTAAATGATTTTTAAAAATTGTATAAATAGGAGGGGTTTTGAGAGAAAAATACATTGAGATTGTGAGAGAGTGTGGTAGAGAGCTGGTTTTGAACAGCCAAGGCTGTAAGCCTCTGGCAATTGGTAAGGGCCAAGAACGTTGAATATTTGTCCAAGAAGGTCAGTTTGTAAGTATGTTAATTTTTTATGAAAGTGTGATTTTGAGTTATGCGCCTTAATGGACTGGTTTATGTATGGTTAAATTCTGCATAAGTGAGCTTTCGAATGTTGGTTATGGTTTGAGAGTGTTAAATTTGTGATTAAGAGTTAAATAATGCGCCCTAGCTGAGTCTTTATGAATGATTGAAATCCATAATAAAGAGGTGAAGTGATGAATCTGTGGTAATAGACTTGCTGGCAACTATTTGTGGAAATCGATAAACATTTGTGTTGAAATTCAAAGTGTAAATTGAAGTCATGGAATTAGAAATTCGATTGCTATGGATCGATTTCAAGGAGAAAAACTTCCGTATCAGTGAATTGTTAGTTATTGTTTGAAAGAGGGCGTTAGTGTATATGATTGCCAAGAGCTCTGTATGACCATCTCTGAAAATGCAGTACGCTGTCCTTGTAAAGAATAATCTTCACAAATTTGAACAAAACGCATAGAGCAATTATGAAACGCTGGTTGTTTAATTACAAATATGGAATGGTGAGTCGATTTAAAAATGGAATGAAAGATGTTTTAAATCAGAACGTATAGCAGTGTTTGCAGCTTTTAAATGTTGCAAGAACAGTAATACGTTGAATTTCATATGGTCTAAAGTCCAAATAGGTTGCAGAAGAATGAATACAGCGTTAATGAATGCCGGAAGGGCATTTCAAAAGAACTCAACAGTGTTCGATTGACAGAATTTTAAATTTGTAGAACTGAAACGATTTCCATTTTGTTGGGCTGAAGAAATTGTGTTAAATGATAATTGAATACGTAAATCTTCTTATGGTAGATGCGGGTCTTGGTGTGGATAAATTGCAGGAATATCCAGCGATATGATATCCAAGATTGTATTTATTAAGTTGCTGTGATTGCAGATCGATCTATACATTGGGTGATCGCTGTGATGGTTACAGGTGATTGCTCTTGATTTGCAATTAGCACTTGTGGATTGTAGATCGATTCTTCTATTATATGTGTGTTAAACGTTTGACATTGACTTTGTATGAAAGCGCTGAGGATTTGATAACAGTGTAATGATATTTCAAAGGCGTAGTACAGCAAAAGAAAGTAAAGGCAGAACGATGGTTCAAACCAGAAGCACGGCAATTGGTAACCATTGCAGATAAATTAACGCAGGTAGGCAAGAGTTTTGTATTAGACTTTGAATTAGAGCGCTGGCATTG
This sequence comes from Pinus albicaulis, assembly GCA_034641835.2. Taxonomy (NCBI): domain Eukaryota; kingdom Viridiplantae; phylum Streptophyta; class Pinopsida; order Pinales; family Pinaceae; genus Pinus; species Pinus albicaulis. The sequence goes on from CM076574.1 coordinate 219,066,512, forward strand.
TGTAGTGGGTATGTTGAAAAGGATAAGGCGTATATATATAGTTGTGTTGAATGGACAAACGCACTAATGTTAATGCTATGGTATATTTCTGAGTGTGTTGATAATCCAGTAATAAACCAGTGATGTGTGTTGCGCAAAGGATGAATGGGAAATTAGAACCGGTTTAATAACTGTGTGGAGAAATAGCAATTCCATAATTATTACTAAGGTGCAGATGCTGAGATGCATGGTGAGTAAAGAATGTTGGTATTCCAGGACACTTTTGAAATGAAATCGAACTGAACTGTAGGAGTGCAGGTTGAATGGCAAATAGAATATTGATAGAAAGGAGAGTTGACTGCATGGGTAAGTCATGTATGTGTTATTGACATTAAATTGTTGAAATTGCCATAACTATGTGTTAATTGATAATTATATTCAAACTGGGAAGTTTTAAGGGCGCACCTAAATGTTGAGTTTGATAAGCTTTGGTCAAGAGGTTAAATCAATGGAGTTCTAATTAAAGTCTTCACTTAAGACTTCAAAATGAATTTATGTGTAGAGGGATTTGAACTCACATTATCATTTGGTTGCTATGAAGGATTCAAAGAATGAATATGCCAGTGAATGAGTTTTTTTTGTTTAAGTTGGGCAATTACTGAGATGTAATTTGTCATGAACAAATTAATGTAGATCCTGGGTATTGCAGGCTGGCCTAGCCTGCGTCATTTTTGGTATCAAAGCTTGGCTCTGTTGAATTGAAAAATGTTTATTTTCTGAATGAGGACAAGAAGGTTTGTTGAACTGAAATGTATTTTTGAATGTGTGATGAATGATGAAGATCAGATTTTAAATCTGATATGCAGCATATACAATTGAAAGTGAATAGAATGCAGGTAAAGGAGATCAGATTCTAATCTGAAAATCAAGCAACCAGAGTATAGCTGGGAGAATGGAGAAGAATAGTTAAGTTCTTAGAGGCAGGTAAAGCAGAATTAAGCAGAGATTGCAGAGACAGAAAGAATCCACAGCGATGCTGGGGAATGGAAATTCACTTGGATCGTACAGGTATTGTGTTTGGTTAATTTTGATTTGAGTATTACTGACAAAGAAATGGAATGAGGATTGATGGTTGCAGCAATGAAGATTTGCTGAAACAGATTTGCAGGTGTGGTGAGATTCTGAAGGTAATTGAAGTGCAGGTAAATGGAAGGACAAGATCGGATGAGATCGTGGAGGTAAGATGTTATGGTTTTATTTGGATTTGAAGAATAGAATATTGTAGTCTTTGCACTGAAATATTATTGCAACTCCCAAAAGGAAATGTGTTTAGAATTGCTAATAGATAAAGAAAACTGGTGAAAACATAGAGGTGGAAGAACCTTGGGGATAGAGATTGGAAAAGGAGGACAGTTGTGTTCTTAGAACATGCAGATGAGTTGAAGCCCGGGAAGAGCAAAGAAAGTGCTCAAAGGAGGTTCCGGAGATAGAGAACCAATTGTTTGCCAAAAGACTGAGTGAGGAGAGCTTGGTGAGGTAAGTGGCGGCAGGACAGGACTTGCTGCTGAAGAGGCTTTAGTGCAACTCATAGTAAAGTGAGTAAGGAACTCATAGAGATGGAAAGGATGATGAATAGTGACAGTCGTAACAGAGGTTCTGAAATCAACCACAGCAGAGGACAAAAGGAGAAGGATGCCAAGGAAATTGGCATACAGAGACAGTTAAGCAAAGAGGAATATGAGAGGGAGAAGGCTGAAATAGTAGTTCAGCTTGAGGTGTTAATGGAGATGTTGCAAAGAAGTGAGGAAAACCAGAAGCATGGTTATGTCATGAGAAAGAAGCTGAAGTGGCAGAGGCTACAAGAGAAGTGGAATCATCAGGTAAATATGCAGTTGATAAAGGAACTAAGGGAACTTGAACAGGTTATTGATGCTAGACAGAGGATAGAGAAGCTCGAAACAGTTGAGCTACAGCAAAAGGAAGATGCTGAAGAAGATGTTGAAGTTTCGATATGTTACCCAGAGAGTGGACCATTACTTTTTGAAAGTGATGAAGAGTTAGAGAAGTTGAATCATATGAATGATTCAAAGCAGCCCGAAGACTTGATGACTGAAGCATCAAATAAGACCGTAAGGTCTTGTGATTTTAAAACTAATGATTTGTGTGTGATTGCAGGTTTGGAAGAAGATAGGCAGTCTTTTGAAGTTGTCAAAGATGTGAAAGAGTACCTTCCAGAAGATGAAAGTTTTGAAGAAGAATATGATAAAGAGGCTGAGAAAGGATCAGTTCACTACAGTGGACAAATGCTGGAAGACATCATTGAAATAGCTGATGAAAAGGGGAGACTAGCTGACAGCCTCAAGAGTTCATTGAGTTTGGATCAACATACTGATATGCTGACAGAAGAAGAAAAATCAACGCAACATACTGAAGTGTTGCTAAAGGGAAAAGAGGTACAGAGGCCTTATTTTGAAGATGTTGTTGCAGACGCTGGAACATATTTGGCACAGGTGGATAGCCAAGTGAAAGAAGGAGAGGAAGAACATCTACTGAAAGATGTTAAGGAGAGATTGCTGAAGAAGGATGACAAAGCAGTTGTCATAAATGATAATCAAGAAGAAGTTGCAGGTGACGAGCAAAGGAATGTTGCAGAGGGAAAGGAAGTTTGGGAGGCCGCAACATTTATAGTAGCAGCAGCAGAAAAGGTGCAAAACAGCAGTAAGGGTGAAAAGGAAGCGAACAAAACAAGTGAAGAACAAGCAAGAATGAGAATTCAGCAATCAAGAGATGGAAACAATCAGCAGACAGAGGACATACTGGACAGAGAAATTGAGTTGATACGGAGGTTAATGATAAAAACATCCCAGAGAAAGACAGCCAAAAGAAAGAAAAGGAGCGACAACAAGAAAATGACAGTGAAAGATTGCAAGAGCAGAGCAAGCGGAGCATTACAACAAAAAATATGGAAACCTGGAAGACAACAGCAGATAACAACAGCAGTAAAGCAATCGACAAGCACGGAAAGATTACAAAATAAAATTTGGGATCCAGGAGGAAATATCCAGACTTATGACCAGGTGGTCATAAATTTTTTTTTTACATGGGGAGTCTGATGCAGGAGCATCAAGGGTGTTTTTTTTATTTTGTAAATATGTTAAAAGGGGGTGTGATGATTTAATATTTTATAAAATAGGAGAAGGTGAGGATTTTTGTAAATATATTTTTATTAATAAAAGGATATGAGGGAATTTAATTAGTTGAAGGATTTTAGGGATAAAGATCTATCCTTTAGGGATGTTGAGAGATTTATGGGTTTGTTGAGGAATTGAAGGGATTGAGCATTTAATTAAATGATTTTTTAAAATTGTATAAATAGGAGGGGGTTTTGAGAGAAAAGAACATTGAGATAGTTGGAAAGAGTGAGAGTGTGGTAGAGAGCTGGTTTTAAACAGCCAAGGCTGTAAGCCTTTGGCAATTTGTAAGGGCCAAGAATGTTGAATATTTGGCCAAGAAGATCAGTTTGTAAGTATGTTAATTTTTTATGAAATTGTGATTTTGAGTTATGTGCCTTAATGGACTGGTTTATGTATGGTTAAATTCTGCATAAGTGAGCTTTCAAATGTTGGTTATGGTTTGAGAGTGTTAAATTTGTGATTAAGAGTTAAATCATGTGCCCTAGCTGAGTCTTTATGAATGATTGAAATCCATAATAAAGAGGTGAAGTGATGAATCTGTGGTAATAGACTTGCTGGCAACTATTTGTGGAAATCGATAAACATTTGTGTTGAAATTCAAAGTGTAAATTGAAGTCATGGAATAAGAAATTCGATTGCTATGGATCGATTTCAAGGAGAAAAACTTCCGTATCAGTGAATTGTTAGTTATTGTTTGAAAGAGGGTGTTAGTGTATATGATTGCCAAGAGCTCTGTATGACCATCTCTGAAAATGCAGTACACTGTCCTTGTAAAGAATAATCTTCACAAATTTGAACAAAACGCATAGAGCAATTATGAAACGCTAGTTGTTTAATTACAAATATGGAATGGTGAGTCGATTTAAAAATGGAATGAAAGATGTTTTAAATCAGAACGTATAGCAGTGTTTGCAGCTTTTAAATGCTGCAAGAACAGTAATACATTGAATTTCATATGGTCTAAAGTCCAAATAGGTTGCAGAAGAATAAATACAACGTTAATGAATGCCGGAAGGGCATTTCAAAAGAACTCAACAGCGTTCGATTGACAGAATTTCAAATTTGCAGAACTGAAACGATTTCCATTTTTTTGGGCTGAAGAAATTGTGTTAAATGATAATTGAATACGTAAATATTCTTATGGTAGATGCGGGTCTTGGTGTGGATAAATTGCAGGAATATCCAGCGATATGATATCCAAGATTGTATTTATTAAGTTGCTGTGATTGCAGATCGATCTGTACATTGGGTGATCGCTGTGATGGTTACAGGTGATTTCTCTTGATTTGCAATTAGCACTTGTGGATTGCGGATCGATTCTTCTATTATATGTGTGTTAAATGTTTGACATTGACTTTGTATGAAAGCGCTGAGGATTTGATAACAGTGTAATGATATGTCAAAGGCGTAGTACAGCAAATGAAAGTAAAGGCAGAATGATGGTTCAAACCAGAAGCACGACAATTGGTAACCATTGTAGATAAATTAACGCAGGTAGGCAAGAGTTTTGTATTAGACTTTGAATTAGAGCGCTGACATTGTGTAGTGGGTATGTTGAAAAGGATAAGGCGTATATATATAGCTGTGTTGAATGGACAAACGCACTAATGTTAATGCTATGGTATATTTCTGAGTGTGTTGATAATCCAGTAATAAACCAGTGATGTGTGTTGCGCAAAGGATGAATGGGCAATTAGAACCGGTTTAATAATTGTGTGGAGAAATAGCAATTCCATAATCATTACTGAGGTGCAGATGCTGAGATGCATGGTGAGTAAAGAATGTTGGTATTCCAGGACACTTTTGAAATGAAATCGAACTGAACTGTAGGAGTGCAGGTTGAATGGAAAATAGAAGATTGATAGAAAGGAGAGCTGACTGCATGGGTAAGTCATGTATGTGTTATTGACATTAAATTGTTGAAATTTCCATAACTATGTGTTAATTGATAATTATATTCAAACTGGGAAGTTTTAAGGGCGCACCTAAATGTTGAGTTTGATAAGCTTTGGTCAAGAGGTTAAATCAATGGAGTTCTAATTAAAGTCTTCACTTAAGAATTCAAAATGAATTTATGTGTAGAGGGATTTGAACTCACATTATCATTTGGTTGCTATGAAGGATTCAAAGAATGAATATGCCAGTGAATGAGTTTTTTTTGTTTAAGTTGGGCAATTACTGAGATGTAATTTGTCATGAACAAATTAATGGAGATCCTGGGTATTGCAGGCTGGCCT